>CM032428.1:12491592-12949890 GCA_019049465.1 Dryas iulia moderata
CAACTTCCGAGAAAACACGAAGCTTTTCTGGAGAGAAGTTAGTGGTTCTCGGGGTTCTTCGTCAACCTGCAGAATGAAAGGGGTGCTTTCGAAGGACGGTGAAATATTAACAGAACCAACACCTGTTTTGCAACGATGGGCGGAATTCTACAAGGAGATGTATGAATGTGATGACGCCTCTGTCTCAAGTAACAGCGATATGCTGAATCTTGATGTAGCAGACGGCGAAATCTGTATAAAAGAAGTAGAGAGTGCCATAAGAAGTTTGAAATGTGGTAAGGCAGCGGGAGCAGATGGAGTTACTACTGAGATGATCAAATATGGTGGGCTGCGCGTCTTGGACCTGTTCTTTCATCTGTGCAATTTATGCTGGAAGAAAGGGGAGGTCCCAGATGATTGGCGAGGCGCAGTCATCGTGCCTTTGTATAAAGGCAAAGGTTCACAGATAGACTGTGCAAGCTATAGGGCTATCAGTTTGATTAGCTTAGGTAGTAAAATTTATGCTAAAATTTTAGCGAGAAGAATGCAAGAGAGATCTGAGAGGCTGTTGTGGGAGGCCCAAGGAGGCTTTAGACCTGGAAGAGGGTGTATGGACCAGATCTTCTCCCTCCGCATGATCACAGAGAATTTTTTGGCTGTAAACCAAAAAGTTTTCTGTGCTTTTGTGGATTTGGAGAAGGCATTTGACAGAGTTGTGCGAAAGAAGTTATGGGAGATACTGCCTCGGTACAATGTGAACGGACCCTTGTTGCAGGCTGTAAAGTCTCTTTACCGAGATCACTCAGCCTGTGTACGAGTAGGAGCTGGCATGTCGCCTCGGTTTGATATTCAATCGGGTGTCAAACAGGGTTGTGCCATGTCAGCTTGGCTGTTCAATTTGTACTTGGATAGTTGTCTCCAAGGAGTGAAACAAAGTGATATGGGAGTGAAAGTGGGTGACTTGAAGGTAAACTGCCTGTTGTACGCAGATGATGCAGTGCTTATTGCATCATCAGAATGCGAGTTGCAGGCATTGGTCACCATCCTGAAAGATGGGTGTGAAAATAATGGTCTAAGCCTGAATGCGAGTAAAACTAAGATTCTGGTATTTGAAAGAGACGAAGAAAGAACTGAATGTAAGATAATGGTTAACAGAAAGAAATTAGAACAAGTGAATGAGGTGGTATATTTGGGAAGTATGTTTAGCAGAGATGGAAGGTATGATATGGATGTTGAAAGACGTATTGCTGCCGGTAACAGGGTTAACGGTGCCCTCGCTGCGTTGATGCGACGGCGGAACGTGAGCATAGCCGCACGTTTAGCTGTGCACAATGCAGTGCTGGTACCGACTCTGCTATACTGCAGCGAAACGTGGGTATTGCAGAAGAAGAATGAAAGAAAGATGAATGCTGTGGAGATGAGATCTCTTCGAAAGATGTGCGGAGTCAGCTTAGCTGACCGAATCCGCAATGAAGAGATACGCAGAATGGCAGGTATTAGCGAGAACGTCATAGTAAGAATGAAGAAGGGCGTGCTCAGGTGGTTTGGGCACGTCGAGAGGATGAGTGATGGAAGAATGGTAAGAAAGATCTATGAAGCAAAGGTGAGTGGTAAGCGAGGCAGGGGGAGACCTCGGTTGACCTTCGAAAACACAGTATCGATGATACTGGAGGAAGGTCACGTAAAAAGCATGAGGACCCCCCGGAGGGCGTGTATGAAGAGGTTGATGACTGTGGACGAGGCGAAAGAAGTATGCAGGGACCGTAGCGTTTGGCGCTCCGTTCTCTCTGACTACCCCGCAAGGGATACAGCGTGAAGCTAAAAAAAAAAAAAAAAAAAAAAAAAGAAAAAAAAAGTAGAGAATAGGTATATATATTTAAAACACAACATTTCGGAATCGGGCTGAAAGTGGAGAACGGATTGTCTTGACACGAGGTTGTCTTTGACTACCATGTTATGTGCATGCAGCATTAAACTGAAAAAAAAATTGAATGCCTTTACCATCATACGTTTAACACACCATTGCAAAACATACTCCGATATAAAGTTATTATGATCAAATATTTCCATATAAAATTACAATAATAAGTTTTTGACGTAAACGAAAATTTCACGTGAAAACGCTGGAACATAAAATAGCTGTACACTCTTAGAAGAGTAGCAAAAAAAGTCACTTAAAACTCTCCAAGCGAACTTGTTAATTTACAAAATTTAATTTCTTCCGTGCTACGTAACTGAGTACGTAACTTGCTTTAACGCTGTTTTATGGTTGTTTTACTTGTGTAAAGTAAAATAAAGACACTTCATTACCGTACAGGTTTTTGTAGGGAAATTCATAAAAAGCGAAGTGGATATTAGAAATGAAATAAATTTTCAGTGTTACTCTTTCCTGTTGAAAGATTTAATTTGGTTGTTATAAAGCTAGCGATGCGTTGTGTCTCGAAAATGTCTATGGTAAAATAGTCTTTTATTATTTTTAAGCTTTTTCGTAAGAGTAATTGTAAAGAACCTAGTGTCTCCTTTCTCCGCTTTCCGCTTAAACTAAGCAATCACTAGCATTACGTGGTAAATGGCGGATCGCAATGCTACGTTATTTTGTCGTTATCTTGTCACTAGAGCATAGAAATAAAAATATTTTATTTATAACTATTATCTCCACCTTGGGATTGGGGCCAGTCGTGGCGCAGTGGCACAACGACTGGTTGTGGGTTCGATTCCCACTCGAGGAGTGAAAATGTTAATTATTTCCATTTTCTTCGCTCTGATATCGAGGCAAAGCGCGGCGTTAAGTTCTGCCACTTAACACGCAATGCCTCCGAATTCGGCGGAAAGCAAAGAACGGAGTGTCTTAACACTAGATTCCCTCTGCCTACCCTGCTTTATGCGGGATACAGGGTAAAACTACGGAAAAAAAGATCTCGAGTCGATCCCACAACCATCGCACGTACAGTCAGACGTAGCCAAATTGCGGTACGATGGTAAATTATATTTTCAAGCCAAAAACCTTAAATTTACTTGAGGAAGATATAAATATAGTAAATTACATGGTAGAGAAAGGCAACTTCCTTAAGGCACAGCATAAATATTATGTAATTAAGTTATTAATGTATCTAGGGGTCGGCGGAGTAATAAATCCCAAGCCGCTCTGATAAGCCTGCTTAATTCTGTGCTTGAAGACTGTGTGTATTACGATTTTAATATATTGTGTATATGTATTTATATGAATGCGAGTATATACATGTACTTTGTTATGCGATACTTTTGATGCTCTATATGTCAAGCTACACTTGTTAGCACTGCGCTGTCTAATATGGAGAGCAAAAATTCTACATGAAAAAGACATTTAAGGAAAAGGTATAAAAATTTGAACACAGCGGGATTCCAACCCGCGCCTCCTGAATACCTTCCAGGCGCTCTCACCACTAATAACACTTTAAAAATGTTTAAAAGTGTTTAATAAAAAAGCATTCTTTTTTGCCAAATGATTGTTCGTAGAATAATCTTTGGGTAGCAGAAATTTGTAAAAATCTCTCTTCAGAGATGCTAACAACAAAAATAAGTTCTAATAAAGCGTATAAGGATTTCGACGCAGCGGATAGTAGAACGTATGGCTCAGTGGTGAGAGCGCCTGGACGGTATTCAGAAGGCGCGGGTTCGAATCCCGTTGCGTTCAAATTTTTATACGCTTTCTTTAAATGTCTTTTTCAATTTTCCTAAATGTGGTATAACACTTTAAAAATGTTTAAAAATAAAAAATCTATATTTTTTATAAGTTTTACGCTTTTATTGTAGCAGGATTGTAAGTAAAAATTCAAAACACTCTGTTCTTTAAGAATATTGTACCGAATGGGAATTTTTTTTTTTTTTTTTTTACAATTTTATTTACACCACTACGGACATAAGGTCTGTACTTTTTTTAAAATAATCTTTTTCTTCTTATATATAAACTCCTTATTTGAACTGATATTATACCGAATGGGAATCGAACCAACTACCTTCCACGACAACCATGAAATTGTCCCACTTAACAACAATGGCCTCAACATAATATATTTCACTAGCACAATTTTTGCACCAATAAAAAAGCAATAAAAAAAAATCAAAGGTTACATATAATCTAGAATAAGTCGGCTTTATAGACGACCGGACATTTAGCGTAACTGGCTCTGCGCATTTATTTTATCGTTTTGCGAGCCAATTCTATTAGTCCGATAGTTGCGCTTAGAGCTAAAGGCTCGAATTACGGACCCTGTAATCCGGCCTGATAAGAATTTATTGTATTCTATGTTGCTGTTTCATTGTATTGTATTCTCTCCACTTTAGCCGATTGTTAATGACGTTTGTTATGTTATAGTGTGAAAGTATGAAAAAATGTAATAGTATGGTCGTACATATAACTAACTACGGGTTATTACTATGCAGGTATTATTGTGTGGATGCATTTGTGATTATGAAATATGAAATAAATAGGGCCAGTCGTGGCGCAGTGGCACAAGCATGTGACTGTAAACGACTGGTTGTGGGTTCGATTCCCACTCGAGGAGTGGAAATATTTAATATTTCCAAATTTCCTCGCCTGGTGTCGAGGCTAAGCGCGGCGTTAAGTTCCGCCACTTAATACGCAATGCCTTCGAATTTGGCGGAAAGTGGGGAACGGAGTGTCTTAACACTAGGTTTGCTCTGCCTACCCTGCTGTGTGCGGGATACAGCGTGAAGCTTAAAAAAAATAAAATAAATATAAATAAAAAGGTTATCGTAGCTTAGTAAGACACAGTCTAAATTACATAAGCACAATTGGTTGCGGGTGCAATTTTCACTTGGGAATATGTTTATTTTTAAATTCTTTGAATTTTGAGCTCCGGTAAAACTAGTGGTCAGGTATTTTTTCGGGCAGGTAGCGAAGAACGTAAAAATAGTAATGTTTTGGCAGTAAGTCATCTTTATCGCTTTTGCTTACTTAACAGGGTAGATGTAAAGTGATTTATAAAACATTGCGTGTTTCATGTGAATGACGGAACTCAACGTCACTTTTTGTGTTACCAAGGAGAAAAAATGAAAATAACTTCAACGCGAAGATAACACTGTTCCATTACCTCATGAATGCTTCTAATAATCAGACTAATAGTCAGTGTTAAAATTAAATATAAACATAATTAAAACAAACTATATATAATAACGGAAATTAAATTTTAGTTAGAAAAGTAGTGCAAAATATAAAACCAACAAGAATTTTTCATCCCAGTTATCTACAGCACAATTTAACACTTCTTAGTTTAATTGTTTTAGTATAAATTCAAGTTTACCTGCAAACTGTGTCATTAGAGTAAAAGGAGTTTTTATTGAATGTTTTATGCAAACAGCTTGTTCAAGTAACATTTTCAGTCTTTTTAGTTCAAAAGTTTGTCTAATGAAGTCTTCTTTGTTGGATAAATTTTGTGATTATTTACGTGTAAGCAAAGTTGTTTTTGTATTTTTTTTACCTTCATGCTGTATTCCGGACACAGCAGGGTAGGCAAAGGAAACCTATTGTTAAGACACTCCGTGCCCCATTTTTTGCCGAATTCGGGGCGTTGCGTGTTAATTGGCGGAACTTAAAGCCGCGCTTTACCTCTGATACCAGAGCGGGAAAATGGAAATATTCTAACTCGTGTGGAAATCGAACCCACAACCAGTCGTTTACAGTCACACGTTGGTGCCACTGAGCCACGGCTGACCCCTTTTAATTTAAATAGTCAAAAAAATGTAAATTAAATCTATAATATTTTGACAATTAAAAAAAGTAATGGCAATCTAATTTATTAAAATAACAATCTATTTATTTGTTTACCTGTAATATGTCATTACGTAAAGAATGTATAAAGTTTTATCTAAGTTACCATTACAACAAAGTGTCGCTTTATATGAATTATACTTTTTCACCGTGTACTTCCCTCAAATTTGGAAAAGTAAATGGTGTACCTGTTATTTAAACTGTTACGTTTCGTTGTTTACTACATATTACGTTGCTTACTAACCTCTGCAAAAAATATAGTTA
Organism: Dryas iulia moderata; assembly: GCA_019049465.1. Classification (NCBI taxonomy): domain Eukaryota; kingdom Metazoa; phylum Arthropoda; class Insecta; order Lepidoptera; family Nymphalidae; genus Dryas; species Dryas iulia. The sequence continues at coordinate 12,497,606 of CM032428.1, forward strand.
AAAAAATCTTAACTAACGAATAAAATATACAAATATATTACTTACAGCAATTGTAATTGATTTTTCACCTAAATTTAGTATTGGAAGTTCACCAGCACATATACATATGTATGTGACATTTCCAATAGCCATTTGAGTTAATTTATGGATGAACTTACAAACTCCATCTAGAACGCTTTAACTTGACCAAACTATAATCAGATAGTCGCATTTACGGCTGAACGGAGTTGGATGAAACGAATTCATTAAAACTGCCAAAGTTTATATCATGCTATCAAATAAGATTGCCCTGATTTCGGTTAAGGCCACAAACAAAATGGCCGTGTATTTTCATAAATGACGACTTATTTATCAGTTTAATATACCATGTTCGAAATTGGGATGGAGAATAATAAAGAGTGAATATGCGCTTAAAATTTATGTATGTGTATGTAGATATATGATTAACGTGCTGCTGTCATCAGTTTTGGCTTAAAGTTAAATGTTTATATTAAATATATTACGTATGTTAGACAAAATAATATAATATTCTTATATAAATTTATATAAAAGATAAAAGAACATAGTAATTAAATATTATAGGATTTAAATTGTGGATAAAATGAATGAGTCTTATATTTAATTTATTTTCATCTCTTTGCTTTTCAACAACAAGTCCGCAAACGACCAGAGAACGGTTTCCACATAAGGGTCTCTAAAAACCCCTTAAGCGCGATAAAATATGACGTTAAAAAGAAGGAAAGACAGAAATCAAGCATATATGAGAAGAATCTTCAGTAAGTAAGTCAATCTACCAAACTAAGCGAAATAGTAAATTACACGAGATTGACTGAATAAATATTACTATGAAGTCGTACAAATAAATATAAGCTCTGCGTAACTTTAACGTCTAGAAAGCGGCGCGCAAAATATATGCAAGTGTTGTAACTTGCTTTTCGCATTTCCATTTCAACGCGAAGTCTTGTACTAATTTGCATATAAGTTCTGCATACAGGAATACCGTTTCCTATTGTGTAAGCTGCATTTTGAAGTATTTTTTAGACTAATCCATCTTTCGGTTGTGGAATTTCATTGTTTATATGACAATAGCCTATGATGGATCTAGATTCGAATTCAATAGAAGAAAGACATTTAAAAACATAAGCACTTTTTCCAATTTGAGGCAAGATGGAGGTCGTTCGGGTGGTTACGAATATTCTTTATAGGTCATACTGTTGTATGTTTTTTTTTTAATTTTAAGTGATTGTTTATTGCAGCGATTACTATATTGCTTCGTGATTACTATATTATGTGACTAGTATAAACAGAATGTGATTCTTAATGTATAAGCAATTTTTTTTTTTGCTGCTTAATGTTTTACTTTACTAATTGAAAAGTAAGTAAGCGTACAATAATTGTTAGTGTTTTTGTTTTTTTTTTAGCTTCACGCTGTATCCCTTGCGGGATAGAACTCACTTTTCATAAACTTATGAAATTGTCACTTTACTATCACCAAAGCGATAATGCGTATATGAAGAAAAATATTTACATTACCAAAAACTTCGTTTAGGGAATTTAGTTCTATGCGGTTAAACTATGTACCTAGCCATAACACGCTCGTGGGGAATACCCATCGATATTCGAAATGTTGGGAAAATATAAATAAAGATGACTAACCCTTGGTCCATAGAGACTGTATTTACACCGACGAAAATGTTAAGTGACCTTATAGCATTAAATCATATAAAAAATGACATATCGTATAAAACATCGATTTTATTACTCTATCGATATCGATATTTTTATATAAGTGTTCTTAACAACAATGAATATGTTGGAATTCAGATAGGCACTATGAAGAGCAAAAATTATGTTCAAATAATATTCTTCCGGAATCCGAATTTTGGAGTAAAATGCGTTTGTTGGAGTAAATTTTATCATGCTCGATGTCAGAGCGAAGAAATGGAAATATTAAATATTTCCACTCCCCGAGTGAGAATCGAACCCACAACCCGTTTACAGTCGCACTTATGCCCCCTGCACCACGACTGGCCTCAATTTTTCTATAAGCAAACATAATCGATTCTTTTCAATATTTTAATTTAAAAATAACTTAAATCACAATATTTCACACACCGGTGTCAAAACGTCCAATTTGAAACAACACCGCGTTTTCGAATACAACGCAAACATCGAATATTACATGTACATTGTACAGAACTTTCAGCTCAGCCGATGCATGACCGTCGGCAAACGAACCTCCTTATCTTCCGAATGCACGTTCCTATTCATAAACTGTGGGGGGATCAACAATAAATATAATGGCTTTGATTTTTTGAAACTTTTAACGTTTTCCTCTCTTTTTATGACGTAAAAAAACTCTCCCCTATTTGCGGTTTTGAAGCTTTATTTGTGTTGAGAATTTAATCATGAAATGTATCCTGTATCATTGCGAAATAAATCTAGTTTAGAGTAACAATGTGGGGAGGGTCCTTGATTTATTATGAAACTTTTTGTTTATATTTTGTATTTATTGGTCTTTTAAACACAAAAAAGCGCCTTGCTATGTAACAGTTGTGCGTTGATTAAATATTAATAATAGCAATCGTTTTTTTTCAACGTCATTTCATTCATCTTGAATTTCCTTGTAGCTATTGATATTCGTAGCTACCGCCTGGGACACTTAGACTCCTTCCGCTGTCATGATCGTTTTTTAAAGAAATCTCCATAGCTTCGTCAATCAAACACATCATTTTAGAAATTTGTTTGGTGGTTAAATTTTGTTCTTTGGAAATTTCTATTAAACGGTCACTGTCATCTTCTTCATTAGCAAAATGCGAAACGACGCAAAGCGAGGTATTGGTGTAGTAGCAGAGTAAACACCTCCTCAGATTTTTTTAAAATATGTATTTATTTTAAATTTATGATTATTTTGCATAAATTATACATTTAAAGAACGGCAAAAACACAAATTCTCAATAGACTTACGGTATAAAAATCACTTTTGAATTATTCGGTCACGTGGATATTTGAAAACGTGAGTGTAAGTGTATGCAGTAGTACTCCTATAGCCGTTATTTGAGTTTCGCAACGCAACATACTAATTGTTTTGTAATTTAAAGTATATTGTATTGTATAAAAGTGTAATATTTTACATTTACACGCTAGATTAGTTTAAACCATAGCGCAGTGGGATAGCAGCTGTAATGTAAACGCTCTAAGCGTGATTGGCGCAGGTTCGATTCCTTTTTAGACGAACGGTTATATTTAAAAGATTTTCATTTCTCCGCTCTATCCGTTATCCATATCTCGTTGTCGAGCAAAAAGTAGGAGAACGGAGTATCTTGACACTAGATCCTCTCTGACTACCTACTATACAGAAAAAAGGTGAATCAGTGAAAAATATAAAAAAGATAATAAATAAAATATAAAACCCTGCATAGAAAAGTCAATTTACGCTTAGCTCGAGTCAAGCACCACTCAATAAGTCGATAGTTCTTGTTAGTTAGCCACGAATTATATGATTTTTTTATTGGAAAAATATCTAAAACCGCAATCTTTCTTATAACCGCAATCTAGTACTCCATTTTAAATTATATTCATATTATAAACTCTAATAAGGGAATAGAAATTATAATAATATGTAAGGCAGCAAGAAATTGACGCCATCTTGTGATTGAACAATCTTTGATTGAATTATTTATATTTAATCTTTGATTGATTGAAAAATAGTGTCTGAATATATAAATGCCATGAGACATTGCGTGTTGAATGGAGGAACTCAGCGTAGCAATGTATTATCACCAGAACAGAGAAATAAAAATGAAAATGAAAATGGGGAACGCAGTTTCTTAACTTTAAAATAATTAAATAAAATGATTTCCTCAAGTTAGAATCAAACCCATAAGTATTGCCCATAGTCACACATAGTCACACAGTACCACACATGGAGATGCTCTAACCACATAAATATAAATAAACATACGTGTCTTATGTTTGTTTTAACAATGAAAATATTGTCTCTATGAAAAATTTTATAATATCAAAGCAACAATTTATATTACTGCTTATCTAACAATATATATTAAATTGCTACATCCTGTAAGCGGAAATCTCTAAAGCTCCTAAGATTCCAGAGTTGTGTCTTGTATCGTATCATTGTTGTTCAGTCCATTTTTAACGTTGTAACTTTATTTTTATGCTTCTTAAATCTTATTATGTTTTAGATATTTTTGATCTAGAATAATAATTTTGATATTTCTGTATATATATTTATAGAATTAGTCGATGTTTATTGGAAGTAGATTGAATGATTAGGTTTCTGAATTCCGAATATAGAATATACTGAAATTTTAACTATCTACTTAAAATAATGACAAAATGATAACGGCAGGACCTTAAAATCGCTCTCCGGTAACGTTGCGTTTTTACTTGTGTGTCAGTCTACGTACGTCATCATCAGTCTACATACGTCTACGTAGGTCCTAATAAATTCCCTATAGTTTTCTTGAAATTACCAAGAAAATATATTAAAATTATTAAAAATTAGACATGCGAAAAATAAATGTATATTTAAAAAAAATCACATCTCCAGCGTTACACATTAAAAAGAATCTAGCAAGTTAGCCAACCAAATCTTTGCTTTAATCCATATAGAGATCGTATGTTTGTAGGCGAAACCCAACGCATCACTTTGTTTTACCGAATCGGTTACAAACAATATTAATCTTAATATTTGTTGTGGACTTTGAACTATCGTTTATCGTATATGACATATTGAAACTGCGTCAGCAAGGAAAAGTTTTCAACCCATTTTCACCCGATTATGATAGAGGAGGAAAATTATGTAAACTTAAAGATTTTATAGACAAATATTTCGGACGACGGAATGTTTTGACACTTTGCTCTCTCTATCTTTACTAAGATAGAGCCAAGTGTCAAAACACTCCGTTCCATGGTACTCCCTTCCATGCGATAAAAAGCGTGAAAAAGTTTTTTTGTCTAGCTTCACGCTGTATCCCGCACACAGTAGGGAACCTAGTGTTAAGACACTCCGTTCCCCGTTTTTCGTCGAATTCAGAGGCATTGCGTGTTATGTGGCGGAACTTAACGCCGCGCTTTCCCTCGACACCAGAGCGAAGGAAATGGAAGTATTAAATATTTCCACTCCTTGAGTGGGAATCGAACCCACAACCAGTCATAATTTGTGCTTTACAGTGATAATTTGTGCTACTGCGTCACTACTGGCCCTTTTTTTTTAAACACATTAAATTAATAATATGAATTGTTACATTTACTACAATTTAAATTGAATAATACAATTACCTATTTTTTGCCCTAGAAAAAGAAATTGTACTGCAGAAGCTACTTTATTCTGTTTAGAAACATCTGTCCCGTGCCAGAATCCAATCAGGACTTGGAGGTAAGTATTTGAAGTAGTAATTTAACATTAAATATTTTATATCTTTTTTAGCTTTGTATATTTTTTGTTTTATTTACGGAATTGAGGCCATTATTATGGAATGGAATAGAGTCTGACTATATAAAATTAGTTGGGGGTTGGATTTCCACTCATGAGAATTAAATATCTAATTTTTTTTAGCTTCACGCTGTATCCCGCACACAGCAGGGTAGGCAGAGGGAACTTAGTGTTATGACACGCCGTTCGCCATTTTCCGCTGAATTTCGGAGGCATTGCGTGTTAAGTGGCGGAACTTAACGCCACGCTTTGCCTTAATACCAGAGCGAAGAAAATGGAAATATTAAATATCTTCACTCCTCGAGTAGGAGTCGAACCCACAACCATTTGTTTACAGTCACACGTTTGTGCCACTGCTCCACAACTGGCCCGTATACCTAAATTATATACATTTTTTCGCTTTGGCATATAAGGCATAGCGCGGCATTGAATTCCGCCACTCAACAAGCAATGTCTCAATTTCGAGTGGAAAGTGGAGAATGGAGTGTCTTGACACTAGATTATCTCTCACTACCTTGCTAGGCGGGAAAAAGAATGAAGCTCTAAAATAATTTAGATTATTATTATTTTATTTATGCATTACATATTATTTTTGTTACTATATTATATACTTTTAATATTTTTAAAGTGTTATTCCGCACTTAGGAAAATTGAAAAAGACTATATTTAATATTATATTTAATAAGATAAAAAAATAATTTATAATAAAGATTATATTTAATTAGAAAACTTATAAAAATTTGAACGCAGCGGGATTCGAACCCGCGCCTCCTGAACACCGTTTAGGCGCTCTCACCACTCACTGAGCCATGCTCAAATTTTTATACGTTTTTTTTAAATGTCTTTTTCAATTTTCCTAAGTGTGGAATAACACTTTAAAAATGTTTAAAAATAAATAAACATATATTTTATATTATAAGAGATGCCTTTTAAATACAATAACAAAACACTTGAGCATCATTGATACAATATTAAAAAATAATATATATTTCTCTTTTTGGGGGTTCAATGACCCAACGATTGCTATTAGGGGAACATCAAACAAACTTTATAACTTCATTTCATTGTTTTGAAACTTTTAAAAGACTACAAAAGAACTTTCTTTCTTTAAAATTCAATAAGCCTTTGTATAAGATTTGTTTTCTCATTTTAGAAGAGATAACTAAAACTGAATAGATACAAATATTAACATTATATTATTTACTTAGTATTAATATTATATTTTTATTAGGGGTCAGTCGTGGTGCAGAGGCACAAAGTGTGACTGTAAAGGGACTGGTTATGGGTTTGATACCCACTCCAGGAGTGGAAATATTTAATATTTCCATTTTCTTGTGTTGGTGTCAAGGTAAAGCGCGTTAAGTTCCGCTACTTAATACGCAATGCGTCCAGTATTCGGCGGCAAGTGAGGAACGAAATATCTTAATACTAGGTCCTTCTGCCTACCCTGTCGTGCGCGGGACACAGCGCGAAGCTAAAAAAAAGTAAAATTAACTTTTCGTTATTATTTTAAATACTAGATGCCAGCTTTATCCTCTATTCCAACCCTTTAGGGGTTGATTTTGTAAAAGGAATTTTTGTTTCACTCTAGATCTTCGATTTTCATTCCGAATTTCATCCAAATCGTACCGGTATATAAGCCATAAAAGCTTAGTAGATAGACGTGCAGTTTTTTTGCATTTATAATATTAGTAGTATTGACGACTATAGAAATATTTAAACTAAATAAGTGTTAAAAGAAAATTAGAGATATCCAACAATGTTCATAACAGCTTTTAACTACCAAGCTGTGTTAGTCTTGAAACAGTTGCACAATTGTCTTTGAACTGTATTGTAAAGAAATTTAAAGAGTATTATTGTAATAAATGCTGGTGAAATTTTACAAAAAAATGTTTTTTTTGTAATATAAAGTAAGAACTTAACAGATTACGAACAATTGAAAGTACGCCTTAAAAATATTCCTTCAGCTTACACTTTTCCCCGTCCTTTGTCAAGACACTCTGTTGAATGTCAGATGGCGGATTTCACAACCGCGTTCTGTCTTGCCACCGAAAATAATTAAGAGCGTAGAAACGAAAATAATTTCACTATAACCATTTTTCTAAGTAGGAATATAATCATCACATCGACACATTATAGGACACAGGCGCACTGTCATAGAGCGCTGTGATGGTGTCCCATCTATATATACAAAACTCAGTTCAGTTCTTTAGCTATTGGACTTTGAAAGTGCAAGTATATAAAACTCTTCTGTAACTCGCAGTCTGAGAGAGAAAGTACAGCTGGAATTACTGAGCATAGGACGCTTAAATTGAGTATGTAAGTAAGAAATATGTAAGTAAGAAATCCTCCCTTAAGAACTAAAATATACTCTATCTACTAAAAGAAAAAATCGGGGGACCTCCAAAATATACTAAAAGAAAAAAAAGCCTTAAAAACTAGACATCACACTTAATATTTTACAATATTTACTAATTTAATGCTTGTTTTTTTTTAAATTTTTTTTTCATTAATTTATTAGTTTTTTTTCTTATTTTGTTTAAAGATTGTTTTTCTTTTTTTTTTTCTTCTTTTTTTGTTTTTTTTTTCCCAAGCCGGCTCGTCACCGTGGGGGAAGAAGACCACTACCCCCCAAATAAACAATTAGAAACGCAGAAAAAAACGCGTGCAAAAACAGTTCGCAAAAACAATGAACCTCCAAAGTATACTAAAGAAAAAATGAAGTATAATATATGTGTATGTGCAGAGAGGCCGAGGATTATGGCTCAGAGTGACAGCGTCTGTCTGTAAACGCAAAGCTTGTTGGTTAGATTACCACACGAGGGAATGATTACATTTATATTATTTTCATATCTTCGCTCTAATGAGAAAAACCGCGGCGTTAAGTTCTACCACTTGACACACAATGCTCCAAATTCGTTTGGGAAGTGGAGAAGGGGTTAAGCTGAAAAGAAAATGTAGATTCAACATACTATATTCAGTGTGAATTTAACACTAGAATTTCGTATCAATTGTACACGACCTATTTTTTTGGTACATTTCTGTATTCAGATATAACGAGAGTTCTCTGGAATAGAATTTAATTGCGATTCCAATTATTTTTCAAATAATTGTTCTACTTTAAATATAAAGAAGTGAGATTTTTCATAATCTAAACAACATAGCCTTCGCATATAATATTAATTAATATTACTTAAATAAACAGTAACTTATTTGGTTAGTAATTGATTGGCAAAACTGCAATCATTTTTTGTTTGTATATAAAAACATTTTTAAAATAAATTAAAACTCTGCTCAGAAATTTTTATACATTTTCTAAAATTATTTTTAGAAAATGTCTAAAGTGTCGTCAAAATTAAAAAAATATTTTTTTTCGTTGCTTCAGGCTCCTATCCGCATAGCGGGTTAGTCAGAGGGACCTAGTGTTTAAATATGATTATTCTCCGATTGGGAATCGAACCGACACCCATCGCGTTGCAGTCAGATGCTGTCCCACTACATCCCCTAAAATATATTATTTTATACTTAAAAAATATTGATAAGTAGGTAATTTAATGTAATCATTATAAGGCAATGGATACACATTGAATATGAATAGAATAAGAGGAAGGTTAGATGAGAATACTCAATTGTGAGGGTTCTAAGGACATGGGGCTCAAAATCTCATGCCTTTCTAAGTAGGCTTTGATGGGAGTGTTAGTAAAGTGCACCGCCTCCATACATAAAGTGAATGTTAAAATCTAAATTTTAATTTAGTTACAACTTTTAATTTTTTATCAATACAAAAGTATCGTAGTATGTATGTATGTTGCTTTACCAATTTTCCGCAAAATGAAGTAGAAATAGTGAACCTATTGTCAAGACATTCCGTTTTCCGTTAACCACCTTAATTCAAAGTAATGTACTTGTAAAAAGTAAACGTCTTAAAGTATTGTGCATACTCAATATTGTTACTTACATACTCATAAAATTGTATGAGAAATTTTTAGAAAACATATAACATTTTTTGAATGCAGCAGGATTCAAAATCGCTTGGTGTTTGGGCGGTTTCTAACAAGCCGCCGAAACCCGCCGTGTTCAAAAACCTTTATGATTTTTTTAATAATCTTTATCAATGTAATGAGTGGTGAGAGGTTTTCGAGAGGAATTCGAGGTTTAAATATGAATTTCCCTTTTAACCTACTTCAAGCAAACTTAGTTAATATATCTCTGATTATATGATCATTGAATGATATTAGAGGCATTTAAAGAAAACGTATAAAAATTTGAAACGCATCGGGATTCGAACGCGCGTCTTCAGAATACCGTCCAGGCGCTCTCACCACTGAGCCATGCATTTTACTCAGTCTTTTTTAATTTTCCTAAGTGTGAAATAACACTTTAAAAATGTTTAAAGATAGTAGAGGCCTTTGCCTTTAAGCTCTCTTTTTTGCTTTTTTTTACTGTATACATATGCTTATATTGTACTGATTTATAAAATATTCACTCCAAAGCGACGATATATTAAATGTATGAACGAATACTACGCACAATTTAATACAAGACAATAGAATGAATAGATATATATACATATATTAGATACCTCTATATTGGTACGACCCCTGCGTTTGTTGAGACTAAGCTGCCTTAAGCAGATCTGAGCGACCAGTTTACGATGAATCTTTTGTAGTTGGAAATATAAGAAATTTAGATATTTATATAGTATCTATCTGGTACTAGCAAGGTTGTTGTAGTCATTTTTTATTAGAGTTTCAATGAAATATAATTTGCTGATTGTAAGTTTTATTCGCAATACAATTAAAGTTAAATTAGGTATTCTTGTCATCTTCCCGTCTTCTCCCGTATAGCAGGCTAGTCAGAGAGAATCTAGTGTCACGATATCGACACTTCGTTGTCCACTTTTCGAATTGACGTTGAAGACATTGCATGTTGAGTTGTGGAACTTAACCTTTGTCTTATCAATGCTGGGTAATGAAAATAATTTAAATATAATTATTGCCAGTCGTCGCCCAGTGGCACAAGCGTGTGACTGTAAAAGACTGGTTGTGGGTTCGATTCCCACTCGAGGAGTGGAAATTATATTTCGATTTTCTTCGCTCTGGTGTCGAGGTAAAGCGCGGCGTTAAGTTCCGCCACTTAACACGCTATGCCTCCGAATTCGGCGGAAAGTGGGGAACGGAGTGTCTTAACACTAGGTTCGGTCTGCCTAAATATTTCAATCGTCAAGGTCTTACTTATTTGGTCTTCCCGCCTCAACTTTAGCGCATCTATATATACCTACATATAGATACAAAGCACTAATTGTTCATCCGTCCGTATATATCATTTGTTTTCCGTATCAAAGGCACAGCAGGTGGTTTAGGGGAGACATGTTCGTCTTTTGTCTTATATTTTGAGAAGAAATAAATATAACATTGGTAGCGTATAATATGAAATACGCATGTCTTCGTGGGCATCGCGGCGTAGTGGCAATACATCAGTTGTAAGTTCGATTTCCACGCGATGGAATGATTATAATGATTTTTATTTCTCCCTTTTCTGTTTACTTTCTCCTCTGGTCTGTAGATCAAAGCACAAAATATCCTATTATGCGAGAAAAAGCATGAAGTTATAAAAATAATATGTTATTTCCAAGTAAAAAAGATAGAAAATTGAAAATTTAAAACCAAAATTACGACGAATTGTGGCCAGTCGTGGCCCAGTGGCACGAGCGTGTGACTAAACGACTGGTTGTGGGTTCGATTCCCACTCAAGGAGAGGAAATATTTAATATTTCCATTTTCTTCGCTCTGGTGTCGAGGTAAAGCGCGGCGTTAAGTTCCGCCACTTAACACGCAATGCCTCCGAATTCGGCGGAAAGTGGGGAACGGAGTGTCTTAACATAAGGTGCTGTGTGCGGGATACAGCGTGAAGCTGAAAAAAAAATACGACTGTTGTCTGTATGTGACCGTTGGTCATCAAAAGGATCAAAAAGGATACAAAATATTCATGATCAATACGTGAATGAAAATTTTTGCACGTTTCCATGATGATTTAAACGGCATAGTTAAAATCTCTAGAGAAGTGTTGCAGAAATTCATTTTTTACATAATGAATTAGAAATACACTAAAGTTATATTACTAAAATTAATATTAATTTTCTATTCTGGATCCTTTACCCGGTGTAGAAAGACTTCCTTCACCTATCATCGAGGTCTCTGCATCAAGGCGGCCTCAGTAGCTTTTTCTGCATAGCAAGGGTAGCAGGAAAACCTAGTGTCGAAAGAACCTCATTCTCCATTTTCCTCTTGAATCTGAGACAAATATGTAACCGCAATAATAAAAATATATAAGGTTTAAACGCGTTTGCTATAAAAAAATGTTACATATAATTATTAGAATTTTTATAATAAAACTTTATTTTACTTTTAACATGAAACTGAAATGAGAAAATTTAAAGAAGTTTGAATGCAACTTTATGTACATTGTGCAAGTTGCACAATGTTAGTTAAACAGGACTTTGTAAGTTCATTTCTGTGAACTTTGTAACAATAGCCTATATTTGTATTACAGTTTTAAAGTATGTTTTACTTTTAATAAAATTAATATTGTTATTTAAAGAAAGTAATAGTAGTATTTAATTTTAGTAACTTTTAAGGTATTTGAAATTGACTGCACACTCAATTACTTGTGAGCTCGATGCCCGCTAATTCCCCTTTTACATTTGTCTCATGTCATACTCATTTGTTACTAAAAGCGTTGTATTGAGTTCCGCCGTTCAACACACAATTTTTCGAATTCGGTTGGTAAGTGGAGAATAAAACCTTTTGGCCAATAGACTTTCTCTCACTGATAATATTATGCAGAAAAAAAAACGTGAAGAAGCTGTAATGGCACTACAAGTATATAACTGGTTATATCAACGAAGTCACGAAACTCAATGTCGCTTGTTGTACCAGAGTGCAGAAATGATAACAATTTTGAAGCATCATTATTTCCGCGACTTGGAATCGAACCCACAATCAATCGTATTCACAAACAGACGCGGTCCCCACGCCGCTATGACAAAATAATAAAATTAAATTAAAAAATTAAAATAGCTTCACGCTATATCCCGCACACAGCAAGGTAGGCAGAGGGAACCTAGTGTTAAGACACTCCGTTCTTTGCTTTCCGCCGAATTCGGAGGCATTGCGTGTTAAGTGGCGGAACTTAACACCGCGCTTTACCTCGACACCAGAGCGAAGAAAATGGAAATATTAAATATTTCCACTCCTCGAGTGGGAATCGAACCCACTACCAGTCGTTTTACAGTCACACGCTTGTGCCACTGGGTCACGACTGGCAAAATAATAAAATAAAATGTAATTTAGCCTGCATAAATTATATAAAACTGTGCCACGGTTATAAAAATGTTTATTTTCATGGATTAAATTAGAATTCATATTACTTAAATTTCCGGCGTCCAAAGGTGTACCAGAATTACCGAAAACAGAATTCAAACAGCTTTTAGTACGACCTGTTTCTGTATAGCATCGATTAAATGTTTAGTGAATAATTTGGTCATTTTACAAAAACAAAATTGGTTAAGTAAGATTAATAATATATATTTTTTTTATATTCACTGTCTAAATCTATTGTCAAAGCACTCCACTCTCCGACTGAATTCGAAATTTTGCGTGTTGATCGTTGCTGCAGCGTTGTGTTTTATTATAATAAAACCCGAGCCGTGAGGAAATGAAGTTGGTGCCTGTCGTGGCGCAGTGGCACAAGCATGTGGCTATAAACGACTGATTGTGGGTTTGATTCCCACTCGAGAAGTGGAAATATTTAATATTTCCATTTTTTTTGCTCTGGTGTCGACGCAGGACGCGACGTTAAGTTCCGCCACTTAACACGCAATGCCTCCGAATTTGGCGGAAAGTGGGGAACGGGGTCTCTTAACACTATGTGCCCTCTGCTTACTCTGCTGTGTACGGGATACAGCGTGAAGCTAAAACAATAAAAAAACCTAAGCGTTTTCTCGACATATTTGTCGTTCTGTATAAATTTTCAAGTCAAGTTGACAATAAGTATTTATATGACTGACTGACTACCATGCTATGCGCCATGATCTTTAATTGTTTTTTTTTTTATTTTTTTTATGATCATTAGTTTTTGAACTATTATATATGTAAAGAATTCCTTAGAGTGGAATGATATACCACAAAGCTCTTACCAACCATAAATGTGGCATACGCATAAAGATGAACGTATGTAGAAACGATTAATATGCTAATGCCTCGTTACCCTATGTTTTCAACTTTGTAGTTCAACCGACAACTTCGACTCGCTGTCGATAAAAGTTTTGAATGTAAGCTCATTGTAACGATAGTACTTAATAACTAAGTAATGCTATTAAATTTTACCATAATGTTTATTACACGTAGAATATTACCTTCATTTTGGAGTATAGGTATGTTATTAAATTATTTTGAAGATTTTAGGTGAAATTTAGATATGTACATAATATGAACTTATAAAAATAAAATATATGCTTACATATAAAAATATTGAATGAATGACTGACTACCCCTCGATAGGGATAAAACAATTTTTTTTTTTAAATTCTTTCTTTTCCCCGATCTGAAGAGAATCCTAGCGATATTAAGTAAGATAATAATTATTTCATCAATATTTTGTTCAATCAGCTTCATGTTCTTCCCGCATAGCATAAGTATAGAAACCCTGTGTTGAGACACTTCGTTTCCTAAATCGTGATATTTCGAGCAGTTTACCAAAGCGTTTTTCAGTTTTTCAAGTATATTTGTAAGGGAAAGTATGAGGTAAGCTCAAACCACATAAATCACCGTTTTTTTATTTTAAGCTGACGTTATTATTTCTACTAACTGTTTTATGTAGATTAAGCAATTATACGCTTCTTTTGGAGTAGCAAGGCATCCAAGGAGAATTCGGTGTCAAGACACTCCGTTCTCCACTGTCTGGCCAAATACGAGACAAACGCGTTTGCTGTGTTATTTTACCATAGAGGAAAAATGAAAATACTTTAATTATAATCATTCTTATGTGGGGCCAGTCGTGAGCCACAGGCACAAAGTGTGACTGCAAAGTGAGTGATTGTGGGTTCGATTCCCACTCGAGGAATGGAAATTTAATATTTCCATTTTCTTCGCTCTGGTATCGAGGCAAAGCGCGGCGTTAAGTTCTGCCACTTAACACGCAATGCCTCCGAATTCAACGGAAAATGGGGAAAGAAGTATCTTAACAGTAGATTCACTCTGCCTACCCTGCTGTGTGCAGGATGCAGCGTGAAGCTAAAAAAAAATAATAATTTACATTCTTTCGAGTAGGATTTTAACCCACAAACAATAATGATTACAGTCGGATATTGTGCCACCGCGCTTATCAATCAATAGAAAAAATAGTATTAGTTTTTTTTAGTATTAGTTCTGCTACAATATTTTATTAGAACAACAATACTAACCTATTAGAAAATACATGTTAAAAATTTTCAAAGGACACACTTGCAATTAAATATTTCAGTTCACAATTACGCTTAAGGTGTAGAAAAAGAAAAAGAAAACCTTAGAGGTGGGATTTTTTCTGCCGTTGAACAAAGCGCTGTAGAATACCTTTCATTCGACAAATTATTAATACTAATTGAAGTTCCTCTTCAGTTTTGTATTATGTTTAGTTTTTATTGATTATTGCATAATTCTTCATTTTATTTTCTGCTTAGCATGATAGGTAGAGAGTCTAGTGTCAAGACACTCCATTCTCCACTTTCCGATCAAACCCGATTGCGATATTACGTGTTGAGTGGCGGAACTTAACGCCGTGCTTTGTCTCATTACATTAAAGCTGACAAATGAAAATTATTTAAATATAATCCTTTTCCCAAGTGGGTATCGAATCCGCAATCATGGTGTATAAGTCTGACAGTATACCGTCCTAATCTACGAGGGTCTCTTTTTAATCATAATAAAGAATATTTTACTTATTTTTTTTATTTTTGCCAACAAAGGAAACGAGGAAGACGCGTGGAGATAACAAAAAACTTGGTGACATTAACTTTGCGTAGTCAGCATTACGTTTGTTTGTGACGTGAATACAATGCTGTTTATAATTTTGCAGCCAACATTATACAAAGTACACTCTATAACTGCTTTTACTAAGACGTAAGTTTTTGTAAGTATATATGATAAATTGTTTTAAAAATGATTGTACTATAGATCATATAAGTAAACTTTACGGGACGTAACTGGCTAAGAGAGAACGAGAGATTAAAAGTCTATCTAGTATCTAGCTCCTACATTTATATACGAAACGTAACTCTCTCTCTTTCTATCCTTACTTATATCTTCTTCTTAATTACCTTTCACCTCACCCAATCACACTTTTCGTAACACATTCACCAGCTTACTTGGGAGCATGTATAAGGAAATCTCACTTCAAAAGGAAATTAAAATTAAGGAAAAGTAAAGGTATTTTGACCTAATATAAACGTACTGGCAAGAGTATCCCGATTAATATATTGTATTGTCATCGGATCATATGTGCACACAAACATAACGTTTTCAAACAATTCAGATGATTAGAAATAATTCAAAATTGCATTGTGAGATTCTCTTATATTGATAAACTGAGAGATAGACAAGTTTAGTTAATAAAAATCCTGAAAACTTGAAAAATTCTTGTTTTTTTATATTTATTATAAATATTTTTTTTCATTCTGCGGTTTATATGGAAAGAAAGAGAATATGCTTCTGCTCTAGGACCGTATAATTAATTTAAAATATCAACAATATTGAACGTAATCAATGCCAGTATCTTATAATATAATACATCTAATAATATAACAACAATTGTAATAAATTACTTGTTATACAGTAAACAATTGGAATAAGTACCAATTATAAAACTTTACTTCAATGATATTCTATACAATATGTTCACAATAGAATTGTATAAATATACCCCCCTAGTAATAAGTGTCGTCGCGTCGAGAGATTCTGATGGCATTTTTAATAATATTCAGTAGGTACGTATCTAGCACTCGTTCGCCGGACAATATGACAATGGACCGACGTCAGGAATCCCCATTGTTGACGTTTGATATGTTATATGATAAGGGGTTTGAAATTACCTTATATTTGAACCTTTATATCGTTTTGTTAGATGAAATCGAGATCAGGTATATTTTCTGAGCTTATCTAAACACTTGGTGTCCGAATTGAATTCGATGTTTCATTTGAAATTGTTTACTTTGGTAAATGAAATGATAATATATTTTTTTTTTTTACTACTACTAAGGACTACTCTATACGTAATTTCTCGATTTCGAAACCGGATTAATCGCGTATATTTTTGGTATTAGAAAATACATTTTTAGAAACCCGACGTTTCGAACACTTTAGGTAGACAGTCTACCTGTGACCACTGACTACTGTACTGTAAAGTGTCAATCCGGTTACAAATAGTTTCATTTCAAAATGATATTTCTACTTCTATTTTAGTCAATTATTTATTTTTTTAGTAATTTTACGCTTTTTCAGATTATCAGAGAGAATACACTCTGGTCTCCACTTTCCGCCCTTAGTTATTGACATTGCATTGTTGAGCAATGGAACTACACGTCGTGTTTTGTCTTAAGCACCAACGCGGAGAATTGAAGATAACTTAAATATAATCGTTCCCCCGAATGGGAACCAAACCCACGACCTGTCACGTTTACAGCCAAACACCGTCACACTGCGCTACGACGGTTTATAAATATTTAATTAAATATTATGCTTTATTTATGCTTTATATTTTTATTTACGATTCTTGTAAGCGCGTCTATATTTTTACGACACTAAGCGCCCTAAATATGAAATATAGCTATAATGTCCTAAAGTACTTTAGAGCTTAAAATTTTCATTTCCGTTCACCACAAAATTTATTTTCTTCTACAATAGAGTTCTGTTTTAGTACTAAGTTAGTTGAATTGGAATTTTCGAAGGGGAATAATGGTTATTAGAAAAGGTGGATTTTGCCTATTTTCTAATAAAAACTTTTATATTTAGGGTTATATATTAAGGCCATTTTCGTTGTCTGACTGTAAATGTAATGAAAATGCAATTTAATAGTTCAACCCTCAGTCGTGTCAAATCAAAAATCAATTCTCATAAGTGCGCGACGTTTAGCGTCGCATACTAGTGCAAAGAAATAAAAACAATTTAAAAATAATTACTTTGAATTTCCACCACTCAACACTCAATGCTTCATATTTATGTGGAAAATAGATATCGCGGTGTCTTCTCAGGTCAGTCAGTTTTCTCTGTATTGCTTGTTCTTTTTAAATAAATTTATTAATCAAAATAATTAAACCAGTCGTGGCCCAGTGGCACAAGCGTGTGACTGTAAACGACTGGTTGTGGGTTCGATTCCCACTCGAGGAGTGGAAATATTTAATATTTCCATTTTTTTCGCTCTGGTGCCGAGGTAAAGCGCGGCGTTAAGTTCCGCCAATTAACACGCAATGCCTCCGTATTCGGCGGAAAGTGGGGAACGGAGGGTCTTAACACTAGGATCCCTCTGCCTACCCTGCTGTGTGCGGGATACAGCGTGAAGCTAAAAAAAACTACTAATTACTTTTAAAGATAATGCTCAAAGGTCGTAATTTATTCATTAACTGTACATAAGAAAATGGCTGAATTCAATCTAGCCTTATTAATTTACCAGGGTTTAGGAAACGGTAACTCATTTCGTGGACTATTTTACATTTCTATTACAACTCAAATTGTGAACAATGGAAGAAGTAATTGTGAATTGTTAATTAACTGTAGTATTTTTATGATTTTTTACCTTTCCCCTTTTTGGCAAGATAAATGTAAGGGTAAGTTTATTTACCTTCGAATGATGTTGTTATATAAAAATGGAAGTCTCTTCACGTTTTTCACGTACCAAGAAAGACTGGTGAAAGAGAAAATTTAGTGTCAAGACACTAGATTAGTCACTTTCCGGCTGAATCCAAGATATTCCGCGTTAAACGGCATATCTAAACGCAGTGCATTGTCTTTTCACCAGAATGGGGAAATTAAAACAATACATTTAGAAAACATATAAAAATTTGAACGTTTTCTAAATACCTTTTTTATTGTTGTGGTTTGTTGTTGTTTGTTGTAGTTGTTATTAATAACAAATAAGTTGTAATAAAGCGTAAAAGAATTTTGACGCAGCTGGTAGTAGAACGCATGGCTCAGTGGTGAGAGCGCCTGGACGGTATTCAGGAGGCGCTGGTTCGTATCCCGCTGCGTTCAAATTTTTATACGTTTTCTTCAAATGTCTTTTTCAATTTTCCTAAGTGTGGAATAACACTTTAAAAATGTTTAAAATAAATTAAAACAATTTAAATATCGTTCCTACGATTGAAAATCGAACCCACAACCATACTGTATACAAGTAGGCACAGTTACACTGCGCCATCGGCCTTGTTATATTTACTGATAAATCATGTAAAAAAAATCTAACAACAAAATATTTGCAACTAATCTGTTTGAAATAGTTTTATTACAAAATAAGTAAAAATGGAAAGTCAGAAGCTTATATTAATATCTGTATCCGTTTCGAAATCATTCCTTACTATCGTGCTATAGCCGCGTCGTCAGTCACATCGTGTTTACGGTGAGATGCTGTTCCAGTGCACTACGAAAGCCTCAATGTATGTATATGAAAATTGTATATAAATTTTATTATATTATATATAAGAATTTTTATTTTTATACGGTAAATATGCGCTGGTGTCGATAGACAGAAGAATATTCGATACATAGAAGAAGACGAACGAAGAAGACTGGACTGGGCAGAATATTAACATAAAAATACCTACAACATTAAAACGAATACAAAAATAATATAACATTTAAGACTTTCATCAGACAGCAAGACAGCTTTAACCTTCGCATTAAATCGAGACGACTCACATAAAATATTTCTATCAAATTAAAACGTCCTAACCCACAATACAAATACTGGCAAAAATATGGTGACCCATTTTTGTTGGACAATGCTTTCACTAAAATGAATTACTTTCATCGCGAACGGCCGGCCGCCTTTGTTTCTATTTTCTGTGATTACTCTGAGTGCTTGGTTAATGAGTGAGAATGGTTGCAGTTTAGACGGACCGCTCGTTTTGTGTCGAATTCACACAAATTTCTGGACGTAAATAACGGAAATTCTTGTTAGATATGCTAATTTTGAATGCACTAACATTGTTTGAAGTAATTAGGTACCATATGTGTTTTGTATTTATTTATTTGTTTTGCTTTAAAATATAATTTTGTGATATAGAATGATTTAAGAGATTATTGGTGGAGATGTCGTTTATTGGGGTATGTATATAAGCGATTATAAAGTTTTAAACCTCAGTTCTTTTATCGTTTTTTTATATATAAGAAGTATTTTTATAATCATTTAATTAATAAAAATATCTTTATTGTAACAATTAAGTACTTGTCGTATTTTGTACAATATTCAACAGCTTAATTTCTATAACACTATTTTAAATTATATCGAAAAGCTTTGCCTAAGCGACATATATCACTTTATAAAATATATGAATCGTAAGGTACTCTAATATTTATTTTATTAAGCAGGAAACATAAGCTTTTGCACAAATTGTATTTGTCCTAAATTTCATACTCCTCTTTAACTGCATAAATTCATAATAAAAGTCGACGACGAAAACGAATAATATTAAAATATATTATGTTAGTGGCCAGTCGTGGCCCAGTGGTACAAGCGTGTGACTAAACGACTGGTTGTGGGTTCGATTACCACTCGAGAAGTGAAAATATTTCATATTTCCATTTTCTTCGCTCTGGTGTCGAGGTAAAGTGCGGCGTTAAGTTCCGCCACTTAACACGCAATGCCTCGGAATTCGGTGGAAAGTGGGGAACGGAGTATCTTAATACTAGGTTCCCTCTGCCTACCCTGCTGTGTGCGGGATATAGCGTGAAGCTAAAAAAAAAGGAAAAATATTAAAATGGACTTATGCAAGCACGTCTCATGATCATCTAATGAACATATAGCTACCACTAACTCAGAAGGTACTTCTGCTTACACTTTTCCACGTACTTTTAACTCTTTATACAGTTAATGTTATAATTAATTCACGTCTCGTATAGGTTCGGTAGTTCTATTTAGTAAACTTTTCAACCAAGTCAGGCGTCTCAAGTCTTGGCCAAATAGTTGAAAACTTTAGAGTAAACGTACATAACTTTTTAGCTGTTTGGATACTACTTTGTTTGTTTAGGTAACAAAACAGTAAGTTTATATGGGAGCAAATTAAAAGAATGAAATAAAAATCTCTTTAAGGCGGAAGTGTGGAGAGTATAGACATATGACTTAGCTTCTCTCTATCTAAAAGGTAAAATAAATGCTTGTAAACATTTTTAAAGTGTTATTCCATACTCCGGAAAATTGAAAAAGACATTTAAAGAAAACGTATAAAAATCTGAACGCAGCGGGATTCGAACCCGCGCCTCCTGAATATCGTTCAGGCGCTCTCACCACTGAGCCATGCGTTCTACTATCCGCTGCGTTGAAATTACTAACACTAATTAGGTAAAATAAAGTATAAAGAAACATATAATGCATAGATTTCGAATGGGAAGTAGAGAACGAATTATATGGACACTAATCGTAGGTATATAGGTAATAGCCGAAAGCTGAAAAAATACCTTATTAAGATGTAGATAAATATGGATAAATAATGTTTCGTATAAAATTAATATTTTTGTTGTAACTTAAATACAAACATAAATATAAAATAGCTGAAATAAAAATAATATAAAAGGAAAAGAGCAAAATTAGCATCTGACTGGAAACGCGACTGGTTGCGAGTTCGTCTCCCACTTAGAGAATTGATTAATATTTATTTATATATTTTTTTTCTATTTTTCAATATGCAATATCTCGGATGCCAAGTCTCTGCTTTGCGTAGAAATGTACGAAGCCGAGAATGAAAATCACAACTGACGTAAGGATATATGGCGTGACTATATAATGTAATTATACACCAGTTATTTACGACTTTACACAATTGAATCCTTTCGAATTTGTTACCTACTTAGGTCAATATTGACACTAGGCTCTCTTTGCTTATCTTAGTAAATCTTGCCTTATATAAATTTAGGAACTGCTGAGACAAATTAAACAAATAATATATTAGATAGTTTATTTATTGAAGATTGTTATATACAGGCTATATAGCATTTCCTACATTTTAACTAAATAACGATGTATTAATAATAAAAATGTCGCAAAAACGTGTAAAATGCATTTATTTTGTGACATGATGACATTTAACATATATTTAAGAACGAGGCGCCATTGTGTAAAAACAATCACTGGAAATTATCAGCTAGCTAGATAGATAGCTGATATATATTTAAAAATTGATAGTAGTCAGATCGGCAAGAAGCTCCTTTTAGCAAGCCAAGTTCAATACTTATATTCGTATACTTATCAAGCCTTGCCAAGTAAATGCATCATAAGGAACACGCTAAAACGCAATATCTTGTACCATGGTAGAATAGAATGTCGTATACGTATTCTACCCCATACATCAAGTTTGACATTTATCCAATATTATACGTGCACCGCGACTTGATCTAATCGCTGCTGTCGACTGTACAACCGCTTATTTACTCGTCTCTAGAGACATAATCAAACACTATTGTGCCTTACATGATGTATGACAGTAGGTACATGATGTATGGATTCATTAATATTTATAAAGATGTAGGTAGTTTATTTATCTGTTTACTGTATAAATGTGATCTTGTTAAGGAACTAAATGAAATGTCACATGTTGTATGTGACGTTTCATTTACTTTTTTATTTATTGTGTTAGAGATAATGGATAGTCCTTGTAGTATTGCAACTAGAAGTAGGTAGAAAATAGGTATTTATAATGGTTTTCTTATTATACAATAGTTTGTGATATATTTTATACAGTAAAAATACGTGGAAATAAATAAAATGTCGAAGTGTTATTTCAGAACAGAAAAATTAATATATTAGGTTTGTCCTATGTCAGATAATTGATCACTAGGAATAAAAAGCTTATTAAATTTGAATTACTGACGTAAGTTCAGCGTTTCCAATCTTCTCCGTTGACCAACAAAATCTCGCATAATCAATACGAATATTTGATTTTAAAGTTGAAACATTATTAGTCAATTCCCTGGCATATAATGAGCTCAAAAGGTCAATACTCACAATAAATGAAACTTAAATTAACCAAATCTTCTATATTTATTGGCAATAGAACTCCAAAACTTGTAATTGCCTAAGCTTTTGTTTAGAATCTCAAATAAATCCTTTGAAAGCGTCAATCTCAATTCCTGAGGCCTATTCAATTCCACCCAATTGCCAGTAGTGACAATTCAATCAGCGCCATGAAATTTACTTTCATAAATAAATGTCCTATATTCAGAACAATTCAGGCATTCGGCCCTCCAAATATTTGTTGAGCATTACCACTCGATTTCACCGCAGTTTTGGGTTTGACAGGGGACTGTTTTATAGCCTCCTTACAAGAGAAGGAGATTGTAAATCATAGAAAATTTTTCCGCAGTCGAAAACAGACGGTATAAGTACCTGTATGTGTTTTCCTTGGTTCGGTTTAGAGTGCCATTGTTTATGTACTAATGTTTTGTTTTTATTATATTGGTATATAATTATTTGTATTCATTTTATCAATAGTTGTAACTTTAAATCGTATAAAGTGAAATCTTTATAAATTTATTTAAAAGTGTTTGTTGAAGATTGTAGGAAATGGAATAAAACAACTATTTTACTCTGTAACGGTTAATGCTAGTCAATAAGAGTATACTGCTACCTGTGTATGAAAGACATATGAGAAAAAATATTATTGGGACATTTATGAATGTTATAAATAATGTATTAAGTTTTTTTTTCTGTTTTTTTTTTGTTTGGGTGGACCATTCTATAAACTAGCCTTAGAAACGATTTTGACTATTGTATTTTGATGAACAAACTTATTAATATTTAATGTTTATTTTATTTTATATTAATAAAGAGAACGTTGGCGGGCAAAGACACGAAATAGTTATAGTCGTGTAGTTTACGCTCGAAGCTATATTCGTGTAGTTTACACGAAGTCGCGAGCTTGTCACTAGTATAAAACAATATCCTAATGGTGAAAAATATGCACTAAATGGTTAAGGTAGTCTTAAGACTAGGTTCTTTAAGCCTACCTTCTATACATATATGAAGTATATATGGTAAAAGAAATTATAATAAAAAAATATATAATATCCAAAACGTAATATATGTACATATGTCCATATATAAAATTCAGGTTATTTTTACTTAACATAAAAACAGGTTTATCCTTTTATCTTCATCGAGTATTGGATACGTAAGGAACGTCCCTTTAAAGCCATTTCCATAACGTTATGGTGCAAAAGATATACAAAATAATATCCCCTTATGATGTTATCCGCCTTAGTAGCAAAGCGATGGGAAATTTACCTCTATATTTTCGTTTTATATGTCTATTTTTTCGAATTTATCGTTTCATTTTACTTGAAAAACCTCATTATGAAACGTATTTTCGGGTATAAATATAACGCTTTCTCTTATTCCTTACTTCAAAATTCTTATTCAAAATTTTGAGGACATCGTAGCGTAACGTGTGACTGTATATGCGGTGGTAGGGAGTTCGATTTTGAAAAAGACATTTAGAAAACGTATAAAATACCGTCTGAATACCGTCCAGGCGGTTGTTGCTAGCAACAAAAATAAGTTTTAATAAAGCGTATAAGAATTTCGACGCAGCTGGTAGTAGAACACATGGCTCAGTGGTGAGAGCTTCTGGACGGTATTCAGGAGGCGTGGGTTCGAATCCCGCTGCGTTCAAATTTTTATACGTTTTCTAAATGTCTTTTTCAATTTTCCTAAGTGTGGAATAACATTTTAAAAATGTTTAAAAGTTCGATTTTGACTCAGGGGAATGATTATACTTATATTATTTTCACGTCTCTACTTCAGTAATAAGATAAGAAGGTAAAGAAAACAGAACTTATAAGACCATGTGTTTATAATTGTGACATATAAAAATATCATAATAGGGAAATGATGACTTTTCTTTTTATTTAGAAAGAAAAATCATATATATAGCTTATTTAACCCTTACGACATTTTCGACATAGTAAGGTCAAAACATGCTTTTCTCCATTTTCCGTCGGAACCCAGCCTATATCCTAGATTCAATACCACTCTTTGTATTATGTACCAAGTAAGAAATAATTTTCACATGCTGTTGCACTGCGGTACGAATACCTCATTTTTCATATTAGTGTTTGAAAATCTTATTTTATCCAGATTTTAATGCTTGAAACCTGCATTTGATTGGAAATTTGCACACGTGTCCGTATCTAATGAATAATCAATAATTTTATAACGTGAGCGTGATAAAGAAATGTTGTTTCAATTAACGAGATAATAAGAGCGCATTTTTAAGTATAATTTGGGGGCCAGTCGTGGCGCAGAGGCACAAAATGTGACTGTATAGCGACTGGTTATGGGTTCGATTCTTACTAGAGGAATTTTAATATTTCATATTTCATTTTCTTCACTCTGGTGTTGAGGCAAAGCGCGGCGTTAAGTTCCTCCACTTAGCACGCAATGCCTACGAATTAAGTGGAAACTGGCTACCCTGCTGTGTGCCGGATACCGTGTGAAGCTAAATAAAATAAAAAGTGTATGGATCTGTTTCTGGCTAAATAACTTCTATTCTTACTAAACGACATATTTTACCAACTTAAATAGATATTACGCATAGCAAATTCTCAGATGTCCATCTGTTAAGTACATTTTAAAAATAAAATATGGCTATGCATCATAGGATCGATGTCAGACAGACGTGAATGTTTCATGGGCAATTTACGTTCTCATGGGAGGGTTCCCTTACGTCAGCAGGATACCGGCGCAATTTGTAAGAATATAGCCTGCCCCTTGTGTGACTTTGTAAAGGACCGATCAATTGTTAACTCGGCTTTCAAACCTGAATATTAAAAATGCAATATTTACTATGAAAAGAAATGTTTTAGTTAAGCTTTTTTGGTATATACTTTTTATCTGTTGAAATGATTTTCGTTCTTATAAGTACCTAGTGACAAGACACTCCGTTCTCCACTCACCGTCAGAAATAAGGACGTCAGTGTTAAGTAGAACTTAATGCCATAGTTTGTCTTGTTCACCAGAGCGAAGATTTGAAGAGAATAACTTAAATATAGTCATTACCCAGAGTGGAAATTGAACCCATATCAATTGCGAAACGCTGCGTTTTGTATTTGTTACTAGAGAAGAAATTAAAATAATAAATGTAATTATTCCTCGTAGTGGGAATCGAACCTACTACCAATCGCATTTGCAGTCAAAAAATATTTGTTTTTTTTTTTTAACTTCACGCTGTATCCCGCATACAGCAGGGTAGGCAGAGGGAACCTACTGTTAAGACACTATTTTCCGCCGAATTCGGAGGCTTGCATGTTAGGTAGCGGAACTTAACGCCGCGCTTTACCTCGACACCAGAGCGAAGAAAAAGGAAATATAATTTCCACTCCTCGAGTGGGAATCGAACCCACAACCAGTCGTTTACAGTCACACGCTTATGCCACTGGGCTACGACTGGCCACAAAAATATTATACTCTGCCTGAATCTGAAAATCAGGATTCATATAAATGCAAGTAACATAATATTTACTTTAAACTTTCATATATTTGTATAGAAATAAAATATAAAAAGTGTATTTAATAGTTTTAATCTAAAACTTTCTTCTGATTCTCACTGTAGGAATTTTAATATTTAATATTTCATATTCTTCGCTTTGGTGTCGAGGTAAAGCGCGGCGTTAAGTTCCGCCACTTAACACACGATACCTCCGAATTCGGCGGAAAGTGGGGAACAGAGTGTCTTAACACTAGGTACCCTCTGCCTACCCTGCTGTGTGCGGGATACAGCGTGAAGCTAAAAAAAATATATTTTCTTTAAGCATTCATATATTTATATAAAAATTCTTAAGAAATTTTTACGCTAGATAAAAAGTGTATTTTATAGTTTTAATCTAAAACTTTACAATGAGTCGAATACCAGAGCTATATAAACTCGCTTAATAGCATATTCGGTGGAGTCATTAAGTTTAAACTGCATATAGTTCTAACGCGTTCCTAATAGAATAAGCGCTGTCTCGCTACAGCTAGTGCAAAGTTTATTTTAAAATTTAAAAGATGTATGCATTCTTACAATATAGATACAAATTTTACTAAAGAAACTTTGTTAACTCTAATAAATAATATAAATATAGAACTAAATAATATATTTTTTCAAATTAATAAAACACAGAAGCCATCGTGCTATAGTGGGACTGACTGTAAAATGCTATTGGTCATAGGTTCGGTTTCTATTCTATTATACATTTTATAATATTTATAATCTATATATATAATAAAAGAGTAGAAAAGTCAATTCTGTACATGAAAAATTTCAGAAAAATTTTAATTGGGTATGTTAATATATCGATAACAGATGCGAAAAAACCACTCAGTAGAATTTTTGTCTGTCTGTCTGTCTGTCTGTCTGTCTGTCTGTCTGTTAATTTGTTCGCCAATCACGCAAAAACTACTGGACAGAAATGAATGAATTTTGGTATAGTGATAGCTTATAGTCCAAAGGTACATATAGGATAGTTTTTATCCCGGTTTTCCATGTAGTTTTTTTGGAAAAAATAAAAAACCGATATAAGTAAATCATTTATATACTGATATCTACCGGGTAGAAATTAATGAATTTTTGTATGGAGTTAGCTTAAAGGTTAGAGCAACATATGGGATAGTTTTCATCCTGGTATTCTATACAACTGCGGCAGAAAAATAAAATAAAAAATAAACATTTAAATTGTGTTGATAGTTCACGAGTGAAACTAAATTTGTTTTAATATCACTAATATTACTTAAAATAATTATAAAATAAATTGAGCACAACATTTATTGAAGATAATTTGCTATTAAAAATACATTTGACCGGTCTACAAAACTTTATATTATCTATATGACAACAAATGTCACTACGTTTTCTGTCACCATCTGTTATTATATAGTTGACATTGTACTCATTAATATTATTATAAAAATGCAAAAATCTGTATCTCTTCTATAAGTTTTGTTTTCACGGGTAATCTACTAGCCCGCTTTAGATGAAATTCGAAAAGAAGAAGTCGTAGGGTCAAATATAGGCTACTTTTTAAAAAAAATCAAACCCTAGGAGGTTGAAACAGTGGATGAAACTTATGTATGTTAAGAATATAGTGAGAATGAAAGATCTAAACTCTGACTGATTTCGATTAATTTTCCCCCCGCGACCCCGCGAGCGGGTCGTTAGTTTACCTTTACCTTTACCTGGTATTCAATATAGTTCCCGCAGAAAAATAAAAAGTACCAAAGTCAAGTTATATTGATTATTTGCAAGTAAAGGTATTTTTTTTAATACCAGTAAGTAACACAATTGTACAATAAAATAAAATGTCTAAAATTTATTTAAGATATTATGACCAGTTTATAATACTATATACCTGATGGTATATATGTACGAAATCTGCTATCATATAGATATATGATAGCAGATTTCGTACGTTTTCTTACTAGATCAGTTATCACTATACGTTATGAAATAGTTTAGACATTGTACTAGATCGATGATTTTCGCAAGAATATAATTAGTGACGCAAGGTTAAATTTAGACCATCCCCCTTTTATAAAAAAAAAAACCAATTCCAAAGAGGCAATAGTGGATGAAAGTGGTAGTTCACGTGGCGAAGCCGCGAGCGGGTCGCTAGTATATATATATATCTATATTAATTTCATATTTCTTTTTTTTTAACGTCACGCTGTATCCCGCACACAGCAGAGTAGGCAGAGGGAACCTAGTGTTAAGGCACTCCGTTCCCCACTTTCCGTCAACTTTCATTTTTCCTCTTTGGTAAAAAAAAACAAATCACGGCAGCTGACTTCTGCCTTTGAAGAATGTAATTATTATTGCGGAAGGAGAACGTAGTGTCTTGACACTAGATCTACCCAGATAGAAAAGGTGTGAAGCTAAAGAAAATAAATAAATCAGAAAAACACTATTTTATAACTAAAAAACATTGTTATAACTATTGTTTATTATAAAATAACTAAATTTCAAGCATTTTGACTTATAACGTACGTAACAAAGCAATTAGTAACACTTGGCCGTTAGCCAGAAGTCCATTTTGTCTGAAGCAAACGTCCATTCCACATTTTCTTAGTACCATGTAGAACTGCATACTAAAGAAAATACACCCGCATGTTCATTTAGTATTGTGGAGCGAATAGCGTGGGGAAAGCTGCGAAACTTCACCAAGATAATAGAAAGGGAGAAATTATGTAACATGTTTTTACTAGGTATAATTCATCTAAAAAAATAATATAAAATATTAAAAAATTGACACAATTGTGGCGCAGTGGGACAACGTACGAGTGTAAACGCGATTGGTGTGGGTTTGTTTCCCATTTTGGGAACATCAAATTATTTATATGTACTTTTTTATATGTTATTTTATTTTATTATACGATTTTTCCCATCTGTGACCACTAGTTACAGAGAGCGTGATGTCAAAACGTTTTTTCTCTACTTTCTGTGCCTTCAATACATTTCATATTGAATGGCGCTTTTTTCGTTTATCAAAGCGGAAAAGTGAAAATAATATCATCATACCTCTGAGTGAGAATCGAACGCAGAATCACTGCGCTATCTCACGATGGCCTTCAGTAGGAGTAACTATCCTCTATTTTATAACTTAGCTTAACACAAAGTTACTTCATTATTTTGTTCGTTATTATATAACAGTTCTTCAACAAATTATTTCATATTGAAGAGGTCCATATTAGAAACCAATTGGTCTGTGTAGAGAACCTGATTGCCGCATTAGAGGCAATTAGTGAGTGCATCGCAGCGTTAACGAGAGAACAGATTTACGATATGAGATTTCTTTATGAGCATAATATATTTGAATAAATATTGGTATGAATTGAATAATGAACGCAGGTTGTGTTAATAAAATTAATTGTCTAATTAATTTAAATCAATGAAATAATTATTAAAAAAAAGGTTTTCTCTCATAGTTTATCAAAAATGTAACGCAAAAACAACTCTACCGTTGACGTCAGTGTAAGTAAGACAAATGTATTGTAAATTAATAGTAATACTTTATTAAAAGTAATATTAATTTATATATTTTAAGGGGCCAATCGTGGCGCAGTGGCACAAGCGTGTGACTGTAAACGACTGGTTGTGGGTTCGATTCCCACTCGAGGGGTGGATATTTAATATTTCCATTTTCTTCGCTCTGGTGTCGAGGCAAAGCGCGGCGTTAAGTTTCGCTACTTAACACGCAATACCCCCGAATACGGCGGAAAGTAGGGAACGGAGTGTCTTAGCATTAGGTTTCCTCTGCCTACCCTGCTGTGAGCGGGTATATTTTAAGAAACAGGATACCGATTTAAAGCGTTTATGTGAAACACTATGGCTGCGGGTTTGATCCTTGCGCTAGAAATTTATTATATTCAAAATCTTTTTAATTCTCAGCTCTAGTAAGACAAATGTCTCATGTGTATGGTACACACGGGACACGATGGATACGAGAAAAGAGAATTTGATCTCATTATTTATTCAGAAGTGTTTTTTTTGTGCTGTAAAGAGTTAATGACAAGGAAATATATAAATTATGTCACATACGCACATATATGAAAAAAATGTTCACATACTAGGGAATGTTGACTAATAATAATATAATTGTTTCATATTTTAATTTATATTCATCGTAAAATATTTATTTTCTAAAGTAAAAAGGACCAAAAACTCATTTATAAACAATCAATGTTATTTTTTTCCCCCAAAAAACCAATGCAAGGCGTGTTGGCTTTCAGCCATGTGTCATAAAAGTCCTGAGTGCTGACCGGCGGCGTTGATAACATTTTGCTCAATATTATCACAGACGGTAATTAGTGGTGTGTTGCGTCCAAACAGTGTTGGCAGGTGTCCAGACACTTTGCGATTTTATGCGTACCATTAGATTGTGATAAGGCCTTTTTATGTTTTCTTTTGTTTAAATATATTTAAAATGTTGTTAATATGTATATTAAATTACTTTTAAAATATTTTTAAAGTGTTATTCCACACTTAGGAAAATTGAAAAAGGCATTTAGAAAACGTATAAAAATTTGAACGCAGCGGGATTCGAACCCGCGATTTCTGAACCGTCCAGGCGCTCTCACCAGCTATGCTTTTTTCTAAATGCCTTTTTTATATTAAATTATTTTAAAATAAATTACTGCATTAAGTACCACCATTTAACACGTATTGTCCTAAATTCGGAGCAGAGGACGGAGTATTACAAACCCTACCCTGTTATATGCGACAAAGGTCATTGAGGTCACGCCTCAAACATTATTATAATTTATGTTTTTAAAATTTAATTAATAAGATTCGATTTATTTATCTAAATAACTGGTGGGTTAATCTTATTCCTTGATTATTTGGATCATTTATATTGCGGCTATCTGTAAGCGCGATTGGTAGTGGGTTCGGTTCCCACTCGATTCTCTTCTATTTAAATTAATTTCATTGCTGCGCTCTGGTGAGAAGGCACAGTGGCGTGTTGATTTATTTTGAAAAAAAAAAAATTTTTTTTTTTTAGCTTCACGCTGTATCCCGCACACAGCAGGGTAGGCAGAGGGAACCTAGTGTTAAGACACTCCGTTCCCCACTTTCCGCCGAATTCGGAGGCTTGCGTGTTAAGTGGCGGAACTTAACGCCGCGCTTTACCTCGACACCAGAGCGAAGAAAAAAAATAATTTCCACTCCTCGAGTGGGAATCGAACCCACAGCCAGTCGTTTACAGTCACACTCTTGTGCCACTGGGCCACGACTGGCCACAAAAAAAAAATTAAATTATATAATTTATTAAACAAAATACTTATTTCGTTATTCAACATTCCAAAGAGAAATACTATATCATGTTTTTTATTGCATGTTTTTTTTTAAATTACATACAAAAGTATTTTATACAGCTTAATATACTTTTATGATAAGTACTAACCGTCTTCTACGCTGTTCGAGCCCCCATACTCTGTTACTAGCGTAACACTCGCGGCTTCGTCTGCCTGAATTGATGTATCAGCCTATTTCATAAAACAGCTGCTTTGTCGAACAAAACTTAATTTGTTGTAACTTTTTTTATGTATAAATCAACTGATATGAAATAAATACTAAATAAGAGGAAAATACAATAGTCAAAATAACACTAAAATAGGTTTGGCAGTTTTTGAGACTGGAATAAAACAAACAGACAAACAGAGAAAAGTTTTGTTACATTGATAAATGCTTCCTATAATATTTTTTCATATATATTTGCTATTTACAGACAGCAATCAGTAGTTTCACGTTGTATCCCGCACACAACAGGGTAGTCATAGGGAACCTAGTGTTAAGACACTCCGTTCCCCACTTTCCAAGCGTTTATTATATGTATATTTTATTAAATGTATAGATTATATAAAAAAGAGGGGATAAGGAAGTTTAATAGGTTAAATAAAAATAGGTTAAGTAAGGCGTTAACTTCCAAATGATAAGAGGCTGATAACGCTCTTCTTTAATACTATCAAATGAATAGTAAGCAATTATCGTATTTCGTGGAACAGCATTGGCGAGTGGCCAACGGCGTTACGATTGCGCTTAGCGTCAGACGAGTTGATAACGTTTAAAAGAAAATGTAACGATTTTGTTGAAAAAATTGTTGTAAAATCATTTTCAAGTAAGTTTCATATTTGTTTAATATTTAGCTTGAGTTTGAGTTCTTTTTAATAAATGTATAGACTGATTATTAAGAATTTGTATAATATTTTCGCATCGTATTAAGCATGAAGCTCCAAAAAATGTACTTTATACTTTATTTTCTTTTTTTTAGCTTCACGCTGTATCCCGCACACAGCCGGGTAGGCAGAGAAATATTAAATATTTCCACTCGTCGAATGGGAATCGAACTCACAACCAGTCGTTTGAAGTCACACGTCTGTGCCACTGCGCCATGGCTGGCCCCTACAATTAAAATAATAATAATTTGACAAATCTATAATTACTGTTAAAAAAATAGTTTACGTTTCTTCTTTCTACACAGAGATAAACTAGGGTCAAAATACTACCTTACGAAAGGGAGAAATAAAAATAAAGTAAAGAAAGTCTAATTTACAAATAATCGCGCTTACGATAAGACGCTGTCCAATTGTGCTACGATAATCTTTTTTTTAAATCACTAACATAATACTTTTTATACATTTTTAAAGTGTTATTCCACACTTAGGAAAATCTTTAAATGTGTTTTTCACTAACATAATATACATCAGTTTCTTTATAAATGTTTGTTTAGACGAAAGTCGATTTATAAAGAAAACAAGCAAGTCAGATGCAAAGTCGCCCAAAGGCATGATATGCATTTACAACGCAGGGAGAGATCAATGGAGTGCCCCGAGCAGAAGAATTAAAAAACAAATTCTTATTTTGTCTTGTAAGGAGTTTAAGGTTGTTTATGTAAATATGAGGTCTTAAAAAAGTTTAAATAGGTTTCTTTCAGTAATAGTTTTCTAATTATAAATTGATTAAACAATGAAATATGTCATTTAAAACAGTAGTAGTTCAAATTATATTTAACGTGACATTTTTAGCCTCCGACGGAAAAAGTTTTATAACTTGTAAGGTTTTGACGTACCTCTCAAGTGGATGGGTCGATATCGATGCGATTTTTCATCAGCCAAGTTATGCAGTTGTTTCTAGATATTTTGTTGTAAAAGTCAGCCCAAGTTTGAAGATCATCAGCTCTTTTCCAAAATAATATAAGACATTTTTAGCATAACATTTTTAGCTTAAGACAGATATTTTTTTAATGATTGTTTACTTATAATATTATTTGCGTAGAGCTTTTTTATAACCTACATATGTCGTAGAAGTAACAATTCCACTTGCCTCTCTGTATTACAAAGTTTTTTTTTTTTTTTTTAGCCTCACGCTGTATCCCGCACACAGCAAGGTAGGCAGAGGGAATCTAGTGTTAAGATACTCCGTTCCCCACTTTCCGCTGAATTCGGAGGCATTGCGTGTTAAGTGGCGGAACTTAACGCCGCACTTTACCTCGACACCAAAGCGAAGAAAATGGAAATACTAAATATTTCTCTCTTCTACTCCTCGAGTGGGAATCGAACCCACAACCAGTCGTTTCCAGTCACACGCTTGTGCTACTGCGCCACGACTGGCCCTAATTAATAAAGAGATTATTATAAAGGACCTAAGAAATAAATTCTTATATCTTAAACACAAATAAAAAGTATTTTAAACTGACTAAGCGAAACGCGCCTACCCGGAGGCGTACAAGCTGAATTTTCAGATATTCAGTCGCAGTCACATCGGGCAGACGGAATTGGCAAGCCAAACGTTAGTCCAGTCGATTTTACATTGCACTGATAGAACGCTGGTATTTCAAAAAGAATGCCTCAGTCAATTAAAAGCGATGGCCAATTATTGGCGGATTCATAGACGTTTATGTTTTTGAGATTTTGCAAGTGACTTTGGCTGGATTTTATATGTTTGAAATGTAAATTAAGCATTTTTAGAATATTTAAACTGTTATTTAGAGATGAATGTAGCACTTTAAAAATGCTAGAAATGTTTAATAAATAGACTTCTCTCTTGCCAAACTATAATTCGTCAAAATAATCTTTGGGTAACAGAAATTTGTAAAATTCTCTCTGCAGATATACAAACAACAATAAACGTTGTAGTAAGCATATAAAAATTTCGATGTAAAACGCGAAGCTTAGTGGTGAAAAATGGGACAGTTTCCGAGAGCCGCGAGTTCGACTCCCGCTGAGTTCGAGGTTGGATAAGTTTTGTACAAATGTAAATGAAGTTGTTAGGAAAATGACTGAAATTTATGGAAATTGTAAACGCTGAAATTGTAGCTGTAAAGTAAAGTTGAGGTAGTATTAAATAATAAAACGTGAAACTGTTTACTGTTTAACTGCCAAACTTGGAATACTGCTTTAGCCATAGTGTTGAGTCATCTCTGCCTAAGAGTTTTGTATTCTATTATTATTATTTTAAAATATACTTTTTCCACCTTTAAACCTTTTCTTGTATAGACAGAGAGAATCTAATGTGAAGACACTCCGTTTTTTCCACTCTTCACCCGAATTCAATTTTACATGTTAACTGGCAACTCAACTCTGCCGTTTGTCTTGTCACGTGGGCGGAGAAATGTAAATAATTTCAATTTACCTCTGAATGGAAAACGAATCAAATATATACTTAGATAATCTGTCACACTGTACCTCGATAGCCTTCCATTAATAATTAATAGTCAAAAATATTTTATTTGTAAACATTTATTTAGCACTACTAAGTTCATTGTTGTAATCTTTTTTAAGTAAATGATGCATTAAATTAAGTAATTATGTTGTAGATAAAATAGTCGTGCAGTAATATGACTGTATTTAATATAGTTATCAATGTCATATTAAACTGGACTGAGGCCAACTTCCTTTCGATAAGACTGCAGTTATTTAACTATTTAAGAAAAAAAGTTTGCACGCTTTTTTCAGCCAAGCAGGCCAGTCAGGAACAACCTAGTGTCCAGACACTCGGTTTTTCGGAGGAACGAAAATAAAATGTTGTTATACGTTCGAGTGGGGACCTCTGACCCACAATTATCGCACCTACTGTCAGACGCTTTTTACTCCGATACAATAGCCTCACATTACTACAATTAATTATTTAACAATTTAAAAAAGATGTTACTGTCTCTTCGATGTTGTAGCTAGTAAATATTAAAATAATTTGTTTTCGCAATTGCCCGAATCGTATGCAAAGAAAATTTATTAACACATTGTACTCCAAAATAAATAAATTTTAATTATTTTAATTTCGTTTCGTTTCGGGCGTTGAGTTCTGTTTCTCAACATGTCATGCGATGATTTCAGGCGGAAAGTGAAGAAGAGAATGTCTTGACACTAGGTTCTCTCTGACAAAAACGTGAAGCTGAAGTAGCTGAATGTAGTACGTTAATTGCTATATACAAAATACGTTTAAATTATTTTTATTTATTAGTTATTTTTTTTATTTTTAGCTTCACGCTGTATCCCGCACATAGCAGTGTAGGCAGAAGGAACCTAGTGTTAAGACACCGTTCCCCATTTTCCTCTGAATTCGGAGGCATTGCGTGTTAAGTGGCGGAACTTAACGCCGCGCTTTGTCTCTGATACCAGAGCGAAGGAAACGAAATTATTACATCATTCCACTCCTCGAGTGAGAATCGAACCAATCGTTTACAGTCACACGTTCGTGCCACTGCGCCACGACTGGCCCCAAACTTTTAAATATGTTTAAATAAAAACTAGAAAAAACAGGATAGCTTACTATTATATTATAAATAGATTATTAAAAAAGAAGATTCTCATCTAACTTTTTACTGTATAATACTAAGGCCATTGCAAATACAAAAAAATCTAATATGGTATATACCTCTTTTGGACGATAATATTATCTACAAAAATTATATTTATTCACATTTGAAAACTGAATGAAAGAACTCCAAGAAAGTAGCTACATTTCATATTTTATATATGCAACGTATTACTAAACTTTATTTCCCAATAGTACATATAGTACACCAGTCTCCATTTTACAATAATCTTTCCATTGATTATGTATTGAGTCGTCGTTTGCGTGAGTGTACCTAATTGTAAAGTATTAGCTTTATTGGTGGTACCAGACGCATAAAGTACGCCGTTTCCAACAAATTGCAAGCCTCTGGACCGCGGCCAGGAAACCTACCAGCGAAGTCTTGATAGTGATATAAATGTTTATATGCAGTTTTGGACTGGCCTGTAGGGTTAAAGTGAATGGTTAATAGCTTCACGCTATATTTCTCCGCGTAGCAGGGTAATCGGTAAGAATGTAGTGCCAAAACACTTTATACCCCATTTTTGTCCGAAACATTGCGTGTTGAGTGGTGAAATTCAAGGTTGCACTTTCTTTAATGTATTAAAGTGGAGAAAATGAAAAAAGATTTGATTTTTTTATAAATTACTAGTCTAAGTAGGGATTGGATCCACAACCCATTGCGTTACGCTTATGTGTGCAATATTACATAATATGAGCTAGATATCCTTTTTAGCACAGTCAGGATAACGAGAGAATGACATTAAGCGTGTTTCTGTTACTCTAGTTGTTATTTGAAAAATAATATTGAGACCATCGTCACGCAGGAATACAGCGTAAGACTATTAACACTATTGGTAATGGGTTCGAACTGCTGGGAGAAAAAATATAATTAAAGTATTTTTCATTTCTCCGCTTTGGCACCCAAGGACACACAATATCTCCATTTCGAGCTCTCTGACTGCTAAGCGTAAAAAAACCTATTGCAGCATAATATTTTCTTCGAGTGGAAATTGAATATACACCTGTCATGCATATTTATTGTATATTTACTGCACTGTACTTCATTATGACATAATTTCCTATTGTAAACCGATCTTAAACGACCCTTCAGTAACGGCTACACAAATTATCATAATCTCTCTATTGCCGGTGTTTATCGAACCGCCGGCGAGTAATCGTATGGTATTAGCATTATGTGATGTTGCCAGACGCATAAAACATGGCAATATTGGGAGTTTCGATCCCCTCTTTGGACCAATACCAGATTTGCTTCAGGCTGTTTTTGCATGGGGATCAGTTGATAGGCTTTTTGTTGATAGAACAGTTTTGTTTAATTTGTAAATTTTTGTATGTAATTGTATGTATGATAGTTTTATCTCGGTATTCATATCTATCACTATAAAAATCCTTTGATTTTTGGAAAACGTATTAAAATTTTAACGTAATAACATTGAAGCCTACGCTTTCGGAAACAGTCTAAGCGCTACCACTAATGTATACGTCTAAATTATTTATTATAAGCTTCTTAAAACTTATTCTTGTTGTTAGCAAAAGTCAAATTTCTTACATATTTTCACATGCCTAGTGTGTCAATAACCTTTCAAAAATTGTTAAGCATTCAAATATTTTTTAGTTTAAAAAAAACATTTATTTTGCTATAATTTAAAGGCTAAATGCTGTGAAATTAAGCAATTACGTTCAGAGAGTCCAAAATCCAACTGGAAATAGAGGAAAGTTATACTAACTTTAATTGGCAAGCTAATATATTATGTTTAAACGTGCAATGTGTAGAAATAGCCCCTAACTACTTGCTCTGCAGCGTTTTAATGCTGTTGGAAAAATCCATAAAATGGAGCTGTGGAAGGTATACATATGTATATATGTACGTATAAGAGCAACGAGATCCGTAAGATTCTTGAGTAAAGATTCTAATTTAGCTGATAAAATTTTGACCCCAAGACTGAAATTTATAATAAATAGTTTTCAATTTAAATACTAACTTTAGAGACAATAATATTCATAAATCATAAAAAGGCATATATCTTTTTCTGGCAGTGTTTGTAAACGGGATGGTTGTAAGTCAATCTACTCAGTGGAATGAATTATGGAAAAAAGCACAGCGCCATGACGAAAAATCCAAACTATAAAATAAAATGGGTTTTCAAGATTTTAATTTTGCTATGTTGTAATATTATATTTAAATCATTCAGTAACAAAAGAAAAAAATGCGTTCGTTACTGTATGACTGTCATATAAAGTACAACTGAAACTACTGAGCGTTGAAGACTGAAACATGTTCTGGCCATGAAGCATGTAAGTTCCTTGAGGAGTATAGTTATGAGAGTGAATGTTCCAAAATTTGAATTTTTTATCCAATCATAGTTGTAGGTTCCAACTTATCTATATATGTACGTAGATAAATTTTTATACAATAACTTTTTACACATCTCCTATTATGATTAAGTTAATGTATAGCAACACTTAATATATTGTTGAAAAGTTGATAAAAAGTCTTTACTTACTGTCAGTTACATATCAATGATGTGTTTTTTGCAGATTCTTTTGTAGATACGCAAAACATTTTTGGTATTTACTTTAAAGCTACTACTTTTTGATGCAGCCGGTGTAAGTAGCATTTTTTATTTCTAATTAAAGTTATTATTTATGTGTGTTACTTAATTTTTTTTCAATTACTTTTAGATATAAGACTTCAATATAATATTTTAAAATTTCACCTCGCAATTTTGATTATATATTACGGCTGTCGCAACAGTTTTCATTGTCCCGCGAATACGCTCAACCACAGATATAAAAATATAGTTAACGTTGCAACGTAATACGTTCCAAGTTCAAAAGCTTTAATAATAAGACATTGAGTAATATTAAAATATATAAATATAAAATTCATACTCTAAGAAAGAGCAAATTAATTAAAAACATTTAATCGTTTACAAAACAAAAACAGAAAATTTAAAAAGTTGTACAATTTTGCCGCTCGAAGTGCGCATCCGCGGATTACATAAGTTGCCAAAAACAAACGTCAGGGGGTGCAAGTTTTAATTGCCTCCGCGAGCAACGGACCCTTAATTAAAATATTACTTCGGAGACAAAGGCACTGAGAAGATTAGCGGTTGCTGCAAGGGTTAGTTACGGTAATGTCTTCGTAATAGATGGATTGGTAATCTGATCTTTTAAATATTATGAAATTTTAAATATATCTATATGTATAAGAAGCGAGGAACTGATTAACAATAAGGAAATAATCATATTTTTAAAAAGTTAGAATTTTTATTTACTGTGCAGTTATAAAATGTGTATGAAGATTTCAGACAATGCTACCGCCAAGTATTAAGATTTCAAACAATGTTAAAGAGAATAAATTTAAAATTTAAAATACCCCTAAATAGACCGACAACTAAGTATCTGTGAGTCTGTTTTTTCTTGAATACTACTTTATAATATAGTATATTGGTTGTAGGTGTAATACTCACACGGGAAAATGATTAAAATTAAATTATTTCAATTTCAGCTCTGGTGATAAGACAAAGGCGGTGCTGATGTTCACCACTCAACACATTGTCTTGGATTAGGGCGGTAAACGGGAAACGGAGAGTCTAGGCACTATGTCCTCTACTCTGCTACGCAGAACAAAACCCAAATCTAAATAATATAATATATGTATGTAGTTCAAGAAAAATTTAGAGTCGAGTAAGCTTCAAGTATCAGATACGGCGTACTTAACGAACCTAGAGACATTCTCACCAACGGAAAAATGTTTACGAGGAAACAATTTTACGCTATTGTTGAAAGTTTATGCAACGTGTTTTGAATATTTCATTGTAATAATCATTGCGGTGGCGGCAATTACTTTATTGTTGGAGGAATTAAGCGTATTTTGTATGTAAATGAAACTGAGACGTGAAACGACTTTGATTTCATAGACTAGCAGTAGAAGTTACTACTTCTAGTCTAACTACTGTTAGTTTTAGTCTGTTAGAACTGTAAAGTGTTACGTAGGTACGTGAATTGACGATTTAATTTGAATTAATCGATCTACTTATCATAAATTGGTTAGATTGAACAACCTATAAAAAGATAAACTCGCAAGACCCGCCCGGGGATCGAATTATACTACGATTAGATTTAAAAGCGTTTTCTAAAGTTTTATTCTATTATTTCTTTAAACCTATGTTATTAACTCTAATGACTTTCCTTGCAAAACAAAATCTCGAACCTCCCCATTCTGAGCATTATAATCGGTTAATTAAACATTTTCTTCTGAACAATAAATAATTGTGTCACAAAATAAATCAGTGTAGCTGACATGAGTTACTATGGCCACGTGTGAATTTATAGGGCGCAGTTCCTTATAGGGGTTGTAATTCGAGGAATACTTGAGCAATATATCCGTGAGCAATCAACTCGAGGCACACTTGCTGTCGGAAAGAATTACTTCGTTACGAATTACACATCTTTTCTATCTTGTCAATTAAGTCCTAAGAGTGTAGCCTTTGATGAGTAATATTTATATATGTGTTGCTTACTTTATACTATTGTATGTTAGCACAATAGTATGTTTAATATTTTTGTTATGAATACTATATTTCCCACACAAAAAAGCTCTAAAAAAGCTCCATGCTTCCTGTAACAATTAGTATTGCACTCCTTAAACTTTAACTATGCTGTCACTCACCTTTAGCTTTTAGTCGACGCCCTTGTGGTACCACACAGTGGTTGCACATTCAACGTAGATTTTTATTGCGTTAATTAGTTACCTCATTTTACGTGAGGTTACTAAATTCTGCACAAATATCAGTATTACGGTTCTTGTTATAAGCATATATTTTCCAAACGGAATATACTCGTATTTCATTTAAAAAAAAGCCTAGAAAATAAAAAGTTTTAAATATATCGTCTTTAATAGTTCTTTAATAGTAAGTAAACGAATAATCTACTTAAATTTTATTTGTCTATTGATATAAGGATAACCCTCGTGCCACAGTGAGACAGTAGTAAGTGTAACCTCGATGGTTTTTTTTTTAATAGTCTTCAATATTTATGAAAGACCTGCCGGTTTCCCCCGGCTGGACCGGAGACATAGACCGGCTGGACCATCTTTTTAAAATTTTTAATTTCAAAAGGGGAGTTTTATAATTTTTTCCAAAAGTTTAAGTTTACAAACTTTTTATTTCTAACTAAGTTCCTAATTTATTTTAAGAGAGTTTACTTTAATCTATTTAATTTTATTACCTAATTTTTCTAATTTCTATGATCAACGAACTTTTGCTAAAATCTTATTAATTATAACAAAACTTTATAACCTCGATGGTTTGTGCGTACGACTCCTACTCCGCGGAATTATCATTTTTTTTATTGATTTCCTCAAGACGGTGAGGTTTGCCACTCAACATGAAATCTCTTGCATTTAGGCAGAAAGTGTAGAATTCTCTCTGACAACACTACTACGCGTGAAAAAGCGTGAAGCTCATATAGAAGTACAGTTTAAAATTTTATTATTTTATTTTATTTTAGTTTAAAATTTTCCATCACGTCGTGTTCCAAAGTTTCTTCCAACATATTTTCGAATGATTTCTCAAATATTTGTCAAGCACGTGACCTAAAGATTTAGTTTACGCACGACCTAAGATCTAGTCGTTGAAACTAAAGTACGTGACTGTGTCATGACACTTTGCGATTTATAGTGGGACGTGGGCTTAAGCGAGTTCGGAAACACTCGCCGGGGTTATTATCTGGATTGCTAGAATGCTTTTGAGTATGAAAATAAATTGCTAACTGCATTTCAGATTTTTTTATATAAAAGTAATTGTGGTTTTTTTTTAATTTTTGGTTTTGTTTTTTATGGTTATGTTGTATTACTGCGAGTTAGTGGTAAATGTTGAGAAAATATAAAAAAAATTATACATTTATATTATACACAATAGTGGCGTAACAGAATCGTGTCTAACTGTATATGAGATAATTGATTTGGCTTTGATTCCCTTTCAAGGCAATGAATATTTAAAAAAAAAAAAATCCACCGTTTTGACAAGATAAAACTCTTCGTTAATTTTAACCATTCAACATACAACATGTCTCTAAATATGGGCGGCAAATGGAGAACCGAGGGTCTTGATTATTGAGGTTATTAGTGTTTACTAATTAATAAAGGGGATAAAAAAGTCTGTTGTATACATAATTTCTATATTAGATTTTTGCCTTTTCGACTATACGTCTTTTTTTAAACTAGAGATTCGAGATTTCAATAGATAATATATTTTTTATAATTATTTCAGATGAACTAAATAATAAAGCAATAACAATTCTGTGCAAATATTCTACATAGAAATATATAGGAACACAATTGTGCTCCACATAATATTAAGATTTACTGCAATTATATTTTTAAACATTTAAGTTAAAGTTACAAAAAAAAAACAACAGTAGTTGAGATACAAAGGAAGAAATGAAAAAAGTGAATTCATAAACAAAAGGGCACAATTTTTCATCCTTAATACTGTATATATACTACAGTATATAGGGAGCAGGCATTAGGTTTGTTAACAAAAGACGCGTTTACGAGCCACAAAGTGGAAAGCCGTGTTCAAAGTGTACACGTAGGACATTTTACATATCCCGAGGCTTTTGGCCGGAATTGTGCGTTAGATATACTAATAATTATATTACTAATTCGTTTAATTTGATTACATTAGCTGATATTTGCCTTTGACAGTCTAGTTACTCTAAACAAACTGAAATTATGTTGATTCAATGAATGTTTATATAATCTGTGTTATGACAGTTTCGATACAGCTATTTAGTTATTGAATAATTTTGACCTATTTTAGTTAAGTATAGCCTTTGAAAAGCGAAAATTTGACTAATTAATAATCAATAATGCACTGTATTAAGAATGAAAATTTACATAGAACCGAAGGTAAGATTAAGAACTTGCCAAATAAATCAGCGCGTGTAATTTATCGGTGCGAAGGAAATTTCCTTTCTAAAGAAAATCTCGCAAATTGATGAAATCCAGAAATTCCTGGCTGGAAAATCAGTGGAGCGATTTAAACGAATTTCTGCGTGGCTCATTCGTTCGTGATATTTTTTTCCAGTTTAAAAAGTTTTCATATAAAATATACATTATTTTTTTTATTTACTGAGATATTTTAAAAGTATCTCAAAAGTGGCCAGTCGTGGCCCAGTGGCACAAGCGTGTGACTGTAAACGACTGGTTGTGGGTTCGATTCTCACTCGAGGAGTGGAAAATATATTTCCATTTTCTTCGCTCTGGTGTCGAGGTAAAGCGCGGCGTTAAGTTCCGCCACTTAACACGCAAGCCTCCGAATTCGGCGGAAAGTGGGGAACGGAGTGTCTTAACACTAGGTTCCCTCTGCCTACCCTGCTGTGTGCGGGATACAGCGTGAAGCTAAAAAAAAAAAAAATCTCAAAAAAAATTGTGTATTGTACAATTAAAAAATGTTTATATTATGCTGGAGGAAACCTTGGATTAATACATACTGTTTTCTATTTTACGTCTGAATTCGAGAAGGTACGTGTTAAGTGATTAACCTCAACGGTGGGCTTTATCTTTTCCACTACAAAATGAAAATAATTTTATTTTGATCATTCCTTCGAGTGAGAATCGAACCTACAATCTCTCCCGATTACAGCCAGACGTTGTCCCACTGCGCCTCAACAATCTCATATTTCTCAATAACTTGTGTCTAATCATAAAAATTGATTCAGTAAATTTTTGTAAACAAATTCCCAGAGGTTGTTATTTTATAAGCTGTAATGTTCATTATTAAAACAGTTATCCTGTTGTGATTTTCAAATTATTTTCGAATATTGATAATTCCTAACATGACAATAATTTATATGTAAGTTTTGTATTTTCCCTTAACATGTTGCTTAGCTCAGTTTTTATTTCAATAAAGTATACACATTTTTGAAATAAACAAAGAAATAGTTTTTATATTATTTTTTTATAATCACCTGATACATATAAATGCGACTGTTTGTGGGTTTGATTCCCACTCGACGAACTGAAATATTCAATATTTCATTTTCTTCTCTCTAGTGTCGAAACAAAGCATAATGGTGAGTTCCGCCGCTGAAAACGTAATGCCTCCAGAATTCTGCAGAACGGAGTGCCTTAACATTAAGTTCTCTCT
This sequence comes from Dryas iulia moderata, assembly GCA_019049465.1. Classification (NCBI taxonomy): domain Eukaryota; kingdom Metazoa; phylum Arthropoda; class Insecta; order Lepidoptera; family Nymphalidae; genus Dryas; species Dryas iulia. Next base: position 12,541,800 of record CM032428.1, read on the forward strand.
GCTTACCCTAATGTGTGTGAGACCAATTACGTATCGTAATTATATTTATTACGTGTCACAATCACTTGTTAAAGATTTCTCTAACGACATTTGAAATGCAGGAAAAATCGTTATGCTACTTGTTATGAATATTGCATTGTATATATTTTATATTATAGAACAAATTAAAAATTTTATAAAGTCTATCTACCTGTTGGAATTATTAACACAGTTCAATAGCGTAAAGTAAAAAAAAAGGAAAAAAAATCCTACAAAAATGACTTAAATATGTTTTATGTAAAGAGTACAATGTTTCCATAACTTTAGCTTTCAGAGACGGAGCACTAACGACGCGGTTTTAGTTGTTCCATTAAGTTTCAGTGTCTTTAAGACTTACCTACACAATTGTTGCATTGTACAAATTGTCATATTTAATTTTAATTTTTTTCAGCTTCGTGTAATGGTTATAAGGTTATAAGGATAAAAGTTTACTTTAAAATTTTTGTCGATAGACAGATAGATGTCCAAATTGCTTGCTATGTTCTGTACTCCTGTTTCTGCCTGAAATTGAAACATTCCGTGATGAGCCGCCGTCGTCGCCGCCGGAAGCCGCGTTTTAGCTTAAATACTAAAGCAAAGCTCGCCAAGTTAAAATTGAACCCACGACCAATTGCGTTTATAGCTAGACGCTATTCCACTGTGCCACGACGGCCTCTAATGGACGGACGGACGTGTAAATCGAATTATTACATAACTAGCGGCCCGCTCGCGGCTTCGCCGCCTGAACTATTCCATTATATTGCAACTATGTAAGCCTATGTTAGAACCAGTCACTTTTACTACGTTCATTTTAAATTTCATCCAAATCGGACCGGTAGATTAGCTGTGAAAGTGTGAGAGACAAACACACAGACTTTCGCATTTATAATATAAGTATGGATTAGGTTCTCTGACCAACCTATGCGGGAAAAAGCACGGAGTTACAAAAAACTAAATTAAGTTGGAATTTGCAAAAGTTTATTTTATTTATAATAATAAGAAAATATAAGTTAATAATGTGGAGTAGTGTTTAAGCCAGGTGAAGAAAACGGGCCGTTAGTATAGAAATAAAAATAGTCTTTTACAACAGTTTTCTTAGTATTACTCCGAGATAGCTATGTGAATTGGTCTCGAATATAAATGGTCTCTTTCACTACTAACACAGCATTTTTCACGTAGCCTGCTAATATTTTCAATAGTATGTCGTCTACCAGAATATGAGGCTATTTAAAGTCTACAAGCCACTTCAACGACTTCTTTTACAAATATATATGTACGTGTTAAATTACTGTGGGTATATTATCTTCTGTTATAGCTTTGCAGGTGTTCATTCAACTTTAATATAAAATTCTTTGTTTCTGATATACAATTTATTTCTATTTCTTTCAATTATTTGAGTTCATCCACTTTCTTTGAGTCCGCCACTTTGGGTAGTGATATAGATATACGACATAAGACTTATTATGTATCATATAATCATTACGTATTACGATAACTAGTCAAAGTTTTCGCTAAAGACAAGTAAAATACAGGAAAAAGACGCAAAGCTACTCATTATGCATATTTAATTGTACCACCAATAACATAATAAATAAAATATATTTATGTTATATTGTAAAAAAAATCTTTTTTTTTAGCTTCACGCTGTATCCCTTGCAAAAAAAAAGTGTAAAAAGTGCAAAATTATGACAACACGTATCGCCTAAATATGAAATACATAATAAATAATTTATTTCGATCCTTTGAAAAAATACGTGATCACAACGTAATAGAAGGTATAATTCAGACGACAGAACTTTTGCAATGACGTACTAGATGTGCCGTCTTTACTTGAATATTTAAAAAATAAATTGAATAAATAATTATTAATTAAAAGCTGTTTTTATTTCATCTTTGTGTCTGTGCTTAATATTCCAAAATCTTTAGCTATCCTAATAAAATATGAGGGGCCAGTCGTGGCGCAGAGGCACAAATTGTGACTATAAAGCGACTGGTTATGGGTTCTATTCCCACTCGAGGAGTGGAAATGTTTAATATTTCCATTTTCTTCGCTCTGGTATCGAGTCAAAGCGCGCATTAAGTTCCGCCAAGTGAAAGTAGGGAACGGAGTGTCATAACAGTAGGTTACCTCTGCCGACCCTGCTGTGTGAGGGACACAGTGTGAAGCTAAAAAAAATGTACATACATATATTAAGCCTAAATCCAAGAATATATAATGTATATTTAATGAAAAAATGCTATAAAAGGCAATATATGACAAAAAAATTGAAAACTTATAAAATTTGTCAATATTATAAAATAAATAATATAATATTTAAAGTAGAAGTTCGAAAATATCTAACAGTTCGTGTTGTAAAGTTCGGTTTACGCTTGACCTATGATCTAGTCGTTAGGGCCGGTACTACGTGACCACCGTGACACCTCGCGATTTATCGAAGGACGTGTTCTCGTATAGAAATTGCTTGTCTTATTTTACTTACTTGGCTTAATACTACGTACTTTTGGTGATTTTTAGGGACCTTTTTGTATTTCATTCTGGTCATAAAGGCCAAGTGTGGCCAGTCGTGGCCCAGTGGCACAAGCGTATGACTGTAAACGACTGGTTGTGGGTTCGATTCCCACTCGAGGAGTGGAAATATTTAATATTTCCATTTTCTTCGCTCTGGTGCCGAGGTAAAGCGCGGCGTTAAGTTCCACCACTTAACACGCAATGCCTCTTAATTTGGCGAAAAGTGTGGAACGGAGTGTCTTAACACTAGGTTCCCTCTGCCTACCCTGCTGTGTGCGGGATACAGCGTGAAGCAAAAAGCCCAAAATCGAATGATTGTGTTTTAAGTGACAGAATTTTACGCATTTATTTGTCATAACCAGGGCGTGGAAATGTATATTATTTAAATGTAATATATTTATCCCGATTCGGAATTGAACCCACATCAAATCGTGTGAAATAAGATGTCTCATTGGACCGCGCTTGCGTTTTTGACTTAAATCAGTAGAATTACAGTGTTTCACTGAAATTCCTTCCCTACATACCAAGTTCCGTAGCAAGAAACTTTAATCGATTAGTAAAAAATATCATACGTATGTATGTATTATTATTTACGAGCCCATTGCAGCGTAGAATGATGGCGTCTTAGTTAAGCACTATTGGTTGGGAGTATGATTTTCACTCGGGGAGTGGTTGTGTTTAAATTATTTTATTATTTATTCTCCCGCGCTGGCGCTTTCAAAGACAAGTCGCGATATTGAGTTCTGCTACTCTGCACCCAATGTATCGAAATCGAACTAAAAGTAGAGAACGGAAAGTCTCGATCCTAAGTTCTCACATACTACACTGTTATGTGGGAAAAATCGTGAAGTTGTCAGAATTATTATGTTAAGGTTTTTTTAGCTTCACGCTGTATCCCGCACACAGCAGGGTAGGCAGAGGAAACCTAGTGTTAAGACACTCCGTTCCCCACTTTCCGCCGAATTCGGAGGCATTGTGTGTTAAGTGGCGGAACTTAACGTCGGGCTTTGCCTCAGTACCAGAGCAAAGAAAATGCAAATATTAAATATTTCGACTCCTCGAGTGGGAATCGAACCCACAACCAGTGGTTTGAAGTCACACGTCTATGCCACTGCGCCACTACTGGCCTCAATGTTTAGGATAATAATACAAAATTTGTTAAAAGAAAAAAATACGATAAAATTAACTTTCTAAAATCATGTTATGTAAGTAGCCAATTTCGTGACCTTATGTTTAAAAGCAAACTCAAACTTAAAATTATTTGCTTTAGATTTTGTAAGGATTAATTAATTTGAATACTCAAGCATCTAAAGAAGCACTTTTGTCCTAATGGATGATAAATGTTGCTCTTCGATTTTATTAATCTTCTGTTTTATTTATTAAAAGTAGACGCTGCCCGCAACTTTGTTTTTTTTTGCTTAACAATGCTTTCTGTAAAGCAAGATAGTCCGAGGGAGCTAGTGTCAATACGAGAAGAGTTCTCTGCTTTTCGTCCAAAATTCTAAAACTTCTTCCGCGTAAACAACAAAAAAAGTCATTTTCGATGCTGGGTGATGGATGCGTACAAACATTATAGATAGAGCTATTTGATTTACTAAAATATACATACACACTTAAAGCATAATACACTCTTTGTATAGTCCATGCAAAATATTTTCTATTATTATATACTTCTATATTTATTCAATTAAGATATTTTGAAGTAGCAATAGGTTGATAAATTAATTGAGATTATGGGTTCAAATTTAGCTAATTATTTTTTAAAATAAATAAATAAATCGTAGTATAGCTTAAAAAAGATAGAGTACAATCTCTAGAACAGGCAGAAAGTGTAAATGAAAATGACATGTTATCTTCCATTACTCTAAGACGCATAATGCTAGAATATAATCAAAATATGATCAATGAATACTTTTACAGTCAATCAAACAACGAAAGCAAAAAGTAATTAACAGTTTAAAAATACTTCAAAATTTTATTATTTAGAAATAATAAAACATTTTTCGTCAATGGATAAAATGTTCAAAGTTTGGAATCGAATGCAGATAAAATGTAGCTTAAAATTTCCGTTACATAACCAAACTTAAGCCTCACAACACTTACAAACATGTAGGTTAAGCTAATATAACTATGGTAAAAAAACATTATTTTTATCCTAACGAACAAACAAATGGTAGGAGGCTAAAAGAAATTAAACATAAAACACGTTGAAATATTGGTACTGCCGGCAGTCGATACCGTCGATACCGTCACGTGCCTATGTTATATTACTCGTCGGTTTACAAAAGTGTACACATATAGTACGAGTATATTTACCCAATTTTAGTAAACTAACTGACCGTTAATGATATTTTTTTAAATGAAATTGTGTAGCCTATCATGGCGCTGTGGGACAGCGTTTTACTGTAAAGGCGATTGGTTGTGGGTTCGATTCGGAGTAATGATTATATTTATTTTTCTCTAGGTACCACTTAAGAGAAAGGACATTCTGCCCGAAAATATTTCCTCCCGAATATGTCTTTTTTCTCTGGCTGAATTATCTTGACATAGTGTCATCTGTGGGTAAAAGCTTGAAGCTGTTTTCTTGCAACAAACTATAGTGAAACAGTCTTAAACTGAACACACAATACTAGTGCTTCAATTCCCACCTGAAGAAATGGTTATATACATATATTAAATTATTGTGGCCAGTCGTGGCCCAGTGGCACAAGTGCGTGACTGAAAAAACGACTGGTTGTGGGTTCGATTCCCACTCCAGGAGTAGAAATTATATTTCCATTTTCTTCGCTCTGGTGTCGAGGTAAAGCGCGGCGTTAAGTTTCGCCACTTAACACGCAAGCCTCCGAATTCGGCGGAAAGTGGGAACAGAGTGTCTTAACACAAGGTTCCCTCTGCCTACCCTGCTGTGCGCGAGATACAGCGTGAAGCTTAAAAAAATAAAGAAAAAAAAAGAAAAAAGAAATCACTTCGCTGGCTATTGCAAATTTGGAAAAAAAAATTCTATGTATTTTGACGAACTGACCAATAAATTCCATAACAATAACTGTTAGCTTTGAAGTTATATTTTAGATATATTCATGTATATATTTTACGTTACATAAAGGACGCCTCATCAGGTGGCATCCGGTCGCTCAACGTGAATAAGAGAAGGCATAGTATTCTATCAAGCCTTTGAGTCAAAACTTTTGATGCTGTCTTTTATAGAACTACGATGTGCAAAATTGGATTGTAATTTAAAATGTCTTTTATAAAAAGTAAAACGAGTTTTAATATAAAAGTAAATAATAATACAGTTTAATTTTATTTTAACAATTGCGATATTATAAATGAAGTTATTTATTATTATGATTATGATTTTACGAATTTGAATAATATTGTGTCCATATTTTAATCGTCGTAGTAGCTTACGGCCACTGACATTTTTCTAAAATACTTTTTTTATTTTAAGTGTGTAAATAATATAAAAAGCTAAGTGCTCGAAATTTTTTATTTGTTTTTTAATTTTACTTCCATTACACTCTTTACACTCATGTGCCTGATATTTCTTTTTTGGCTTTTTTCTACATAGTACCTGCCACAGGGCACCTAGAGATTTCGTTCTTCGCTTTCCACTTTAACACTATATGATGAGTAACGGAACTCAACGCCGCGTTGTTTGTTCACATCAATCGCTTTAAATATGATAGTCAACTTTTTTTTTCGCTTCGTCCACTATCATCACCCTCTTCAAAAACGCCCTCCGTGGAGTCCTCATGCTTTTTACATGACCTTCCTCCAGTATCGTCGATACTGTGTTTTTGAAGGTCAACCGAGGTATTTCCCTGCCTCTCTCATGTATATATAATATCAAAATTATACGATTTTATCGAGTAAAATAACTCATTCGATTATATTCAACATAAACTATATACATAGATCGACAATTCATTAAGGGAGGTTCGGCTCGAATAGGCGGTGAAACTTGGAAACTGGCACCGATGTCTCATCTGGGAGTTGTGAGGCTTAAGTTTCTCACCGCAGCTCGCAGTACCGGACAATGCACTCTTAAACTTAGCCAACTTTAATGTTTTACATGCAGTACTTAGTTTTGTTATATAGATGTATAGTTTTGTTGAATAAGTATAGAAGAATAGAAGTAGTTATAGAGAAGATAGCGTGTTGGGATTATCTGTAATAGAGAAATCGTATTTACGTACATTTTCTTCAGGTAAATATTGCTATACTTGGTATGTTAGTGCTTATATTTTTTTGTTTAGCTTTACGCTGTCTCGCGCACACTAGAGTAGACAGAGGGAACCTAAAGTTAAAACACTCCGTTCTTCACTTCCCGCCGAATACTGGAGGAAGTGCGTGTTAATTAGAATTCAACGCAGTGCTTTGAAATAATTTAACCCTTGGGGGGACGGGCTAAGAATACAATTCCCCTCCGCAGCAGGGCGGCGTCCCGCAAAAAGCGGGTAACCCAGTAGTTTGGTGGAAGGAGATTCGTTCTTCGCCTGGATCGCGACCACTGTTATGTTAAGGACGAACCGCCAAACATCTGATGATGTGTTACGGTTCGATGACATGTAAGCCAGCTCTTCCTATTTCTACCATTCTCATCTTTCTCAAGGAGGGATTCTTCTTTCCTTCAGTCCCAGGGCCTACATTTTTCTACGAGAGGGATCGAATCGAAAGTAAAAAAATACAATAAGTTATGACATTTTTCACTACTATTCATCAAGCAAATTAGGCACTTGGTCTAAAAGGTAAATAAATCTTTTATGGGTCGGAGTACACGCATATATAATAAAATTCAACAGCTTGTTTTAGATTTACTACTAGAGAAATTCAAAATCATTGTAAAAAATACTTTAATAAGTAAAGCTTATTACTCTGTGGAAGAGTATTTAAAGCATAAAAATGCGTGTAATTAATCTGAACAAGTCCAATGCCGGTTAGCTACCATTGTATCAAATAATAAAATTGTAATTTATATATTTGAAAAGAGCAACTGTTGAGTTTCTGGCCGGCTCTTCTCAGCAGAACTGCCTTCCGAGTCGGTGGTAGCTTTATGTACATTTGACGATTCAAAAGTGCTTTCAAAAGTCTATTTGAATAAAAAATATTTTGAATTTTGAATTTTTGAATTTTAATGTAACTTAAATCAACCGTTTTGGTGATGTACACATTTAAATATCGTGATGGTTGAGATATTCAATCAATTATAAGTTGGAATTATATATTTGTAACTAGCGGCCCGCTCGCGGCTTCGCCGCGTGAACTGCTTCGTTATATTGCAATCCTCAGGGGTGCATTTTTAAAAAGTAAAGTAGCCTATGTTTAAGCTTAGATTATCAACTATATTTATGCCAAAATTCATTACAATTGGTCAAGCGGTTTAGATTTTTCATATAAACTTTCATCCCCTATTTCACCCTTTAGAGGTTGATTTTTGAAAAAATAAGTAGCCTATGTTAGACCCAGTCACTTTTGCTACTTTCATTCTAAATTTCATCCAATTAGCCGTGAAAGCATGACAGACAAACACACAGACTTTCGCATTTATAATATAAGTATGGATAATGTTTGCTGTATGTATATGTAATAAAAAATATATTATCTTGGTAGATCAGTACATTTACACAACATGAAAACAAAGGGAAATAAATAAGAAAATTCAAGTTAAGTTGCTAGTAGTTAAGGGCGTTCGCTTAATCCGGGATGACCGCTCCAATTTCTTACGCCGGGTATTCTGCTATGGTGTAAGTAATAAATAATAAGCGAATTAATAAACTATCAACTATATAATGGGGCCAGTCGTGGCGCATTGACGCAAACGTGTAACTGTAAACGTCTGGTTGTGGGTTCGATTCCCACTCGAGGAGTGGAAGTATTTAATATTTCCATTTCCTTCGCCCTGGTACCAGAGGCAAAGCGCAGCGTTAAGTTCCGCCACTTAACACGCGATGCCTCCGAATTAGACGGAAAGTGGGGAACGAAGTGTCTTAATACTAGGTAAGTTATGAATGCTCTTTTTTATGAATTTACCATGCCTATAGCGTCGCAAAGAGAGTAATGTTCCTGGTGAACTTTAATAGACTTTATCTTACTAAGACCGTACATCATTTGATATACTGCCTTTCACCCAGTGTACTCGTGACTCGTACTAAATAATGTATTGATTAATATTTTTCTTAACTATATATTTTTTATATTAAAAAAAATGTTTTCACGTTTTTAAGGCCATAGTTGCGTAGTGGAAATGTAGCTGGTTGTAATATATTCTTGTGGGTTCGATTCCAGTTCATAATAAAATTATTATAATTTTCCGCTCTTGTGATAATGATAAAACACGGCTTTGAGTTCCGCAACCGACACGCAATATCTCAATTTTGGGCAGAAATTACAGAACGAACTGTCATATGTTCCCTCTAATTGTTCTGCTAAGCGGAAAAAAGCATAAAAAACGCATTTCTTAGTAATTTGTTCCACAATAGAAGCGATGTATGTAAGTGCCGGTCGGGGAAATTGGCCTCGTGTACGATTAAAGGCAAGTCTTTTCGATCGCCAATATCACATTTATATTACTTTTCTAATAATTATGTTAATATTATTTATTATATATTTGCTTGAGAATGTTTGGATGTGTATTGTTAATGTAAGTAAAACAAGGCTCTTGATGACATTTGAAACAATTTATAATACTAGTTTTTTATCAGTGACATTTTTTCATTTGTAATAGTACTACTATTAAAGAATAACAAGAGAGACAAGAGTATTTATTAGACTGTAGATTAGAAGAGTAATAGAATAGGTATACTGTATTTGTTTTTAGTCAGTATTACCCGACTTGATAGTATCTATGGATTCCAAAGCTGGTGTTGGAAACGTATATGTAATTATACGTTTTCCTTCTGTAATTTTTGTTTAATAGAGTGCTTCACCCACTACTTGTCTATTGTGGTTCAGTAATAAAATAAAATGAATAACTTAAGTGCACAGTGAAAGCCTCATATTGATATAAGTGAAGATTGTTGAAACAAAATAATTGTAAATACTTAAAAAAATCGATATCATATCCACAAATTCCTTATCTTTTTTACTTGAACTCAAGACATTGGGTGTTAAGAAAGGGAAAGCTATGTCACGTTTTGTCTTCCTAGAGCGGGAAAACAAGTAATTCAAATATCATTCACCCGAGCGCCGAACCCACAATCATGGTATTAGCAGACGCTACCAAACTGCTCCAGTATATGTACAATTATTATTTTTTAGCTTCATGCTGTATCCCGCGCACGCACTGCAGGGCAAACAGTGGAAACCTAGTGTAAGACACTTCGTTCCCCACTTTCCGCTGAATTTTGGAGGCATTGTGTGTTAAGTGGCGAAACTTAACGCCGCGCTTTGCCTCGATATCAGAGCGAAGAAAATAGAAATATTAAATATTTCCACTCCTCGAGTTGAAATCGAACCCACAACCAGTAGTTCACAGTCACACGTTTGTCCCACTGCGCCCCGACTGGCTACCTAATGTACAATTATAACATTCAAAATACTATTTTATTATTGTTATGTATAATTATAACATTCAAAATACTACTATTTTATTGTTATTTTTTATCAAAATAACTATAATACACATAAAATACTTAATAACACACACCGCACGTTTTAAATACCGATAAACGTAATTACTAGATTATTTCATTACGGTTAATATGAAAACCTCAATGCCGATCATTAGTTTTTACCGTTGTGTGTATAGTTCCAACCGCTAATAAAGGAAATAGTATAATTAAAATGCTGAACCGAATCAGTGCGAATAAAATAAGCTATATTGTACCGACCCCATTTTAAATGACGACTATTTAAATAATATTATTATTATTATAGGCTTTATATATAGAGTTGTGTCGCAGTAGGCAGCTTCTGAATGTAAAAGCGATGATTGAGGGTTCGATTTCCAGTTGGGGCAATGATTATATACTATTTACATTTCTCTACTCTTCAAACAAAGCTCAGCGAAAAGTCCTACCACTCTATATGCAGCATACTGATTTAAGAAAGATAGTGGATTTCGGATGTTTTGCACTAGTATTCATTTTGATTATCTTTCTATGTGGGAAAAAGCGTGAAGTGGCTTTTGTGTATGTGTAAATTATGTTTATAGATTTATTTTATTTATTTCAACTTCAAGCTATATCCTGCACACAACAAGGAAGGCAAAAAGAAACTAATGTTAAGACACTCCGTTGTCTACATTCCGCCAATTTCTGGACGCATTAAGCATTGTGGGAAAAAATTCAATGCAATATTTCAATTCACTAAGTAGGAATCAAATCCACAGTCAGACGCGTATATAATAACAATTTGTGCCTCTACGCCACGACTGGTCTCTCTATGTATATAGATTATTGTTATATATTAATGTTATATATTATTGTGATGTATTATATAATATATCTGATAAATATAATTTTATATATTGCTATTATAGATTATTTTAGGCTACTATAGTCTTAAATTCTAAATCTAAAGGAAGTCTAAAATTATTAGACATATTTATTAGTATCCACAACCATCTCACATATTAAGTTAAAAAAAAACAACTGTACCTTTCCCGCACTGGAAATAAAATAAACAACAATATTCTCAAAAGGTATTTCATATAAACATATTTCACATTTTCATCTAAACATTGCGTGTTATGTCAATTGTCGTAGCGTGAATATCTCACTAATATACTCGTAACAAACAAACGTTTGGATCACGTAAAATATTGACTGCCAAATAAGTTGAGACGTCAGTGTTCATATATGTGTAGGTCGTGTTCTCGCCTTTATTTGTTTTCCGTAACCAAAATGGTGGAGGCGTATTTAATTTCTCTTATGGGCAAGTAAATATATTTTGTTATATTTTTAATACTTATTTTTAGAATTAATTTAAGTATATTAAGATGGAATGTCAATGGAATTGGTTGTGGGTTTGATTTTCATTCGGGTGTATGATTATTTTCAAATTATACTGATATCCTTGCTCTGGTAGAAAAAGCGCAGCGTTAAGCTCCGTTACTTAACATGTAATCTTTATGTCGGGATTAAATTTGTAACAATAACATCTAAATTTTTAAACATTTTTAAAGTATAATTCCTCATTTAGGAAAATTGAAAAAGACATTTAGAAAACTTATATAAACTTGAACGCAGCGGGATACGAACCCGCGCAATACCGTACAGGCGCTCTCACCACTGAGCCATGCGTTCTACTACCAACTGCGTCGAAATTCTTATACGCTTTATTACAACTTATTTTTGTTGTTAGCATCTCTGTAGAGAGTGTATTAAACCTAAGTTTCTATAATTTTTTAACAAGCGCTACGTCAAACATGATCACATACTGCTGTGAATGCAGTTGATTAGCATTAACCGTTCATATTTCAGTACAAAATCAGTTAAATGGAAATAGATAATACGCTTATTAAACGATTGTATTCAATTGTGCGTTTGAATGTTCCGAGCTTGTTACTTGATTCTATTTAGATTCAGCGCATAAATTTATGGCATATTTATTATTCATAATTACAATAAAATATATGTAGATCTATGTGTTTTTATTATAACAATTTTTTGATTGATATTAAAAATAAGAAGAAATAGTAGTAGTTATATACTTTTTTGTTTTTTTATTAGCTTCACGCTGTATCCCGCACACGGCAGGGTATGCAGAGGGAACCTAGTTCCTCCGTTCCTCTTTCCGACGAGTTCGGAGGCATTGCGTGTTAAGTGGCGGAACTTAACGTCGCGCTTTGCCTCGGCACCAGAGCGAAGAAAATGGAAATATTAAATATTTCCACTCATGACGACCCGGTATTATATACAAATATTTTTTAAATATTATTTCAATTGGAACTTCAGATATAGTTACTCTTTGAAAATGCTTTTAATGCAAGTATCGTGAATAATATTTTCACACAATCTTCATTCATTTACTGATATCATATTTCACACTCTAGTGTAAGCAAAGTATTTAACGTAAAACTCTCTAAAAATAAAAAAGGCTAAATTTGGAGTAGTAAAATCCTCTGGGGCCATTGTGGCACAGCTATATAAGGCTCGACTGTAAATACAATTGTATTAGCTGTGGGTTCAATTCCTGCTCAGGATGGATTATGTTTCAATTATTTTCAATTCCCCACTCTGTACCTAAGACAACGGAAGTCGCTAAGTCTTGAAACAACATCTCAAGTTCGGGTAAATAGCAAATAATGTACTGCCTTAACATTAGGTTTTCTCTACCCCGCTATACGAAAAAACGCTTAAAACAAAAACTATTATAAAAATCGATCAAAATTCATACTTGTACTATAAATATAAAATTACTTCAAAGAATATAATTCCTTAGAGGTTACCCCATAACTTAATATATAAAAACTTAACTTTCTTATCACGAGCAAGGTAATATTCAAAGGGTGATTTCCTCGCGGAGACATCGTCTAATCTAGTTTTGTTCGGTAATCCTGGAGGTATTAGAAACTTGGAATCCTAACTTTCGACGGGATTGTATGGAACAACGCAAACTATTAGCAGAGCATAGTGTTGTTGAAATCAGTTTGCATGACATATTGTTATGGGAAAACTAAGTAAATATCTGTTCGTATTGCTATGATTGGAATATTGATGTAGGATTAGATTAGGAAGGTAAGTTAGGGTAAAGAAATATATGTTACCTTACCTTAGTCTTTACCTAATTAGTATTACATACTAAGATAGTAATATTATTACGATCTTATTTGCGGCTATGAGTAGTAAAATTAATTGTTATGTATAAAATATTACAGGGAACGGATTGACAATGATTTTGAAATTAGTTTATACTTATTTACTTTGCTTTATAATAATGTAAATTTAAGTAGGTAAGTCGAAATCTTGTATGTCAGTTCAGTTCATGTCAGACTACCAAGCTAATATAAAGGTTATTGTTGAACGCATTGTTTTATTTATGTTACATATACATAATATTAATTAAATAAAATGGGCAAAGTAAAAATAAATGAAATATTAACTCAATAAATAATTTCAGATTTCGATTCAGGGAGAGACACGAGACAACGGCCAACGTAGTGTAGTGTTTTCGTAATAGTATATATTGTATTTATATAAGAAATTGGTGTTGCCTGTAAATTTACTCGCGTGGACTTCATTCTTTCTTAGTACATCTTTGTATTTCAAATAAAACGAGATTACAAATTTCAAATCTAAACTTATCGTCGTTTCACTTCTATAATGTAAATTTTATTTTTTGCTGAAGAAATCTTGGATATCATCACTTGGTATCTAAGGCTCCTCTACATCTTTTAAAAAATATCAGCTTTCTACACCCAGTAGTCTAAATGGTGAGTTGCTTGTGTTTATAAATGACAGTTATTATAATTCGCACATATCGTAGATATATGTACTTGTAGTCTCTAAATTCTAAAAAGAAATTGCTTTACCATCACCTTTATTTGGTCTTTTATAATGTTTTTTTTTCAGTTTTGTGCTTTTTCCTCTTAGCAAGATAGTTAGAGAGAATCTACTGTCAATACAACTCGTTTTCCATTCTCCATTCAAAATTCAGATATTACGTGTTTATTGGAGGACTTGAATATCATGCTTGGTCTGTTAACTAGAACTCAAAAATGATTTCACCGAATGGAAATCGAACTCACGATCAAATATGAATAGAATCACACACTATCTTACTGCACCATGATGGCCTTTCCTTTCTTTTATCGGATAACTTTCTTTAAATTACTAAGTCTTTAAGAACTTTAACATATTTTTATTATAATGAACACATGCATACGTACCAGTAACTATGGCAATCTTTGTATAAAATAACCTCAATTACCTCTCCAGGGTAATGAGACACAATATCAAGATTACAAAAGTTAAGCTTACAAGGTTAAAGTACAAATTACGTAACATTTATGATCTTAACATAACAATGTGTAATTTATGTTTATGGCTGAAAATTTGTTCGTGTTAGCAGATTAGGCAAAGAAACATAGAGTCAAGAGACTGTGGCCATGTAGTCTGGGGCCAGTAGTGGCCCATTGGCACGAACGTGTGAGTAAACGACTGGTTGTGGGTTCGATTCCCACTCGAGGAGTGGAAATATTTAATGTTTTCATTTCTTTCGCTCTGGTATCAGTGCCCCTTAACACGCAATGCCTCCGAATTCGGCGGAAAGTGGGGAACAGAGTGTGTTAACACATGGTTCCCTCTGTCTACCAAGCTATGTGCGGGACACACCGTGAAGCTAAAAGAAAAAAAAGTATGTAGTCTAACAGTACTCAACGCCGCGCTGTGCCATACTAGAGCGGGGAAATGAGAATAATTAAAATAAAATCTCCATGTAGGAATGGTATTAAACACTTGCGTTTACAGTCTAATGTAGTCCGACTACGCCATGATGGCTTCAAATATTCTTTTCTTTGTCATATTTTGCCCCGCATAGGAAGGTGGTAGTAAGACATGTTGTTAAGACACTCTATTTCAAAATTTTAGCCTGAAATAGATACATTGTGTATTATGTCGCGAAACTCAATATACGCGTTATATCTTAGCTACCAGAACAAATAACAACTTAAATATAGTCTCCGAGCGGAAATCGAACCTCAATCCATACTATTTACAATTAAAAGTCCCACTGCGCCACGTTACCTTCAAAACACATACATATCAATAATTAATACCAACGCATAACTAACTACATAAGTAAATAATTTATTACCAACATAAAACGATATCTCAATACACTTAACGACAGGAAACCATCTCAAGAACACCATATCAGCGTCTACATATCATTTGCGGAACGTTGCTACCAAATGATGGGAACACAAGCCAATATATTCACCTGAGCATTCTGAATTACGTCACAATCCCGTCCCGGGGGTAATGAGGCGGCATATCAGGACTTTACGCACATCGCGTTTCAAGTGGAAGAAGTACTACGTTATAGCTTTATATTTTCATTCAAAGCGATGTCGTCGTTTGTCTTTTATTATAAAAATACGTATAATATGTTTTTGTTATTCACTAGCTACTTGCGTGCGGTTTTGCTCGTCAACTATATAACGATAGCTGGTTTGTCCTTAAGACAGCCCCCGTTAAGTTAAGCGGTTTATGTATCTCATAATAATTTTTATCCCCTATTTCTGTGACTTAAAGGCTTGTTTTTAAAAAGTAGGTAAACTATGTTTGACCTCGCGTCATAAAATATCCTTTCTGAGAAAATAATTGAAATCTTTTAAGTGGCTTTAATATTTTACATAAACTTTCACCCCCCATATTAGCTTCTTAGGGATTGATTTTTGAATGAAAAAGTAGCCTTTGTTTGACCCTGGGCGTGAACTACTTTGAATTTGAATTTCATCCAAATCGGTCCGGTAGATTAGGTGTGAAAGTATAAACAGACAGAGAGCCGCTATCGGATTTATAGTATTAGTATGGATTTTATGGGAAAAAAATGTTCTTTGAAAATTATGTTAAATTTTCATTGTTTGTTTTATATAAAAGCAAGCAGATAAGTAAATAAGCTATAGCACGATGTTCATCAGTTTAAATAACACTCAAGTAACACATTTAATATTTAAAACTAAAAGTAAAAACCTTTTTTAAAATATTTATTTTCAGAAAGCTTTTTATTCAATATCATATTGTAAGAGTGCATTAAATGTAGCTAGTCGGTCATCTTGGGTGTTCCGCCATGTTGGGTAAAGAATGACGTCATATAATATTTGTGCTTTGTTATACAAACTAAATGTATATACAAAATTTCAGCTCCATTGGTTAAGGACATATGCTTCTAAAATATGTTCCAAGATTTCTCCTGAACAAACATACGTACATACATTGCAAGTTAATAAAAAAGCTTGTAATAAACCAACTAGCGTATACACATTATTGTATTTCCTAAACAAAATATTTGTTTAGTTTCTACTGCAATGATGTATTTAGAAGAAAAAAGGCGGTAAATACTATGAATAAAAAATGAACTAAAAATTGATTGGAAACTATACTTTAAATAGTGTGGTTCACCATATGATTGTGACCTTTTATGAACTTATGAACTTGATATAAAATTCATATATAAAGAAAACTTTCATGTTGAAATATGTATAATAGAAGGGAACAGAGTAAACCAAGCATCACACTTCGATGTCCGATCCGATGGATCTCGATTTCGTCAAAAATAGATTCATTTCAAACATTACGTGTAACTGAACGACACGTTTTGTCTTTTTAATACTACAAACAGTTAATTATTTATTATAAGAACAACACTAACAATAGAACCAGATATAAATATTTTGCAATCATAAAATACTTTGATAAATTACGTTATTGCGCATAGCTGTAGTTAAGTGACTGCACATTTTTCGCCTAATGGTCGCAATAAACACTTAAGTGGTCGGTTCCTGTGATAATCGCGGATGTAATTTTATCTCACTTGAGTAAAATGCATCAAATACTTTCTTAATATCTGCTGAGGGATAGTATTTTAAGATTATACGATAGATGTTTAGTTTCTAATGTTGTTTTATATAAAAGTTTAATATTTATTTTGTGTTATAGAAATAAATTATTATTTGCCTTTGTGGTGTAGTGGATAATGTCTTGAAAAGATACTCATAGACGTGGGTTCGATCCCCTTGTGGAAGAAAGTTTATCCTTTAGATAAGTATAAACATTCTTAATTTGATGTAAAAATTTTGTAGGCTTAAGAAATAAACAATGTTTGAAATGTTATTAAATTAATTTTCACTTGCCTGGCAGGATACGCGGATGTACGTTAGCGCGGCGTTGGATTCATTGTCTCTAAAATGCACAAGAAGGGTCTTAACTAATGATTTTTACCCAATTGCTATTTATATATGTAAAGGTAAAAAAAAATAATAGTAATAGTAGTAGTAAATATAGATAACCAAAAACTTATCTTTTTACTTTTATTATTTATGCCTTTTAATATTAATATTGTAGCATTGCTATATAAAAAAATGTAGATTAGAAGATGTACATTTCGGACTTATGTACATTATTTGAGCTTGAAGTTATTTCCTTATATATTATAGCAGCGTAGGTATATAGAGAGTATCTAGTGGTAAGACACTCCGTCCTCTACTCCGTACTTTATATTTATTAACTTCATAGCAGTAGACGAACGAGAAATAAAATCTTAAGGCTCTATCAGTTACTAACTCTATAATAATCTTTCTAGCAATTTATAAAAACAAATACAACAACTTTACAAATTCATCATATAATATATTTCTTTTTTTTTTTTTTCACCTTCACGCTGTATCCCGATATAAACACAGGGTAGGCAGAGGGAACCTAGTGTTAAGACACTCCGTTCCCCACTTTCCGCCCACTTAACACGCAAAGCCTCTGGCAGAGCGAAGAAAATGGAAATATTAAATATTTCCACTCCTCGAGTGGGAATCGAACCCACAACCAGCCGTTTTCAGTAACACCATTGCGCCACTGCGCCACGACTGGCCACAACATATAATATAAATAATTTATAAAACCTTCATAATATTTCTTCCTTCGGAATAAGACCCTGCCAGAGCCTAATTACGCATTCGTCGGCAATATTCGCTTTCATTACGTACATTAATGAAAAGACCGGTGGATTGTAGATTATTTATGACTGGGCATATTTTCATTTCTCCTGTTACAATACTCGAAGGTTTGGATTGAACGTGTAAGTTCAACGTTTCTATAAGAATTCGGGGTACGCTTCATTCCATTTTTTGAAGAGTTATGTGTGTATCTCAATTGGGTTTTGTATTAAGATATTATGTTGTTTTTCTTTGTTTTATTGTTAAAGTGGTGTATAATGATTGAGTAATTTTATATGATTGTTGTAATTTTGATGCAGTTTGTTTATTTTTGGAGTTGTGCTTTTGACTGGACGTGCATTTTCCGTATATGCCTACCCTGATAGGCAGAGAGAACATAGTGTTAAGTACCCGTTCTTCACACCCCAATGTGTGACAGTGTGTGTTAAGTAAGTGAATTCGACTACGCCTTACTTTATCACCATAGCGGAGAAATGAAAATATTTTAATTATAATCATAACATGGAGCGGAAATCGAAATCACAAACATCGCCGTACATAGACACTCTCAAACTGCGCCACGATGGCCTCAATTCATATTATATATTTTGTTTAGCTTCACGCTGTATCCCGCACAATAGGTTAGGTAGAGGGAACCTAGTGTTAAGACACTCCGTTCCCCGATTTCCGCCAAATTTGGAGGCATTGCGTGTTAAATAGCAGAACTTAATGCCGCGCTTTGTCTTGACACCAGAGCGAAGGAAAATGGAAATATTAAATATTTCCACTCCTCGAGTGGGAATCGAACCCACAGCCAGTCACTTTACAGTCACACTTTGTGCCACTGCACCACGACTGGCCCCTATATTATATAAAAAAAACATGTAATTAATCATACAAGATAAATGCTATCAAAGTCCTTTCAAAGATTCAGTAGAAAGATTATAAATTCTTCAATACGGCCTTAATTCGACACCTAATACCGATCGGAATTTATATTGGCTCCCACCCTCTAGATGCGGTCGCTGGCCGCATTATTTTATAAGTCAACCACACATTCTGTGTACGATATTTATTGAGTTTCAAGAAAAGAAAATTTCGTATAAAATTTCTTATCACCGATATGCCATTAAATGTGATGGATGTTATAATTTATGTTTTATATTGAAAATGGGCATTTAAAAATCAGTAAAAATAGTATTATATTATTGAACGTTGCACTGAGATGAATCGTTAATGGTGAATATACAAAAGAAGTAACTTCACGTTTTTACTGCATAGCAGAGCATTCAGAGAACTTAGTGTTAAGACACTCCGTTCTCTGGAGAACGGAGTGTCAAGGAGAAGTTTTGGGTGGAAACGTAGGAAGTATGTGGATACTTCCTACGTTTGCCCCTAAAATCGTGACTTTTTCAAGGAAAGGGCAAGGGTTCCCCCTTATAGGGCAGAGATAAGAAAAAAAAAATTAAATTAAATAGCTTCACGCTATATCCCGCACACAGCAGGGTAGGCAGAGGGAACCTAGTGTTAAGACACTCCGTTCCCCACTTTCCGCCGAATTCGGAGGCTTGCGTGTTAAGTGGCGGAACTTAACGCCGCGCTTTACCTCGACACCAGAGCGAAGAAAATGGAAATATAATTTCCACTCCTCGAGTGGGAATCGAACCCACAACCAGTCGTTTACAGTCACACTCTTGTGCCACTGGGCCACGACTGGCCACTGAAAAGAAAATAATATACAATCATATTGTGAATCGAACTAACTACTGTCGCGTTTACATTCAGACGCTGTACATCTGAGCCACGACGGCCTCGACGTAACCTGAATGAAGGGCATATATTATAAAAGTAAAACAGTAAGTACGACAAAAAATGTCACGTAATTCACGTGATATACGATAGCGAAACTATTTACTAATCGTTTACTGTGATTGCTTCTTTTTGAAGTTTTGCACTTGTTACTGAATTCAGATTGTCATATACGACTGTTTTAATGATAATGTAAGAATATTAACAAGATTAGAATATAATTATAGAATAGGTCCTTAAATATTAATAATAATTGTGAAATAACATTGTTCATCATACAAATTATTTTTTTTATTATTTAGTGTACAGTGGAGAACTGATTGTGTAAACACAAAATTATCTCTTACTACCCTACTTTCCTACATGGTAAGAGGCTTTAAACAGTACCTTCAATCAAAAATAAACTTTAAACATAAGCACACTGTGCTACAATTACAGCAATAAATATAAAATTACATAGTCAACTATGATTGGCAAACAAATGCCATCTTATTAATAAAACAAGAAACACAATATCTTTATAAGAATCTAAATTGATAAATATAATATAACTTTTCAAAAAATTAAAAGATAAGTAATAGTAATAAACAGAGAGAAAAAAATAGTAATAAATAATCTTAAGCACTCAACATGTTTTGATTTCGAATGGAAAGTGGAGGACGGAGTGTCTTGACAATAGGCCCTCTCTGTTTATCTCACTATGCGGGAAAGAAATGTAAAAGCTTGAAATAATCTTAAAAAAAAAACATTTTGATATACTTCTAAGTAAACATACACGATTCACATCAGAAAAAAGTCGATTTTCCACCAACATTATTAAAAAAAACATCTAATTTTATTAACAAATAAGAAAATAACAAAGCAACACCTAGTCCGCACACTGATTACAGCATATCGCGTTACACCCCTAAAATAAACTGGCAACCTTATCAGCTTTGCGGAACACCGCAATTAGGGCGGGTACAGACGCTGCCTAAATAACTGCTTCGTCTTGTATAACCAAATCGCTCTTCGAATCGTTTCTTAGCGTTAAATTAAAATACTTTATTCTTATAGGCATCCTTATGCTATTATCAAGTTACTTTTAAAGATTTTAAGTTACTTTTAAAGTTTAGATTTTTATAAATAGGATATGCTAATAGGTTTAAATCAGAAAAATGGATAGATAATCAAAAACAAAGAGACTGTAGTAGTCAAAACACTCGTGAAGTGAAGAAACTTTGCGTATTGAATAACGGAACGACATACTGAATTATGTACCAGAACGGAGAAATTAAAATAATTTACATATAACCATTCCCTTGATTTTTAGGCGAATCCATAGCTAATTGCTTTAAATCTCTGACGCTATACCAGTGCGCCTCGATATTTTTTTTATTCATTTGTAAGATAAGATTTTGAAATCTAAGTTTATTATTATACAAACTAACTTTATATTTTTCTCTATCATTTTTCCACTCTATTAAAAAGAACAAAACGCAGCGCTGAGTTTCACTTCTTAGCACGCACAGCATTTGGGGGAAAATAGAGAATGAACTCTATACTTAGTCCTCTTTACTTAACCTATGGAAAAAGTGTAAAGCTAAAAAAAACATATATTCGTTTTATATAAATAATATTTATAATGAAATAAAAAATAAGAGCACTATGTATGTACATTTACTTCTTTAAAAGGTACCCTCGGGTTGCAAACGTCAGGTAACTTTATATGCGGAAATGCAATTATCCTGGAATCAAGGAGAGTGTCACGTAACAGTAGGGTTGCTTGATTTGTGGTTTTAATTAAGTGTTATATATATTATACTTTTTACTAATTACACTTGAAATTCTTTTTTGGAATAACGTAATGAAGAGAACGGAGTGTCTTCTACTAAGTTCTCCCTAACAGCCCTGTTAAGCGGAAAGAAGCATGAAGCTGCTTTTTTTTAGATATATTGTGCACCAAAATAAGTAAAGTCTCCACAATCTCCACTATACGCACTAATTTGAGACGCTGTGAGTTAAAGCGAACGCTGCGTTTTGTCTCAACTTAGCAGAGTAATGTACATGTAATAACTCCTCCGAGTGGCAATTGAACGCACAACGTACCGCGTTTACAGTCAGATACTGTGATACTGTTCCACAATTTCAGAAAAAATATCTAGTTACCAAACATATGGCTATATAGGGGAGAGTTGCTATGATTGGACCACTTAACTTTATCGCATTATATCTCATGCAATATCACCGATAAATAAAAACCGATTGTTGGACAGTAAAGCTATTTATGTAAATTAATGATATATAAATTATTAATGATGATAGTTGCGATGTTTTAAAGGTATAGTAAAGAAACTCTTCAATGAAAAGTTGCTTTCATTGGACCACCGTTACCTTGAATGGACCACTAAGTTGCCATGATTGGACTTAGTAGAGTAAGTAGTATCGGTTCAATTAAGGTGACTCAAATGAAACACAAAGTAATTTATTCAAAAGTTTTTATAATAATAATAATAATAAACCCGCAGGGCAGCTTGTGGCGAGCTGTTGGGGAATGGCGACCCCACGGACCTGAGACCTCCAGAGGGGAATTGATATTTATCCCCCGCCTCTGGCTTGCCTTCGTTGGCTGGCAGAGTGGAGCGCAAGAGCTATATGCTCGGAAGGGTGGAAGTGCTCAATCTGCGTAATAGCGGGGAAACCCGCTCTCGAGCTTGCTCGTGATGGTGAAACCGGTGCACACCTCTCTACACCCTTAGCCGACCACGCCGGTGTTGCGCCCGAGGCATTACGCCGCTTTGTGGGGGCCCATCTAGTGGGAGGCGAGTCACCGTCCGTCAACCATTCAATTTGAGACTGTTGAAATGGTGGACGTCCGGTAGTCTCATACAATAGCCCAGTATTCAGTCCATCCAAACTTCATTCCATAGCCCCAGTTTAGTTTTCCACATTTTTCATAGTTCCTACGCATTAACCGGTGACCATCTCTGAGCAATTACCTATGGTTACTCAGAGATGGATCCCGGCTGATGCGTCACAGTAAAACATTTTATTATCTCTAAGGGGCCTCTACGTGTTGGACCTGTGTCCCCACGCAAGCCTTCCAAAGGGCCGGGTTCTTTTGAACCCGAGTTATCCTAAAGGAGATACATAATAATAATTATAAATGATTGCATAATTTAAATATAAATTTATTATTTATTGGTTCATTTTAATGTGGCTTTTGGAACGCCATAGATTCGACTTGCTTCATTTAATCCGATATTTTTTTTTCAAAGATTCTATAGCAAGTTTCATGCTTGTTTCATTCCAAGAACAATATTTTCTTTTGTTTTTCTCTGTTGACATTCTGTAACATAGAAATAAAATGTAGTTACAGTAAAAAGGTATGTATGTATATGTATACATATATAAAAAGAAACAGTCGTATAACTTTGTTTATTAACTTTAATATTACATTTGCAATATCAATTATATTATAATAGTTAAACATATATTATAATAGTCAAACAGATAAAATTATTTGTTAGTATTATACTAAGTGAAAATAAGTGAATGACTTCTAAGTTTCTTTGATTGGACCAGTCCAATGATGGCGTCACCATTGTGGTCCATTGATGGCAACTAGGTACAGGTAACAGAATGAAATCGGAAATCAAATAACGTGCAAAATTATGTTAAAACTTTATACTCTCTGTAAGCGTAGATATATTTACTATTCTGATTTACTTTAATAATACAAAAAGAATTATTACAATACTACTTACATCAGTTTGTAGATGACTCGATTTTTATATCACGGTCTCCGCTAACACGGGTGCCTACTTCACTACTTGCAACGCGTTGCGAGCAAACTGAGGTTTGGTAGGGGGATATCGGGCGCGGCACTGTTGCCAAGCAACGTCTTAAACTCCTTGTGACAATCATAGTTTTCGAAATAATTAGGTGGTCCAATGAAAGAGCCGGTCCAATGATCGCAACTCTCCCCTAAGAGATATGAATAATCGTATATAGTGTTTTGTTATGTGTTAATATAGCTCTCACCAGTAAAAAACCCAATATACCTACTTCCCATAATTGATAATATATATTACGGTTATATATCACGGATGCATATATTACGGTTTTCAGACGCTTTCTTTCTAAATTTATACTTTGTATAAATTACTGTTCTTTTTACAAACATACTAATACGTAATTAATCTAATTTTAAAATCCAACATATACCTATACGGTACAATTAACTGAAATACTGAAACTTGTGAGGGTCACTATAACTTAAAAAAAAAATCTAAACATAAGATGTTCCGATTAACATTTTCTTAGAAAAAAAAACCTTACGTCATACCATACTAAACATCTCTTTTTAGTCAAAGCTTTTGAATTCCTTATAAAAATGCCGTCAGTATATAAGCCTTCGCATTGACATGTTACCCGCGAGCAATACGCCGTGATGGAATTTTTAATGGCACAGTCGTTCCATGTTATGACAATTTTCGTTTATTGTCACCACACATTAGTGTTATGTTACACTACCATTAAGGTTAATTACTCGTGAATTCTATATAAGCCGTGTTCGTGTTGATTTAAATCAACAATGTTATTCTTTATTTGTGTTTAAATATGTAGCTTTACGCTTTTTCCGAAGGCAGCGTGGTCAGAAAGAATCTGGCGTCAAAACACTCTGTTTTTAGCTTTCCACCGTGTTAGGTTAGAATACTAATACGACGACTTATCAAGATAGCAGAGCGACGAAAATACAATTCATACTTATATTATAAATGCGAAAGTCTGTGTGTTTGTCTGTCACGCTTTCACGGCTAATCTATCGGTCCGATTTGGATAAAATTTAGAATAAAAGTAGTAAATAATACAGGGACTAATATAGGCTTATTTGCTGCTACTACTATACTACTTATTTTTACAAAGATCAACCTTTAAACCAAACCAAAAAATCTAAACCGCTAGACCGATTGTAATGAATTTTGGCATAAATATAGTTGATAATCTAAGCTTGAACATAGGCTACTTTATTTTTTAAGAATACGTCCCCAAGGGTTGCAATATAACGGAATAGTTCTCGCGGCGAAGACGCGAGCGAGCCGCTAGTAATATATAAAATTTTTCCCGTGAGGTAGAACCGAACCCACAGCTGTTGTGTTTTCAGTCAGACACTGTCCAACTACGAGTATATATTGAAGACCTCTTGTGTTTTTTAAAAGATATATAAAATTCGTATAAACTACATAATGCTATAATGGTGGAAATAGTATGCATCTGAGTGGATTGACCATATTTATAAGTTCGATTTATACATAAAAATTCTTGTATGCAAAATTTTCATCTCTTGAATTAAAACTACATAAAATATTCGAAGGGCCCTTCTTATCCCTGGGTCAATTTCTAAGGCCCTTTGCATAATAGGGCCAGTCACAGAGTATCAAGACACTCCGTTTTCTCATTCCACCTGAAATAGACAAATTGCATATTGAACGGCAGAACGTAGTATAATATTTTTAATGTAGATTACATTGTAATACTACTAATGTATTACTTTTTGGCACCAAATGCCAATCTAGGTATACCTAAGGCTCACGGTACGGTAGTAAAAATAATTTTTGTTACTAAATACTATCTCTCTATTTCTCCCGAATGACGATAATGATGTTCGAAAAGCGTAAAGAGAAAAAAAATCAAACAAAAATTTTCTCTCCCCATTGTCAAACGTTATCAGCGTACCGAAATAAAATTAGAACGACGGATACAATCAATCATGAAGAATAATTTAAAACGCAAAGTGCTATGGAAAAATAATTTGTTACCGGTCCCCTCACGTCTTCGATCAAACTCACCCGCTTTCTTAGCTTTTGGGAAGCTTTCTTTAAAGGAAGGCTCTATGTACCTGGCTGTATTGAATTTTTATAGTGAACGCTAGCTTTTTTGGCTTTTAATTATGTTCTTTCTTGTTTAAGGTGTGTTTTGTTGATGTTTAAATTTAATTTGGTGTAAGAATTTCGGTTTTTTTTAAGAAGGATATGGCTTAAAGTATATTTGTAGGTTAGTTGTTATAAAATTGGATAAAAATGAACTAAAAATATTGTGTATACAATATTATTGTTACTGTTTTTACACATACTACGTATGTTGTATTTCGTATACATATACTTATATACTATAAAATTATGTAAAAAATAATAAAATAAATATTTTTATAAAGATTCTTTAGAAATTAATATGAGAATTTAATGCTTAACGCTACTTTTTTCCTCAGTTACTAAAATAATAAACATACATTTTATGGATCCTACATAAAAAGCATTGTAAGTATCTATCTGCTTACTTTACTACTTGTGAGAAAATTAAAAAAATCTTCTACGATTTAAAAAAACATACTTAAAAAATATATTGCCATACGTATATATAACCGTACATATAAAAAGAATAATTTTTCCCCCATTCCAGAGATCGTGACGGATCAGAGGATTTTTAAAATCCGCCATCTCTTCTTAACTTAATTTGGTGATCCAATTTCCTCGACCGGGTCCCCGCGTTATTTGTACGTTCATTTCATGCAAGATAATGATAAAAATAATAACATTTAATATGTCCTTTTTTGTTATTCTTTTCTTTAATTTTATTTTTCAGTTTTTTTTTGCGTACCTATAGCAGTAAAGAGAAAACCAACGTCAGGTTTCTTGGCGGCTTCCGTTTTTTACTGTGTTTACTGCAAGGTCAAAGAGAATTCAACGTTTAGACACTCCGTTCTCCACTTTCCGCTTTTCCTTTCGAATTTGATGCAATGTGTGCTGACTGGTGGAACTTAACTACGCGTCTTATCTTGTCGACTGATGATGTTGTATTTTTAGAATCGGAACTGATTCTACTTTTCTAATACCTTTTTAAAACTCAATCAACTAGTCTCTAACTTTTATACTGTAGTACAATTTAGTTTTTAGGTATATATATGAATTTTATACATTGAATTTAATTCGGAATATCATTAGTAGGCCGTCATGGTGCAGTGGACCAGATCAAAGAAATGGCAAACGCGAGAGTTGTGGTTTCAATTCCACAATTATTATTTTGATATTTTTATTCTTATGCCTAAGTAAGTCAAAGTTAGTAAAGTTCTGCCATTCAGCACGCAACGAGATTCTGCTATGCGAGAAAAGGGCAGTGTAAAAAAATAAAATAAAATAAATTTCAGGTGACAAGACTACTTACTACCAATGAACATAAAACTTAAGAAAACGTAAAGACAAAGAAGTATTTTTGTATCGAAAAATAACAAGTAAATAATAAATCGTCCGTAATTTCGAAGCTGTCCGGATATAACGGATCAGTTGAATTGTTTATCGCTCGGCTTATATTAATTTAATATTTCGTGTTTCTTTTATACTACAATAAAAGTTATATTTAAATATAAATTTTCTATGTATTTTCAAATTTTTTTAGCATCACATTTTCCTACTTAGTAGAGGCATAACGTAGCGAGAAAAAAATCTAGAGATAGATTGAGATATTGCTTGTTAAGTGACGGAACTGAACGCTGCAATTTGTCTTGACCAGTGCAGAGAAGTTAAACTTTTTTTTAAATATAATTATTGACGACATCATAGCGTAGTGGAACAGCCTCTGACTGATAATGCGGTCGTGGGTTCGGTTCCCATTCGGGGAAAAGATTATATGTATTACCATCGTTTGAGAGATTCTTTTGAAAGTTTATTATTCAAAATAAAAATAAATAAATAGCTTCACGCTAATTACGTAAACGTTCTCCCAGGGAACTGCTGATATAGAAATTCCTCCCATGTGAGCAGGTGTTGAGTGTTGACATCATCGGCGTGAGAAATGCAAAATTGCAATTTGTGAATTATATTTTCATTGTATTTTTTGGATCATTAATTATTAGAACTTACATCGAGTAGGTCTTACTTTAGTTTAGATTATAAGTTAAATGTAGTTATTTTTAATTAATTAAATTAGTTTTAAATAGTTTTTGGTTTTTTTTCGACCTTCTGGCTGTAGCTAACGTAACTGGCGCAGTCGGTAGGATACTAGAATAGGGACTGTTAGGTCATCGCTAGTATCCTGAACCTACGGACCAGCTGCAGAACCGGGAGGAGAATCCAAACTTCGATTCACGAGGAGAAACCAGAAATGAAATTTATGTGAGTACATTTGAACTATTCTCGTGTTGCTCTATCCTAGTTGTAATTCCTTTCCAAAATTTTTTATCCTAGAGTTTATAGACGGGAATCTGCATCGCAGCAGGCCCGAAATCGTAGTTTAGATAGTAATAGAGATTTAAGTTTTAGTTTAGGAAATAATTTTGAATTTTTAATTAACGAAAAATTTAAAATGGCTCAAGATCTTGATAACGTTTATAAAGTTCTTAGAATAGTTCCGGAATTTGACGGAAATCCTAATGTATTAACTAGATTTATTAATATTTGTGACCAAATTGTAACGCAATATTTAAATAGTGCGCCGGGTAGTGAATTATCTAACTTATGTTTATTAAACGGGATACTAAATAAAATTAAGGGAACTGCCGCTTCTACAATAAATTCTAATGGTAGACCAGATAGTTGGCTGGGTATAAGACCTTCTTTAATTAACAATTTTTCTGACCAACATGACGAAACAGCCTTAAACAATGACCTCGCTTTAGCCGTACAGGGAAATAAATCTCCCCAAGAATTTTATAGCCACTGTCAAACGCTATTCAGTACGATAAAGACCTACATTACTTTACATGAACCTATACCAACTACAATAGAAGCAAACAAAAAAAAAAAGAGGAAAAGAAATATTAGAAAATAATTAGGCCAAAATTGTATCCGAGTTTAATAATCATGTTAGCTTAAGTAAAGAATGGATGTTGAAACATAATAGTATACTTACTCAATTAGTTGAAAATCAAATTAAAATTAATAACACTTTAGAACTCATTTTAAACTCAAATATCTACAAGGAAAATAGTTTAATTAAATATGCAAAATTTGCTCAAGTTTTGGTAATAATAGGAGAAAATATAGAAAATTTAATGGTCGAGTTAATTAGGATAGAAAATATGTTAGCTTTTGTTCGTATTCCTACTACACACCATTCTATGATAGAGATAAGTATTTTAAAATTAATGATAGATAAATTAAGAAGTATATATGATAAAGATCAAATTATAGACTTAGAATTAAGAGAATACTACGATATTATAAAACCAGGATGCTAATATACAGATAAGCAAATAGTAACAATTTTTAAATTTTCAATAGTTTCCGTAGATATCTACGATCTCTATAAACTTTCCATCGTACCTAACAAAGTCCAAAATATCCTTATACCTCCATATCCTTTCATAGCAATTAACGAGAACTCGTTCTTGTACATGGAGACTGAATGTCCGAAGATCACAAACTGGTATCTTTGTGAAAAGGAAGTTAATCAACGTATTCGTGCAGATCCTGACTGCGTGCAGCAACTTATTGTCAATCAAGTTTTAAATGATTTTTGTCAATATACATCAGTAACTTTAACAAAGGAAGCAATGGAAAAGCTTGATGATCAACATTATGTGCTATCCTTTCCGCATCTCAGCAAAGTACAGTTAGTCTGCGACAGAAAGGAATTCACATCACTCCAGGGCAGCTATTTAATCACTATTCCTGTAAAACGTTCTATAAAAACTACAGAATTCACCATCATAAATGACAGTGATGACGTAAAGGGTCAGCCACTTAAATTGATGCAGATACCGTTCAGTGCAGCTTATCAAGATAATTTTCCTATTCATTTCAATGTAAAATCAATAGATTTATAAGAACTTCATAGCATTCAAGACGACCAGATAAGCTACATTCAGATACATTTTATCATACTACGATACCCTTATATGTATTCATGTTAAGTGCAGGTGCACTTATTATAGGCATCGCAACCTATCGTTATAAGTTTAGAATAAATCGAAAACATAATGAAGATACAAATTCAAATGATAATATAAGGGAACAGTTGGATGAAACAGGGACATCAGGAGAGCGCAGCAAGATGCCAGCCACATTTTATCTCAATGTTCTAAAATAGTTGCTGATCTGAGGGTGGAGGAATTACGTAAACGTTCTCCCAGGGAACTGCTGATATAGAAATTCCTCCCATGTGAGCAGGTGTTGAGTGTTGACATCATCGGCGTGAGAAATGCAAAATTGCAATTTGTGAATTATATTTTCATTGTATTTTTTGGATCATTAATTATTAGAACTTACATCGAGTAGGTCTTACTTTAGTTTAGATTATAAGTTAAATGTAGTTATTTTTAATTAATTAAATTAGTTTTAAATAGTTTTTGGTTTTTTTTCGACCTTCTGGCTGTAGCTAACGTAACTCGCTATATCCCGCACACAGCAGGGTAGGCAGAGGGAACCTAGTGTTAAGACACTCCGTTCCCCACTTTCCGCCGAATTCGGAGGCTTGCGTGTTAAGTGACGGAACTTAACGCCGCGCTTTACCTCGAAACTTTACCTTGAAATACTAAATATATTATATTCATTTCTCCGATTTGATATGTAAATAAAGAGTTATTAAGCTCCTCCACGCAATGTTACGATTTCGGGCAGAAAGTGCAGAACAGAGTGTCATGACACTAGGTTGACTCTAAATACTCTGTACGAGTATGTGGGAAAAAAGGAAGGTGTTAAATAACAAAAATAATCATAACGAAATTCCTTATCGCGTGTTGTGAAAGGGGGCTAAATGGAAAAAATTCTCACGAAAAGTTGTAACGACACTTTGTGCTATAGTAAGTTATTGTAAGCTGTGCGGCGTGCGCGTGTTTCTCTGTCTGTCTCTCTCTTATAGAAAGCAAGCCAGATATTTTAATTTCTAATTTATTAACTAGTAATTTAAATTTATTTTGAACTTATTATTATAAGTTATTAATAAATTTAATTAATGAAAAAATTAGAAAAAAAATATATTACAATTCCTTCACAAATTAAACGAAAGGAACTTCGTTCCATTCGGGTGTCCCTTGACGTCTCTCTTGTAATTTTTTATTACTACGAGCATCTAACTTCAAGCCACTTGCGTCTTTTGCCTTCCAGCCAGATGCTGAACCACTGCGTCATGATGGCCTCGATTCTATGTTATCATACGGATAAAGCGTATGACAAGCACATTGGATTACATCATTAAATGAATTGTTATTATCGTGTACATAGCGTAATTTAGCTGAATTCGTTTTAAGGAAAGTAACAGTATAATGTAATAAGGGTCTCATATTATCTACGTTTATTAAACAATATCGTGTAACTTGTTGCTTCAAGTTTTCAGCAGCTTTCTTTTCTGAAGCAATTTTTATAAATGTAAAATATAAGCATAGTCTCTTAAAATATTATATTTTTAAAAACGATTTTTAGAAAACCTATAAAAATTAGGACGCAGGCGATTCGAACCCTCGTTTCTTGGAGCCGTCCAGGTGCTGTGACCAAAGCCATGCTTTCCACCAGCTGCGTCGAAATTCTTATATGCTTATTACAACTTATTTATGTTTTTAGCTTCTCTGTACAGAGATTTTTACAAATTTCTGTTAACCAAATATTATTTATTCTACGAACACTCGTTTGGCTAGAGAGAATACTATTTATTAAATACTTTTCATTTTAAATTGTTATTCACGCACTTAGTAAATTGAAAAAGATATTTAGAAAATTTACACGCAGCGGAATTCGAACCTGTGCCTCCAAGAGGTTCACATATTTTTTTCCTTAAAAGAATATTATATTTTTTATAGAAAAAAAAAATACAACACAGTTACGAATACATTTAGAAAAACATTGCTAATTAAATTCGTATTGCATTAAGCAGATTTTCTTATACAGCAGGTTCTCGCTGTTTTTTGCGTAGAACTATATGTATATGTACAGATATCATGACAATCTGTTCCTCACTTTTCGTTCAATTCTAGATTTTGAATATCTGAACGGGAACTGAACACCACGTTTTGTTTTCCCGGAGCAGAGAAATCAAAATCATTTAAATATAACTACTCCCTCTAGTGGGAATCGAACCCAATATAGTCACATTTCCCATATGATCTCTTCCACTGTACTATACTAGCTTCAATATATAATAAGATAAATCCTGAACAAAATGCCAACATCAAAAGCGGTTAACGTTACACTTAATTGTGGCAACACAAAGTTTTCACCTGATAACGCGGAACTCGCTACTTGTGCGGATTTACACGTACGAATATAATGTGCTCAAAAACAAGTTAAGATAAACTTATTTTCAGTATATTTCTATATTTTATTGATGCTACTGGCGTAAGGGCATAAAGGGTGAGTATTATATGACTAAGTTGTGGGTTCGATTCCTACTTGAGGAATTGAAATATTTAATATTTCAATTTTTTCGCTCTGATATCGAGGCAAAGCACGGAGTTAAGTTCCGCCAACTCCGTAATGCCTCCAGAATCTAGTAGAAATTCAGGAATTGAGTGTCTTAACATAAAGTCCAATCTGCCTACTGCTATGTAGTAAAAAAAAAAAAATTCATTGTGGAGAGAATAATTTGGAAAGTATTATAAGTAATATAATTAAACAAATGTATTTACTTTAATATTGTATATGTTTCTAGCCTCAAGCTGTTCCCCAGCGGGGTAGTCAATACTAAAGGAGCGCCAAACGCTATACTTCTTGCATATTTCTTTCGTCTCATTTATTGCCAACGAAGCAGTGAGGAGTAGAAGAAACCTCGATTGACGTTTGAGACAAGATACACAATATCGATGATACTGGAGGAAGGTTACAAAAAACCACGAGGACCTGCCCGGAAAGCACATATGAAGAGGTTGATGACTTTAACATACAATTAATTTTAAAGTTAACCAATTACATTTTGCGTAAGTAAAGTCTATATAAAATATTTACTGAAACAGCTAGTTTGAAACTTCATATATAAATTCGTTATATAAATTGTAAAGGTAGCTTTATAACTTAAAGCAACACATTTTGGAAGTACGTGTAATAATACCCGCTACAATGAAGGTAGGTAAGTGACGGAGGTTTATGATGTCATATATTGCAGAGTGTTCCGTTGCAATTGTTTGACTTAATTGAGAAGCGTAAGCGATTTTACTTTTAAACCAGTTAGTTATATTTCAAAAATAATAATGTTATATATTTTTTCATTATTCAATCATCAGTTAGTCAGTCCCTAACTAGGATAAATATAGATTTACATATCTAAACGTGATATGCATAAAATTTGTGGCCATCGTGGAGCAGTGGGACAGTGTTAGACTGTAAAGTGATAGTTTTGGGTTCGATTTCCACTTGGGGGAATAATTATATTCAATTTTTCGTTTCACTGCTCTCATATAATAAGACAGAGTCGCGTTTAGTTCGGCCACTCAACACACAATGTCTTGATTTCGGACGGAAAGTGAAGGACTGGGCGTCTGGACACTAAGACCTAGTCGACTATTGCTACAGTTAGTAAATACCTAAAAACCTAAAAATCTATTTATTTAAAATGATAAAGTAAAAAATTCAATTACGTCCCATAATATTACACATATACAGGTTAATCGTGCCTGATGATTACTCATGTAGGTGACGAACCAATCTGGACTTCTTATGTTATCATTCCGTCAAATATATCGCAGATGACTTATGCTGTTGCACAGTCCGCTTGTATATGTGTCAATCCCTTATGTTCGTATAACTCAAACACATGGTAATAATAGCAAGTTTAATTTTGTGACTTTATTAACCACTCACTCTAGCAGTGAGTAATTTCTTATATTCATTTGTTAGTGTGTTATTACGTGTAATAAAATTTGTTTCTTTATTTGTTACTAACTATATGAGTACAAAGAAAATTTTAACAATTTTAATATACTATCAATAAAAATATGTTATTACAAAAAATATTAAAACAATTTAAATACATACACGTATGTGTTTAAAAAACGCTTCTGCCTTTCACTTAATAGCGCAGAAGCGTTACAATTTATAACGTTATACAGTCATCCACTGTACTGCAACTACTATGATTTCTCATTATGTACCCTCATTATTTAATTAATTAAGGCTGGATTATATACTGCGAAACACCATCATAAAGATTTATAAAAATACAGAGTTTCTGTTATAGTATCTCTAGGAATTTAATATAATATCTTCTGAAATAAAGGAAATCGTAGCATGTTCATACATTCTCGGGCTTCATGGCAGTGAAGATAGAGCGAACCCAGTGTCAGGTCACTCTGTTTTTCACTTTTCTTCCAAAATTTCGACTTTTAGAAGGCGAAACGCAATGTCTCGCTTTATTTTACTACACCGCTATGGTAGAGAATTAAAAATAATTTAAATATAATAATTCCCTCGAGTGGAAATTGAGCTCACAATAAATCACGTTTACAGCAAACCACGATGCATACAATTGAGTAATTGTAATCTGTAAATTGTTTAAATTTATATTTTAAGTAAAAAACTTTAAAATAAATAATAAAATATCAATTTTATTGTTTATCTTAATACATACATTATTACGTCAAGAGGAATAAAAAAAGTGGAAATATTTAATATTTCCATTTTCTTCGCTCTGGTGTCGAGGCAAAGCGCGGCGTTATGTTCCGCCACTTAACACGCTATGCCTTCGAATTCGGCGGAAAGTGGGGAACGGAGTATCTTAATACTAGGTTCCCTCTGCCTACCCTGCTGTGTGCGGGATACAGCGTGAAGCTAAAAAAATAAATAAATAAATAAAAAAGTGGGGGCCAGTCGGCAAAAAATGTGACTGTAAAGCTATTGGTAGTGGGTTAGATTCCCACTCGAGGAGTGGAAATATTTATTATTTCCATTTTCTTTCCTCTCGTGTTGAGAGAGAGAGCCAATTAAAAGAAATAAGCACTAAGCCATTGAGTATAATTTTTGTGTAAAAACGGCCTGTTTACCACAAGGGATCTCTTCCAGGTAAACCTTAAATAAAACATGCAAAAATATTGAATGGTATACATGACTTAAATATTTTCTTAATATAATAAATATACTTAAATATTAATTTAATTTAATAAAATATAAACTTAAAACAATAAGCACAACAATGCAACTTACAATTCCCACACATTCTCAGTAATTTTGGGTGCAAACAAGGTAAACGTATGTTTTATGAAACAGCGCCCCCGTCCCTTACAAAGCTAGGCCAAACACAGCACAATAGGAAGTGAACAATGGCTTACCTCTCTAGTAAATTTTGTAAGTTACTGTTTCTCAAAATTTTATAATACTATTGAGAAAGTTTACTTTAATATTTTAAGGTTTTGTTTTTGTTGTGTTATGTTTATTTTAGAGGAATAACTAAAATTAATTTTATAGTTGAATTCCCAGGACTTAACAGTTCGAGATGTCAGAAGTCTTATTTATATTAGAATTAATTTGATATTCTCACCATTCTTTGTAATATTTTATTTAAATATCAAAACTATAGTGGCGTAGTGACAGTATCGCGATTCGACAATCGCGATTGGTTGTAGGTTCGATTCCCAAGTTGGATTCTCAAGGAATGATCATAATTATTTCTTTATTTACTCTCACACACCTAGAATTTTAGAACATCTTAAATACTACAATTACAATTTATAACTTACAAGCTTACAAAATAGTCTAAAAATCAATTAGAATGGAGACTGAAGCCTGAACTAGGATTCCCTATGTTTCAGGTCACCAGATCCTATTCCCTTGAGATATAATAATATAAACACTTCTTTACAACTAAAATTTGAATGATCATAATTTAATTAGTTTTTTGCCATTCTGGTGAACTGGTTGCAATAATGTGGAGAAAATAGTGATCTCTACCCTTTCCTGCTATACGGGACTAAAGAGCACGATACTGTGTAAAAAATGTTAACCTACTAAACTTAGATTGGCTTACGTTCTATCTTACATTTATACCTATAATAATTATAGATTTCTGAATGCACTAAACGACTTTTGAGGCTGATAATCCTTGAGGTGTCCCCTTTACACAAAGTAAACCATTTGTTGTCCTCCTTACCTCAGTCAGCAACCTTGTTTCGATAGTAATATAAATTATACTCGTATATTATATTATAAAAAATACTATTATTATTTTTAAATTTAAAGCTATACATAAAAAAGTAACTTTCAAAAAGTCATAACTCAATTCCATAATATTTCCTCTCTCGTTGTCACCTAAAAAGCTACGAAATTTCCAGCAAATTAGTTAGATGCATACATTATACATTCAGCATGAACAACGTGCATATTTAATGAAGCGGACGTTGCGGTACGTAATGTAAAAATGCGCATATGCTATTCAGTTTTATCTGGTCCTCATTTTAAAACTATCTAGACACTTTTTGGTGTGATTTTTTAAAAGTTTTACTTTAAAGCGGAAAGCTAAATGTTATTTATGGAGATAGTGAATTTCATTTTCCCTGTTTATTTATTTAAATTTTATTTTTTGAGTTAATTCCTCGAATGTTATAGAAATTTTATCCTCCTTCGACTATCTTTTGCCCTATTAGAGAACTAAACAGAAATAAGCTTACAGTTATTTTTTATGCATTAGAAGTAGTTGACTAACATACATAGAGGTATAACAATCAGACCAGAATTACCAAGAGTTCATTTCTAGTACGTAGGTATTTCGAAAGCGGCGTTAGTAGGATCTCTCCAAAATTTATTTTGAGGGATAAAAATAAACTCTTTGAAGCCATGGTAGCGTTAATTATTTTTGTTTCTCCGTTTTGCAAAATAAGACAAAGTAAAGCGTTGTAGTCCATTTAACATATAGTGCCTGGAATTCTGGAAGAAAGAAAAGAAATGAGTGTTTTTATAAGCTGCATTCAATTTCACTGTCATGTCAGAAAAAAGCTTGAAGCTGAAAAAAATTTTTTTCTTAAATACTTCGTCAAACATATCCTCGTGTTTTATATAAAGTATATGATGATACACTGTAAATAATAGTGAAAATAACGAAGTAATCATTTATTTTACAGGCACAGCCTTCGTAGTGTAAACGAAACCCACACTTTGTTTTCGTATAACATACTTTGTATACCAGAGCGTGGGATAATATAAACTGAAGCTATATCTATATTCATTTATACGCCCACTGTTGCAAATCGTAGTTTGATGCTTTTCCGCGCATGATAGAGTTGACAAAGAAAAATCAAGTGTCCATATACTCCATTTTCCACTTTTCATCTGAAATCTAGACATTAATTGTTGAGAGGGGTAATCTAACGTCGTGCTTTGCCTAATGTTCCCGCGTGGAGAAAAGAAAGTAAAAAAAATAAAGGAAATAATTTAA
Source organism: Dryas iulia moderata (assembly GCA_019049465.1). NCBI lineage: Eukaryota > Metazoa > Arthropoda > Insecta > Lepidoptera > Nymphalidae > Dryas > Dryas iulia. The sequence continues at coordinate 12,579,053 of CM032428.1, forward strand.
ATATAAACATTTCTTCAAGAAGAAATCGAATCTACAACCAACCGCACTTCGATTGAAACTACTGTGCTATGATTATCCCAGTGTTACGATTCGTAAGAAAAAGTAACCAATAATTTAAGTAAGCGTTTTCCGCCTCAAGTGTAATAAGCAGAGAGTGTAATGCAACGTCATTCGGTTCTCCTCTCTTCGTTAATTTTAAAAAAGAATTTGTTATAGCTTCGCGCTGTATCCCGCACACTGCAGGGTAGCCAGAGGGAACCTAAGGTTTAAGTTTAAGGAACACTCCGTTTCCCACTTTCCGCCGAATTCGGAGGCTTGCGTGTTAAGTAGCGGAACTTAACGCCGCGCTTTACCTTGACGCCAGAGCGAAGGAAATGGAAATATCATTCCTCCACATCCACTCCTCGAGTGGCAATCGAACCCACGGGCCACGACTGGCCACAATTTGTTATAGAATATTATATTTATCAATACCCTCCCAAGTACATATACCAGTAGTATGCAAAACACATTAAAAACCAAAGACTTGATAGCATTTAATTAATTCAAGTTAACATTTTTACCCCTCCAAAGTGTAACGTCGATATTTCATAAATATTTAATCATAGCACGGGGTTCGATTGTAAGGTCTAACAATAGCCGTTAGCATACAGCAAGGCCTCGTTTCTTGTGTCTGACGTGTATTAAATGAACCGTGATTAATAATTCCGTAGATTTGATGTCTGACAATCGATAAGTGTATGGAAAATATAGCGATATGGTTTTGAAAAGGGAAATTTGTTTAGTACATTTTTGGTGTAGTTTGAAAATTTTAAAATTTTTAGCCTCACGCTTTATCTTGCGCACAGCAGGGTAGGCAGAGGGAACATATTGTTAAGACACTCCGTTCTTCACTTTCCGACAAATTTGAAGGCATTGCGTGTTAAGTGGCGGTACTTAACGCCGCACTTTGCCTCAACCAGTTGTTTACAGTTACACGATTGTGCCACTGCGCCACGACTGGCCTCGTCCATCGTTACTTCATAAATTTAAGATTTAAAGTGACCTATTGAACATTTTCTCTCAACAACGTTCATTAAAAAAGAAAATATGTGACTGAAAATGATATACCTTAATTCCTCCGAGATTCCTGAAATAGAACTCTCAATCATCGTGTTTACGGTCATATCCTGACCCACTGCACCACGGCGGATTTACATGAGTCAGGGCAACATTAGGATTATCTTTTGAAATATCGTATCCATATAGATACGGGCACGTGTGCAAATTTCTAAGCAAATTAACTGTCAAAAAGTGAGTCAAAACAGTGTTGATATATTTTTTTACATAGACTATACTATATATATGTTATAGATATTTTATCTATATGTTGTAGATGACGGTGCCAGTCGTGGCGCAGAGGCACAAAGTGTGACTGTAAAGCGACTTGTTGTGGGTTCGATTACCACTCGAGGAGTGGTTAATATCGCGGCAAAACGCGGCGTTAAGTTCCGCCACTTAACATGTCTCCGAATTCGGCGGAAAGAGGGGAACAGGGTATCTTAACACTAGCTTCTCTCTGCCTACCTTTCTATGTGCGGGATACAGCGTGAAGCTAAAAAAAGGAAAAATGTTATAGATAAAAAAAGGCTTCAAGAGAAGGTAAAAAAAGTACTAAAAATATTTTAAAATAGGGATAAAACAATTAGGACATAAAAGATACGGAAAATACAAATACTTAAATAGCATGTTAGTTAAACGTACGATTTTAGGCCTTATTAAGCGGCTTTATTCAGCTTAATAGTTTTTTATCCTTTTCTTTCCAATCGACAAAGATTTACGAAAAAAAGAGACAGCCAGAGATTAGCACTTACTTAAATTAAATAGTGTTTATATAAAGACATTAGTCCCACGTAATCTAGGTTTAATGTTTTACTCTCAATTAATTTACTAATTTTATAAGTCTATTATACTTTGTTTCTAATACTGTATTTATATTTAGATTTTTTGTTTTTGCTTAATGTATATAATATAAATTGTTTCTTTTCTTAAAATTAATTATATATAGATTTTCATACCACAATTTTCTTCCCTCGACCATAATTTTTTTTCTATTTACTTACATTAGTGTGGTGTAGGTGTGTAGGAATAAATATATATACGAATCTGTTTAGTATCTTGGACTAGGTTCTACATATATCATTTTGTTAAAATTTAATAATTACTTTTTATGACAATTATACTACAAGTAAAAATACTTTTCATTTTGTAAAGGGCAAAACATTTGAGCTTTGAAGATGTAAAATACTTTTTATATATTTAAATCTTGGAGTGATAGATTGTTAAAGTATTATCAAAGAAGATTTTTATATTTTCGTCTCTTGTTGGATCAGAAAATTCTTTTTCTTCAGAAAATCCTTCATCTTGGATGCTGTTGCTAACAGCGCAGTGTTGGGTATTGACAACACACAATGTTTCGGATTATAACTAGTTTTACCACCAGGTCCTCTAAATGCTCTGGTAGGCTTGAAAACGGATGAAAATGGGGAAAAAATGATTATGCCCTTATTTTCCCTAGCTTCTACAAAAACCTTAAATTTAAATTCTTTTATCTTTCCTTTTTACATTATGTAACTTATACATACAGACATCTATATATACATATACCCGTGCATAATTAACCGTGTAAGCGATTAGGGCGGGACAAGCGGAGCGTTCAATATCCTTTATACCCTACTGAAAGGCATCTCACCGTGAAAATTGTTATAAAAACCCCTTTATTTACTACACGTCATAGCTTTCGTGTATATGACAAATATTAGAGGAGCTTCATACGTAACGTATTTGAAATATTATTTAAAATAAAGGTAGATTTGGGTTACAATGATTTTATAAGGCTATTGCTTTGTTTTTTTGATAAGATTTTAGCTTCACGCTGTATCCCGCACACAGCAGGGTAGGCAGAATGAACCTAGTGTTAAGACACTCCGTTCCCCACTTTCCGCCGAATTTGGCGGCATTGCGTGTTAACTTACCGGCACGCTTTACCTCGGCACCAGAACGAAGAAAATGGAAATTTTAAATATTTCCACTCCTCGAGTGGGAATCGAATCCAACACGTCGCTCACAGTCACACGCTTGTGCCACTGCGCCACAACTGGCCCCTGGCATATTAATTTATCTTCTTAATAAATTATATCATAACCTGTGCCAACAGGCTATCTGCGATAGATATTAATTCCATTCCATTTAAGTAATTTGAAATTCATTTGAGCTTAGGGTAATCTTAGTCAATATGTGGCAACGTGGTCAAACAATAATGTATTAATTATTACTAAGTTTTGCTTGTTTCATAACTAAAATAGAAAGTCTATATTTGTATTATTGGTATTATAAATGATTTATGAATTAGTTGCTATTAATGATTGTCATTAATTCATTATAATAGATTTTTTTTTGGTCGTTATGCTATTTGCATGTATAGTAAAATAAAGTTGTGGCCATACGTGGCCAAATTATATTTCCATTTTCTTCGCTCTGGTGTCGAGGTAAAGCGCGGCGTTAAGTTCCGCCACTTAACACGCAAGCCTCCGAATTCGGCGGAAAGTGGGGAACGGAGTGTCTTAACACTAGGTTCCCTCTGCCTACCCTGCTGTGTGCGGGATAAAGCGTGAAGCTATTTAATTTTAATTTAATTTAATTGCAATTAAATTTTGTCCAACACTACTGGTACCTAAGACAAAGCGCGTCGATTTGTTGCCATGCTTTAATATTATACGTTTATATATTAAAAAAAAATCAAATATTACAAAGTAAGCTTGTTAATTCAAATTCAATAATAATAGAAAAATGCACAAGGGGCGTCGTGGTCGTGGCGCAGTGGCACGAGCGTGTGACTGTAAACGACTGGTTGGGGGCTCGATTCCCACTCGAGGAGTGGAAATATTTAATATTTCTATTTCCTTCGCTCTGGTATCAGAGGTAAAGCGCGGCGTTAAGTTCCGCCACTTAACACGCAATGCCTCCGAATTCGGTGGAAATTGGGGAACGGAGTGTCTTAACACTAGGTTTCCTCTGCCTACCCTACTGTGTGCGGGATACAGCGTGAAGCTAAAAAAAAAGCTTGTTAATTGAAATATTTTGTTATAAATAAACACTACGTTTCAAAAGTCGGTCGCGGGCCTTAATTAAGGGGGAACTTTTTTCAGTCTTTTTGCAGGAATCTAATTACGTGTTTGCGCCTTGATTAAACGAAGCAACTTAATAAATGAGTGTTTTTGAGATTTTCGCTGTTTGCATGTTTTATCGTTGTTATGACAGCATTGTGGTGCAGTTTGGAAGTGTATGAGTGTAGATAAGGTAGTTGCGGTCTCTTCTTTTATACTTGTGCCTATTTTTTAAGTGTTATTGTAAAATTTAACCTTATATTAGTTTAATTTTTTTAGTAACTGTATTCTTAACCTAGTGTTAAGAAACTCCGTTCCCCACTTTCCGCTAAATTCTGGAGGCAATGCGTATAACTTAACGCCGCGCTTTGGCTCGATACCAGAGCGAAGAAAATGAAAATATTAAATAGTTCGACTCCTCGAGTGGGAATCTTACCCAGAATCAGTCGCTTTGCGATCAGACTTTGTGCCACTGACGCAGTAGCACAAAATGTAGCCGACGACTGGCCCCAAATACTAATTCTAATAGGCCATTTTTTTAAGTTCTTTATTTTTGTCTAAATAATATGTGTAACCTTCATTTCAGTTTTGTTTTAATAGTAAGGTTTTTTTTATTTTGTTTGTAACTTTTTCATCAAATTCTTTTAAGAAATATCCATATAAGATAAATGTCTAAACAATAAATATTTGATTGGCTAGAGTTAGTTTGTATGCTTTGCTTTGTTTGTACCCAATATTTTATTATAATGGTTTAAAATTCTGTGCTAGGACTTAAAATGTACTTTTATTTTTTTTTAGTTTGAGGCTATAGATGTGTCCCGCACACAGCAGGGTAGGGAGAGGGAACCTGGGATCAACCTTCTGGTGAAATGCAATGGAAGATGCCGAAAATTTGGGGGCATTGCGTATTTGACAGAACTAAATGCCGCGTTTTGCCTCAACACTAGAACGGAAATATCAAATATTTCCACTCCCCTCGAGTTTGAATTGAACCCATAACCGAACACTTTGTGTCACAGCGGCAGTAACAAAATGGTTTGAAGTTGAACACTTACGCTCACTACTTACGCTTTACGCTTACGTTTGCTTACGCTTAAGTTTACGCTTATGCTTACCTTTACGCGTACGGTTACGCTTAACTATACCCTTACATTAAATTTACGCGTTTGCTGAAGTCATTTTTTAGCCTAATCTAATACCGTAAAATAAATTAGAGATGGATCAAACAAAGGAATTATGTCAAAGTTTATAATATTCATACATATTCGAACTAGTCTCATTACGTAACACAATTTCAATGTACGTCACATTAAGCTAATAAAGCAATAGATTGACATTTTGTGTTAAATGAGCTTCAAATACGGTTTTAATATTATAGTGTAATATTATTATAGATTTATTGTTCCAGAAACTTTAATGCGGGAACGACTAATTTTATTTTAATGTTTGTAATCACATCAGGAATTCTATTATGTTTAATATTTGTTCCTCAGAGACTGGAAAGATTTATTATTTCCATTTTCTTCGCCCTGGTGTCAAGGCAAAGCGCGGCGTTAAGTTCCGTCACTTAACATGCAATGCTGTAGTGTCTTAACCCTGCTGTGTGCGGGATACAGTGTGAAGCTAAAAAAAAATTGTTCCTCTGGGATACTCATTCTTATATTGACAAGACCTGTTATAAAATAACTTTGAGAATACATCGCAAAGGAATACGGATAAAAACTTGTACACGTTGAAAATAAAGCATTTGAAGAAAACTCTTAAAATTTTTGAGCACAGTGGGTTTTGAATCCGCACCTCTTTGAAACTGAATACTAAGCCATGCGTTCTACATTCTATTACGTCAAAATTCTTATAAATATAATATTAAATCTTCAAATTGAAAAATTCGAATTCAAAATTTTTATACGTTTTTTAAAAATGTGTTTTGAGAAAAATAATTAAAAATATTAGAATTTTTAAAATATCTACAATATTGATCTTGACAACCCTATTTACTTCAACAAGTCACTAATTTACGTCTAGTCTAACAAATTTCAGAACAATTTAGAACCCCTCAAAATTTACAAAACAGATATTTTACTTAAGTATATTTCACAAATCTACGAGATGAAGGCATAAAGACTTTATGGCTGTCGCTTTTACGATTTTAATCTAAGCACAAAATTCTCTATGTGGATTTATTTGAACTTACCTTGCTTCAAATTAATTTTCTAAAGTGTCTTTTACAGCCCCGTAAAGTTTGCCAAGAAAATGAGTGAATAATTGTACGTAGGGCAACACGTGTACCTTGCCATCCATCTTGTTATGGAATTCCTTGGAAAGTAAACATAAAGCTATTTAAAAACAACTTAAGTATAGCCTCCGATAGATTTAGCTTCATACTGCATCCCGCACACAGCAGGTTCCCCACTTTCCACTGATTTCTGGAGGTATTGCGTGTTAAATGGCGGAACTTAACACCGCACTTTGCCTCGACACCAGAGCGAAGAAAACGGAAATGATAAATATTACCACTATTCCGAGTGAGAGTGGAACTCACAAACAGTCACTTTACAGTCACAGTTTTGTGCCCCTGTGCCACAACTGGCCCCTGGCCAGCCTCGCATATAGTGGTAATATTACTTATTATTTAAAGTAGGTTTTTTTTGCTTCCCTCTTTTTACCGCATTGCAAGAGAGTCAGATAAAACTAAGTGTGCACACTTTGGTCTCATTCCGCCTGTAATCGAGATATCGTTTTGCCTTGCCACCAGAACAGATAAATTAAAAAAATAAATATATAAAAAAATAAAAATAGCCTTTATTGCTGCCTACAAAGTTGCTTAAATTTAATAATGGCGATCGTTATTAACATATTCATGTGCAGCTTGTCCTTCGACAAAGGCCTCCTCTAGGCACCTCCACTTCTCCCTATTTTTGGCAATTCTTATCCATTCTGGACCAGCTACCTTTTTAATGTCATCTTCCCAACGATTCGTTTGTCTACCTCGGCTTCTTTTTCCATTTCGAGGGTACCACTCCGTAATTTTTTTGGTCCATTTGTCCATTTTTTCTCTTAACATGTGTCCCGTCCATCTCCATTTTAGGGCCCTACACATTGTTATGGCATCTTTAAATTTTGTTTGCTTTTTTATATCTTTTAATTTTACTCTGTCTTTTATTTTAATTCCCATTACACTCCTTTCTATTCCATTTTGACATACTTTTAATTTATTTGCGAGTTTCTCTGTGAGTGCCCATGTTTGGCAGCCGTAAATCAAGCAGGGTAAAATGCACATGTTATATACCTTTCTTTTTTCTTTAATAGTCATGTCTTTATTTTTCATAATTTCACTCAGTGACCAAAATCTTTTCCAAGTGTTTGCTATTTTTCTATCGATTTCCTTATGCATAGTGTCTTTGGGAGATATAAGCTGTCCCAAGTAGACATACTCTTCTACGTAGTCTATTTTTACTGAATTAACCATGATATTATATGTTTTCGATCTGTTGGTCATTACTTTTGTTTTACTTGGATTCATTATAAGTCCCGCTTTGGCACTTTCATCAGATAGTTCTTGTAGCATTTTCTCCAGTTTTTGGGGGCATTCTGAAAAGAGGATTAGGTCGTCTGCAAAGCGTAAATGAGTTAATTGTTCACCGTTTATATTCAATCCATAGTAATCCCATTGCAGGTTCCTAAATATCATTTCTAGTGCTGCTGAAAAAAGCTTTGGTGATAAGGGATCTCCCTGCCTCACACCTCTTTGTATTGGGAACTCCTCTCCTGTAGTTTCCAGTTTCACTTGGGCTGTGCACTTTGAATATATATTCACAAGTATTTGTATGTATTTTTGTTGTATTCCCTGCATACGTAATGCTTCCCAAACATACTCATGTTCTAGGGAATCGAAAGCTTTGTTATAATCAACAAATCCTATATAATAAGTTTTATTGTATTCATTGTATTTTTGTAAAATTTGTCTCAAAACATGAATGTGGTCTATCGTTGAATATTTGTTTCTGAAACCTGCCTGTTCTTTAGGTTGATTTTCGTCAAGAGTACCAGTAATTCGTGATAAAATTATTTTTGAAAAAATTTTATATATATTAGACATTAAGCTAATAGGCCGATAGTTGCCTATATCGCCTTTATCTCCCTTTTTGTGTAACAGAATTATTGTTGATTTCGTCCAGTCTGTTGGAATGGTTCCAGTTTCGAGCACGTCATTAAATAGGTTTGTAAAAATAGGAGCAATTACCGGAATGGTGGATTTCAGGAGTTCATTTGTTATCTGGTCCAATCCTGGAGTCTTGTCCAGTTTTTGGGATTTTATTGCTTTTATTGTTTCCTCTACAAGTATTTTCGGGATTGGTTCAGTGTTTGTTATATTCGTTACTGTACGGTCTAAATTTTTACTTTGGAAGAGGTTGCGATAATAGTCTGTAGCTATTTTCAATATTTCTAGTCTTTTATTTGTGTAATTATCGTCTTTATTCTTTACTTTTAACAACCAATCCTTTTTTGTCTTTAATTCTTTCATTGCTTTTTTTATCCCTCCAGTTTTTTCTAAATACTTTTTTAATGTAGCTTGTCTTTTTCTTCTCTTATCTTTTCTAATTTGCTCATTAATTTTTTTACTGAGTTCGGATATCTTTAGGCGGTTACTTTCTTTCTCTTTCTTATACAATAGCTCTTTCCTTTCTTGTAGTAGTTGTAACGTCTTATCTGATACAGATAAATTAAAATAACATAAATATAATAAGATTTATTAATCTCCGAAAGATAATCGAACCGACAACCATCGCGTATACAGTCGGGCGCTGTTTCAAAGCACTTCTATAGTGTATTATATATCAAATACATATATTCTTATTCCTAAACACATATCTTATATTAAATAAGATTTGCCAAAACAACAGGAATTAGATAAAAATAAAATCTATTAAAAAAGTGTACAGCACGGTAGCACCTTAATAGCTACCACGTTTAGTTCACAAGTCCCAGGCAATGCTTCAAGTTCCTCTTCCTTCTTCTTCCAAATTGAACCTGCTTTCAAGTTGTTGCTAACCACTAAGCCATTACTCTTTCCAATTCGTCTAAGACAAGAGAAACAACAGTGGACTACTGTACATCTTAATATAAAATTTTAGAAAGTTATGAGTTTTGACTAAGTACAGATTATAAAATTTATAAGATTTCAACGTTTTGTTTTTATGACAAAATAAGCTTTAACGAGCTTTTTTACGTTACACTTTGTAATACAATATTAAAAGTGAATGTTAAATTGAGTAAGAATTTTGATATCTTTCAGAATATTTAAATAAAATATTAGATAGATGCGAATGGCTTTTTGTTGCCTCTCAAGTTTCTACCAAAATTAATCAATATTTTAGTAATAATAGCCTATTATATAGTACATAATAAGTAATATAGCCTTTGTAATAAAACGTTTATAAATTATTACAGACAGATATTAGATATTTAATGAGTTTAGTGGTCCGTACATGTTCAATATTATTTCGCAAATATTGCATATTAATGCAATAATTGCATTAATATTAAATTGTATATATAGAGCGCGCTTTACATGGCTAGTAATATTAATATAGCAAAATCTGATCTTACTATAAATTATAACCATTTAAATAGAAAAAAGACATTTAAAGAGACATCTCTCTACAGAGATGCTAACAACAAAAATAAGTTGTAATAAAGCGTATAAGAATTTCGACGCAGCGGATAGTAGAACGCATGGCTCAGTGGTAAGAGCGCCTGGACGGTATTCAGGAGGCGCAGGTTCGAATCCCGCTGCGTTCATAATTTTTATACGTTTTCTTTAAATATCTTTTTCAATTTTCCTAAGAGTGAAATAACACTTTAAAAATGTTTAAAAACATTTAAATAGAATTTGTTAGACTTTAATAGTAAGTTATTATTTTATCCTTTCATGGTAAACAAACATTCCAAATGATTACGATAATTGTAATCCTTTTTGTAAAAAAAAGTTTTCTGTTGGTCAGTATTAAGAGAGAACCTAGTGTCAAGACACTCTGTTCTCCATTTTTCACCTGAATTTGCGATATTGCATGTTGAATGGCAGAATTCAACGCCAAGCTTTATCTTTTTACTAGATCGAAGAGTTTAAAATAATTTGAATATTATTATTCCACGGCTGGGAATCGAACTTACATTCATCACGCTACTAGACAGCCCTCCGACTGCACCACAATGGCTTTATATCCCTTAATCGACACAATAAATACTACTTTAAACTTGAAAAGTAAGTAACGTTTTTTGATTACTATATTTTTGTGACATTGTAAGAACATAATAAAAAGTATACAGCCAGGCCTTTAATACTTGGTTATATTAAGATTCCCTCCAAACTCAAGTTTATTTACATACGATAAATTACAAAACCGCTTCCAATATCGAGGGAAGTAAAAAGATCACAATTTAAATGTCTGAGTGGAACCGAGCAATTATATCAATTTAATCACAAGCTAGCGTTTAAATAATTTGTCTGTCTGTCGCCATTTGTAATTCAAAGTATTGAAATTAAAAGGCTGAAATAATGGAGTAGAGGAGTTTTCGTAGCAATTGTTTGTTTTGTTAAATATGTTTGGTTATAAATATTTTATTATCTTGTTACAATGTCAAAAAATATATATCTTTAAAAAGTTTTAGTTTCTCAGTGAATGTATTTCAGAGTATAGTATTTCATTATGTTGAGTAAATGTAAACGTATTTTAATATTTGAATCTAGAGTTCCGACGGTCCGTTTATGTATTTTCTGCCGAATTCGGAGGCAATGTGTGTTAAGTGGCGGAACTTAACGCCGCACACTGCTTCGACACCAGAGCGAAGAAAATGGAAATATTAAATATATCTTTGGCCCCTGTGGGGATGGGTTAGAATACAATTCCCCTCCGTCGCTGGGCAGCGTCCCGTAAAAGGCGGGTAACCCAGTAGCTTGGTGGTAGGAGATTCATTCTCCGACTGGCTCGCGACCACTATCACGTCAAAGACGAACCGCCAAATATGTAATGATGTGTTCCGGTTCGATGGCATGTAAGCCAGCTCTCTCCCTATTCCCACCATCCCCATCCTTCTTCCTTTCTTTCCTTCTCCCCCTTAAGGTTGGTAACGCATCCACAAACTTTCTAATGTTGTGGATGTCCATAGGCGAAGGTAACTACTAACCATCAGGTAGTCCTTCTGCTCGTTTGCCCCCCTTTCTTGAATAAAAAAAAAAAGAAAAATATCGTTTCTTCGAGTGGAAATAGAATCCACAATCAGTCGCTTTTACAGTCACACGTTTGTGCCATTGCGCCACGACTGGTCCAAAAAATAACACATGTTACATATTATAGGAACTTAAATATTTTAGAAGTCAATATATTATCATATATTAAATTGGTTTAAATCCAATTAATCGATATCGATAAGAATATTTTTTTACTTTTTTCACGTATGTGTATTAATTCTTTGTTTAGTTTTTATAGTACATTTTTTTAAGCCTTATATGCTTATTACAACTTATTTGTATTCTATTACTACTATTTGTACTATTTGTCTTATTCTTAACATCTTTTTAAAGAGATTTTTATAAATTTCTGCTACCCAAATCATTTTAGAAAATAAATATAAATTTTAAATGTAGCGGAATTCGAACCCACACTTTTTGGAAACCGTCCACATACTCTGACCATTCAGAGATTCACCATTTCTAGCTGCGAAGTTTTTATTCGCTTGTTACAAGTTATTTTTATTGCTAAAATCCATGTCATAATTTTTCTATATTAAATAATAAAAATAATTCAAAACCTTATATCAAATTAAACATAAAATTCACCTTGAATAGATCAGGTTTAATGAAAAATGACGCACTTCAAAATCACTTAGGAGGAAACGTGAAATATCGTTCAATTACTGATAAAATCACGTCTAATCGGAAACGTAAATCGAAGTAGATTTCTTAAGCAAAAGCCTTCAATAATCGACTCTTTATCGATACTTGGTATATCTTTGTAGATAATACTTTATTACTCAATTATTTTGCTTTAATTGTTTTTTCTTTTACAATATACTAGCCGTGCTCGTGATTTCTTCCGTTTGGAAATTACTAAAATAGATATAATTCTTGAATAGAAGTGGCCAAAGTTTACTCTTATTATATCAGCTATTTGCCAGTGAAAGTCCTATCAAAATTAGTCCAGTTATATCAGAGATTAGTAAGAGCATACAAACAAAAGTTATTAAAAATGTTATTTTGGTATGTAATTGTTATGTTAGCATTTAGTAAAAAACATTATTTTAATATTACAGACACTCCAATTTTATTTATTTGAATAAATTTAATATTTTTAAACATCATTTTATGGTGTATTATAAACACACAACTAGTGCATTAAATACATTCTATTAGGCTTTAGGTTAATTCAAGAGAGTAATTAGGCTTAACTTGCCACTAATGAGACGGTGGACCGCAGAAGGGCTCACTATATGAAATTGAATTGCTGCTTTTTAATGTAGTAGTTATAATATGTAAATATGTATACAAATTTATAAGTTAAAACGTAGTTTCATATAGATAATCAAAGATTCAAAAAGAAAAAGTTAGAAGAAAAAGTAAGTGTTGGGACACTCTGTTCTCTATTCTCCGCTCGAAATCAAGGCATTTGCGTGTTCAGTGGAGGAACTCAATTTAGGTCTTAGGTACTAAAGCAAAAAAATGAAATTTTAAATATAATCTTTTCGCAAGTAAGAATCGAACCGACAACTATCGCGTTTACAATCAGGCATTGTCATACTGCACAACATCAGCTAAAAAACTTTTGTCTTTATCTACATATAATAAAAATTATTTAGATTTTTACTGCATGTGTACATAGAAGACATATGTACATAGAAAACGTCCAAGAATGTTCCATATCACAATTCAAAAAAATTGTGAAGAGACCCGTGTGTTAAGGGTTATTACCTAATTAATGATTTTTTGAACGATAACACGCCTTGGGAATGAAATGCTCGCTCCAGGTTATTCCAATGGAATCATTGTCAATATATAATTATCTGTAAATGCTTGACTTAAAAAATATATATATTAAAAAAATCGTCCCGCTGAGTTTCTTGCGCATTAACTTTAGTGAACCGGTGGTAAATTGTTTGACGTTCAAAAAGTGAAGCATGTAACTTCTTACTTTGAATAAAATTATTTGACTTTGCTTTGACTTTGACTTTATGACAAAAAGATTTTTCAATGTAATAGGTAGATATTTATCAAAGTAATACAATCTAAAAAGTTGATTGTCTTTTCTGTTTGTGCACGTTAATATTAGAAAGGGCTTAACAGATTCAAATTCAGTTTTTATTATTGTATTTTCGTAATCTTCCCTTAATAATATTTTTTCAATAGGCTTACGAATAAAGAGCTACAAAATGTCGTGTAAATTATGCTGACGAAGCTGCGAGCGGGTCGCAAGTTAAATATAAGTTCAGATTACTATATTTAAAAGCTTTTTAAAAGATGGTTTAATGACCGAGACCGTGCTTGTAAGGCAATGCTGAACAATTTTAAGTAAAAGTCACAATTACGCTTATCATGATGGTCTGAATGGGCATAATCTGACAGACAGCCTATTAACTTGAAGTAGATAGAAGATAGTACCTTTTTTAGTTGTAGAGAACTATTATTTATATTTATATTTTTTTTTGTATATTTCATTCTAACGTATATTAATTATACTTTAATAAAATATAATATATAAAAAAATGTGTTCCAAGAGGCGCAGGTTCGTTTAATTTTTTGTAAGTTTTCTAAAAATGAATTTCAGTGCAATATATGTGAGAATATGTTGAATATTTTAAATAAATAAATAATTAATCAATAAAATTATTTTTTTGTAACACGAGGGTAACGAACGTAACGTGAATATATACACGAATAAATAGACAAACATCTATATATAACATTATATTTATACAATATAAAAACATTATAAACATTTAAAAATACTTTATTTATATTAAAAGCAATAAACGGTGGACCAGAATAGGGCCATAGAATGGCTTAATACGCAATGTCTCGATTTGGGGCGAAATTTGGAGGGCGGAGTGTCTTGACACTAAGTTCTTTCTGACTACTCCGGTATACAGAAAAAAGCGTGAAGTAGTAAAAAAAATATTTTTGATAATAATATTAAAATTAGTCGAAAACCTGAGTGACTGAGCCTTTACTAGTTTATTGTACCCTTGTTTTTAGTTCATACGCTCGCAAAAAGCTTCAGACTGACTGATGACCGCCCAAATTATGATAAAAACTTGAGTTTTGCGAAATGGTTTAAATAAATGACTAAATGAATAGCTATACGTTAATACGTTATAACAAAAACATTTTTTTGTGTACTAGCGGACCGCCCGTTCGCGCGTGAACTACGTAGCTGTTTCGTTATATTGCTACCCTCGGGGATGGATTTTTGAAAAATATAGTAGCCTATGTTTACCCTTGGACTATCAACTGTAATTATACATAAATTCATTACTATCGATCAAGCGGTGTAGATTTTTCATATAAACTTTCATCCCCTATTTCAACTCATGAGGTCAAGAGCTTGATTTTTAAAAAAAATTAAATTAAAATGTAAGTAGCTTATGTTAGACCCAGTATTTTTTGCTACTTTCATTCTAAATTTCATTCAAATTGGACCGGTAGATTAGCCGTTACACGGCTATTCGGCGTGATAGACAAACAGACAGACATTCGCATTTATGATATAAGTCTGGATAATATCCCTCCATGTTGTGTATGTTTTATTTATATAAAAAAAATATTTATAATTTTTTAAAGCCTAAAAAGTTATAGATCTGTCACTTTTAATTTACTTAAATAATATTATAGATAGGACAGAGTCTAAATATAAGTGTTATTAATTGTGGGTTCGATTCCTACTCGATTTAATCATTTTCATTTCACTGTTCTAGTGAACAAAAATAATTAAATAGCTTCACGCTATATCCCGCACATAGCAGGGTAGGCAGAGGGAACCTAGTGTTAAGACACTCCGTTCCCCACTTTCCGCCGAATTCGGAGGCTTGCGTGCTAAGTGGCGGAACTTAACGCCGCGCTTTATCTCGACACCAGAGCGAAGAAAATGGAAATATAATTTCCACTCCTCGAGTGGGAATCGAACCCACAACCAGTCGTTTACAGTCACACTCTTGTGCCACTGGGCCACGACTGGCCACAAACTGTTCTAGTGAACAATATAAAGCGCGACGTTGACGACCGCCACTCAACACATGTTGAATTCGGCCTGATAGTCATATACATAGATTCTAAAACGTAATTCTAAAAAGTAATTCTGTATATTAGGTTCCTCTCATAAAGCTCCGCTTTAAAGCTTAAATATTAATATATTCACATTTTCAAACAAAACTTACTATATTTTTAGCTTTACGTTTTTTTACGGAAAATGTTCTATATAATTTTATGTGAGTGTGGAGTGGCCAGTCGTGGCCCAGTGGCACAAGAGTGTGACTGTAAACGACTGGTTGTGGGTTCGATTCCCACTCGAGGAGTGGAAATTATATTTCCATTTTCTTCGCTCTGGTGTCGAGGTAAAGCGCGGCGTTAAGTTCCGCCACTTAACACGCAAGCCTCCGAATTCGGCGGAAAGTGGGGAACGGAGTGTCTTAACACTAGGTTCCCTCTGCCTACCCTGCTGTGTGCGGGATATAGCGTGAAGCTATTTTCTTTATTTTTTTTTTTTTTTTTAATTATATGTATACCAAGTTACTTCGACCCCACGTAATAAGCAAAATGCCTACAATTTTAACATTTTATTAAATCATCAACAAAGGCAAGTGAAACGTCTTATATATCACCTAGTAAATATTTTCAGAATTCCAACCATTCAAGTCGTTTGACTCAAAAGAGGATTAGACCAAAGGACCCTTTGAGGGGATAGCGTAAGGTATTCACTGAAAAATTTCATAATTCCACTCATTACCATGGATTGTTACGAGTAGGTACTGTGGGTTGAAATCCCTTGATACTTGTTATTTGATTTTCGTTCTTATTTTTTAAATATAAGATTTAAATTTACTCAAAAATTGTATTAACTTCAAATATAATACTCTTAAATGATGCTGTAGATGCGAGGGAAACGTATGTTTACATTTTATGCGGTTGAAATATGTTGGCTACCGTGGTTGGACAGCGTCTGACTGAATACATGATAGGATGGACAGCGTCTGACTGAATACACGATAGGATGTGTATTCGATTTCCGCTCGGGGAAAAATATATTCAGATTATTTTAATTTTTCCGCTGTGGTTTTCCGCACCTAAGACAAAGGGCGGCGTTGACTTGAAATAATCTCGATACGCGAGGTTACCTATAAAACAATAACTTTTTAACCATTTATTTACCATTGGTCCTTTTTGTAATAATGTGTGAATGTAATATATGTACGTGTGTATGTATGTTTATCTATACATACTAATACTATAAATTTCATAGTCTATCTATCTACGACACTTTCATGGCTAATCTTTCGGCTTGATTTGGATGGAATTCCGAATGAAAATAGATAACGGTCTAGACTCAAACATAGACTCCTTTTTTTTAAAAAAAATCAGCCTCTGAAGAGCTCAAATAGGGGATGAATATATGAAAAATATAAATCTATAGTGGTTTGAGTAGTCCATGCAGGTGAAGCCGCGAGCAGTTCGCTAGTATTTCTATGTACACATTAGATGAAAAAGCATTATTTTTTGTTTATTCGAACCCTTGCATCCCCCGAAAACCAAACCCCTGACATTTCCCCTTCCATTTAATATGTTAATTTAAAAGACAAAGTAATTTTCACGCCAGTATTATGAAGGCATCTCCATTCATTGCTTTGTTAAATGCCCCTTAGTTTAATGCACAATTTGCATGTATCGTGGTATCTTCCAGAAAATAAAAAGATTATTCCAAGATTATGTATAGCATTTGTATTCCTAGTTTATTTCTTTTCAAGCATTTATTTTGTTAATTGATTATTTTTGGGAATATAATTTGGCATATGGTACTAAAAACTATCTTAAAAGCTTTCAAACTTTGTAAAATATTTTATTTAATTGTTACCATTTTTTAAACGGAAGGTCTTGATACTAGGGTCTTTCTATCTAACCTGCGGTGAAAAAAAATACATAGCTTTAAACTATATTGTAATAAAAACTGAAAAAAGGACTACTAGCATAATTACACGTCTTAAAACATAACGTAGGCGCAGGGAACCTAGTGTTAAGACACTCCGTTTCCCCCTTTCCGCCGAATTCGGAGGCATTGCTGGTTATGTGGCGGAACTTAACGCCGCGCTTTACCTCTGATACGAGAGCGAAGTAAATGGAAATATTAAATATTTCCACTCCTGGGGGAATCGAACCCACAAACAGTCGTTTACAGTCACACGTTCGTGCCACTGCGCCACGACTGGCCCCAAAGTAAAGTTAAACTATATAATAATAAAAACTGAAAACAGGACTACTAGTAAAGTTACATCTTCTAAAACATAACTTTTTTGTGCACTTTTTGTACTTAAGGAATGGATATTCAAACAAAAGACGGGACCGTGATGATATTAGACGAGACAAAAGCCACGATATATGCAAAGATGCTGTAGACAGTCGTCTGTTTTGTAACTAGATTTGTGATGATATTTAAGCATATATTTGCCTCGTATTCATTGATATGTACTTTTATTTAAAATAAACTTTCTTATTTTTATATTATTATTATTAAAAATTCTTCACCGGAAAGTGTCTTAACGTTAGGACGGGGTGTCTTAATGTTAGGCTCCCTCTGCCTACTCTGCTGTATGCGGGATACAGTGTGAATCTAAAAAAACATTATTTAATACAACATACTACTATTGAACTAAGCATAGGTATTGTATGTATAACAAAATGTATATATCAAAGGAAAATGTGATGCAACGCGATTAATTAACTGTAAACGAGATTGTGATACATTTGATTTCCGATCGGGGTAAGATTTTATTTTTAAACTTTATTTTACTTCCCCCTCTCAGGTTTAAGAGCTACGCACCAAATGTCGTGAATTCGGCCGGAAAGCGTAGAATTGAGTATATTGACACTAGTTTCTTCTACTTTGCTCTAAGTGAGTATGAAGTTACTCTTTTAATATACAGTTATTTAAAGCTTTTATATAATTTTATATTTACAAAATACATAAACAGCAAATAAAAGCTAAGATTTTAAATATTTGTGTAGTTTCGTGCCGTTTCATATATTCCAAAGCTATGTCCTTATAACTTCCTTGTAACGTAATTAATGTTCTCTGTATACACTGCGTAATGATTCATAACTACCCCAAAAAAAGACTATAATTACGAACATATTTGTGTAATAATAACTTAGATTACGAACATATTTGTGTAATAAGATTTGAAATGAATAAGCAAATTTTACATTTTATTACATATATAAAAACTTTTTGTAAACGTACTAGGAACCCGCGTCTCTTCGGAATCGTTCAAGCACTTTGATGAGTCAAATGGCAGTGCTTTAATTAGCCATGCGTTTTATATGCAACTACATCGTAATTCTTATACTCCCATTACATCTTACTTTTATTAGCAACATTTTTTATACGTTTTCTAAAAATGTTAAACAAAGCAACTTTTTCAAATATCACAGAAGCTTTTAATTTTAAGTAACTCGTAATTATGTATAATCTAGACCCCCTCCCCAAATAATCTTTTGATTGCCAAACTTCTTTCTAATGATATTAAGAATTCACAAACTGGAGTGGAAAGTAAATTTACCCATTTTGGCGATTATAAAATAAGTTAGTTCAGAAACGAATTGTAAACAGAGGGTTTAAATCCGCGGCTGGGGGAGCTGCGGTCGCGAACATCAATAAACCTTTCAAGTAAATGTTTGTGCGTGGATGCGTTAGGAAGTTTTGTAAGAATTTTTGTTCTTCGAAAAAAAAAATATAAAAAAATTTATGGAACTGACCGCTTTCGGCCTCAGCAACTGACATCTGACTAGCACGCATTTCGTTGGTGTGTTCTAACGTGACTGACATAACCGATCTTGGCAGAAAATGTGCGGCCACATTCACTGTATGTCAGCACTCCTCCGACATAATTATAATAAATGGCCTCAAATGTCCGGGCCTTCAGCTCGTCGTCATTATGGAAGATAATAGGTGTCTAAGAGACGAGGATTCAATTTCAAGTATGTTAAGTTTCGATTTTTTTTTTATTTTTTAACTTCACGCTTTAACTCGCATAGCAGGGTAAGAAGAGAGAACCTAGTATCAAGATACTGTGATTTTCACGTTCCGCCCGAATCCGAAGCATGCCTGTTGATTGCATTCTTAGCGAGCATTAAAAATAACTAGTCCGGCATCTGAGGTTCCGCCATGTTGGGTTTAGTGTCATACATGTAACAACGTGGCACCATCTATTTTAATGTGTATATTAAAATTCAGCTCAATCGATTTAGAATATAAGCTTCAAAATTCAGTTAGGGCCAGTCGAGGCGCAGAGGAACAATAGTGTGACTGTAAAAAGTCTGGTTGTGGGCTCAATTCCCACTCAAGGAGTAGAAATATTTAATGGCAAAGCGCGGCGTTAAATTCCGCCACTTAATACGCAATGCCTCCGAATCTTCGGAAAGTGGGAAACGGAGTGTCTTAACACTAGGTTCTTTCTGCCTACCCTGCTGTGTGCTGGATACAGTGGTTCTTGTTTTATCTTTGTAAATGTTCCACGACTAATCTACTGATTCATTTAAAAAGAAAATCCATTTTGGAAATTTATACCAAGTCACTTCGCGGGTAAAAGCTAGTATCTTCATCAACGCTAGTATCATCTACCGCAAAAGTTTCATTATCATAGCATAATACCAGGACTGCCCGGAGCATATGAAAGCACATAATGAAGTATTAAGCTTTAAATACCTCGTTAACACCGTAAAATTAAACCTTTGCATTATCCTCGTAATGGAATCTTTGACTAATTAGTGACGGAGCGTTTGGTCGCGTTATAAAGTAATCTGTTTTATGTTTCTTGTATGGTTTATGATGATTTTTCTCTTCCTTAAGGCATTGTTGTGAAATATTTGTTGTGAGATAGATAGAGAGAATATGGTCACTAACAATGACGTAACTCTATATTTTTGTATAGGAGTCACTACCTTTTAGATATAAAATGACTTGTGCTAACTTAATTAAACTAGGCTTTGAATTATTCTTAAGAAATATAAGAAATGAAAATGAAAGGTTATGGTATGATTATATTGTAATTATTTTCATTTATTTTCTTTAGTAAATCAAAACCATGTTTCAGTTTAATTATTTAACTCGTAATATCTAGAAATAGCAAAGAACGACGGCCTACAATGTTAAGTGCCGAAAGGTATGAAAGTGCTTCTACAACAACATTAGCGTATTTGTTATAATTGTAAATCCTGTTATCATTGCCATATTACCAAATTATTAAAAATGAAGCTCACGTAGATATCATTTACACTTAGTTCAGGATGACTATTTATTTTATAAACATAAGCAAAACATAAACAAATAACAAAAATGTATAAATGAAAAATATACACTGGTTTTTCTAAATACCTCGCAAAGTACAATAAATATATATTGATAAGAGAAAGTAAATTTTACCTTATTATTATTATAATGAATGAAAGTTATAGTTCATGGAATATAAAATTTTGTCTAGTCCTATTTTCATTGTAGTTTTGGCAAATCCTTTCTCAGTGCATCCCTACACTCCCCTTTATGCTATTTTTCAGCTTTCTATGCCCAGTAGTTTAGGCTGTATGTAGGCTGTCAGCTATTTAGATTTATATAGAGGAAGGCGGAGACCCCTCGTACGGCTTTTATATAAGAACTATTATATTCTTCTCTTTGAGATCAGTAACAAAAAGTTTTTCAAAATCAAAAATAAAACAAAAAAATATGTTATTAAAAATATATCTTAAGGATACTGAAAAATATATCCAGTTACTGGGAAATATTCGTTTAATCTTCGGTGAAAAATTACTTTTGAATTTAAAAACAAACAAAGGCAAGGGTCACTTGACACTCATCCGTGCGAATGGCGTGAAACTATAATAGCTTAATAGCGGTTATACTTAAAAACATATATAAAAAACGAAAAAAGAAAGTCCACGTGATTTTTCTTTTATGAATATGACAACTGTGTATATACAGCACAAGGTACAGCACAAAGAGAAGAATATAATTATTACTATTTATTATTAGTAAACTTTTTAAAATTAAAAAAATAAGAATAGAAAAAATGTAATTAAAAATGTCTTAATACTGAAAAATGCCCATGAGGGCCAAGTGACCCGTGCGAAAGGCGTGAAACTATAATAGCTTAATAGCGGTTATACTTAAAAAAGTATATAAAAACTAAAAAAGAAAGTCCACGTGCTTTATCTTTTATGATTATGACAACTGTGTATATGTATATGCCTCTCGTACGAAAGGAGGCATTTTGGTCTACATAGTATATAAATGACTCCATACAAGAAAATCGTTTCAATCGAAAACGCAAAGTAATTTCATTCGATTTATTGCCTTAACTTTATTTATTCAAATTAAAAACCCCTACTTTAGAATGCGAGTCAACAAATTAATATTCCTTAAGTGAATTGTGCGAGGAAGATTTGAAGTTCTATTTTAAATTCATTTAAACTCATGACAATGTTAACCATGAGTATCTATTGTTTGAAAATTATATTAATTTTTGTATAGGAAAAAATGTAATGGGACTTAAGAAAGTTATCATTTTCGAAGAATATTTTTTGAAAATATAGTTACTTTCCTAAAAAAACATTAATTGTATTTTTTACGGCTGCGTGCTTCTTCTAGTAACATAACTGTAACAATTCCTTCAGACTACCTGTCAGAGGAAATCTTTATAGTTAAGACACTCCGGTCTCCGCTTTCTACTTCATTTTAATTTACCCTAGTGGATATCTAATTTGCACTTCGCTTTTACCGTCTAACGCTCTTCTTATACTCCACAATAGCTTCTATGTAGGTATATGAGAATGTAAGAAAATATTGCAAAACTAGACTCATTTCATAGCTAGAACCTGAACGAAAAATCCTTATTATTGTTCTAACAACGTTTAGCAAACGTGAAATTAACAAATAATTATTTAAAAATATATTTCAATTATTGTTAAATTAAAGCAATTCAAGTATAATATCTCAACGTAACCATTAGTAGGGGTTACGAATGGGTAGAAATTAGACGCAGCGTTTGCATTTTCGTGAAGTATACTTAAATGTGTCGGCAAATGTAATTACTGAGACGGGGTAAGATATCATCCCTCGATGAATAATTCTACAGAATCAATCAAATCTATCTCATCATCCTTTAACTGGATGTTCATAATGTAATCTTAGAACACGGATAAAATTAATATGCTTGTTTTACTATATTTAAGATATTATTCATATACTTAGTATATGAAAACCATTTTTAGAAAACGTATAAGATTTTGAATGAAGCGGAATTTGAACCCGAGCCTTGGGAACTTTAACCTTGCAATTTTAGTACCCCGAAGCTTCGTTATTTTGTATTAAACATTTTTTTAATATCTTATATCGAAATCTGTCACACGTTTTCAAAAAATGTTTAAGTAAGCTTGTGTTTATGATATTGAGGTTATCTTATTTTTAAGGATTACATATAATAGGGGAGTAAGGGGAGAACGGAACCTAAGATCTTATCCGACCCTAAAGCCAACCTCACCTGCACGCGTCGATTATCTAATCCATCAAATAATCGACGGCGACAACACTAGACTGCAAATATATAGTCGCGGTACTCCCTGCTAGATAACCAACGAGGCTCTGGCGACCGAGCAATGGCGGTATAACCATACCCCCCCAACGGAGAAATCCGTTGGAAGGGGCTTCAGCGGCCCTGGAGTTTAAATTCCTCCTAAAATGTCTGGTGCAGAAGGCAAGGGGAAACCACTGCACTATTATCCCATGAAAGTCATCATGAAGGTTGAATCAAAGATTGATAAGTGGCCATGCGATCCGATTAGCAACCGGCGCCAGACTGCGTCCGGGGCAGATGGTGTGAAATCTGCTACCGGCCATGCGAGTGTAGGAAACCAGGCACCGCATAGAAAATGGACGACTGGAATGCCTATTAAAATGCGTCAGCTGCACAAGATAGGAACTTGGAACGTACGAGGGTTATTGCAAGCAGGTAAACTCAGTATCCTTGAAAGAGAAGTGTCCCGATGTAATTTAAATATCTGTGGCCTTAGTGAAACCCATTGGAAAGGCAAGGGTCACTTCTACACGGAGTCAAGTGTAGTATACTTCTCAGGCAATGATGACATCAGCAGAAATGGCGTTGCATTCATGATACCTAAGTTTTTACAAAATTGTGTGATAGGATACGAACCTGTGAACGATAGAATAATGAGCATAAAACTCAACGCGACACCCGTTATTCTTAATGTAATCCAAGTTTACGCACCAACTAGCACATCTACCATCGAGGACATGGAAAACTTCTACGCAAATCTTGAGACCACCATGCTAAAGATCCCTAGAAGAGAGATGCTTGTCGTAGTAGGCGACTTCAATGCCAAGATTGGTGCTGATGCTAACCTAATCAGTACGTGTGCTGGAAAATACGGACTAGGACAGTGTAACGATAGAGGTGAACGCCTCCTACAATTTGCAGCTGATAATAATCTGGTTATCACTAACAGCCTCTTCCAAAATCATCCGCGGAGATTATACACCTGGATCTCACCAAATGGCAACCATCGGAACCAAATCGATTACATCATGATAGCGTCCCGATGGAAAACCTCTGTCCAAAATACCCACACACTGCCTGGAGCTGATTGTGGATCAGATCACCAACTTCTGATCAGCAAAATTAAAACCAAATTAAGAGCTGCCCGATCAGTCAACCATCATACGCTACTGGAGGTAAAAGACAGCGCCAGATTTGTGACAGCCCTAGAGCAAAAATGGACACAATGGACATCGATCAACCATACCACACAATCCTCAGACCAACTATGGATTAATGCGAAGGGCCTCATAACATGTGCTGTTGATAACAGTCATGCCAGGGCACCAACAACTCGTAAGCGGCAGTATTGGATAAGCGACGATACTCTAGCGCTTGTGGATGAGAGAAGAAAAATGAAAGCTCTAGGAACAGACATCAAGGCACTTAACAAAAAGTCTGCTGAAATACAGGCGGCGTGTAGACGGGACCTTAATACAAAGCTCAAAAACATCTGCTCAGAACTAGAAGCTCACGCCGACAAACACGAAACCAAAGACCTGCACCAGAAAGTCCGAACGATAACAAAATCTTTCACCACCAAAAGTTGGGCTATTGAAGATTCCAGTGGTCATGCAGTGACTGAGATAAAGGCAATCTCTGAAACCTGGAGACAGTACTGCCAGTCATTGTTTGAGGATGAAAATGCACACTGCTTTGTCTCGACTGAACCCGAAAACGATGAAAAAGAACCAGGTATTCTTAAAGACGAAGTAAGAGCAGCAATCAAACACCTGAAAAATGGAAAATCTACTGGCATTGATTCTATTCCTATAGAAACTATCAAGGCTTCGGGGAAATTTGGCGTAGAAATTTTGCACATAATCTGCAATAAAGTTTGGCAGACTGGTGACTGGCCTCGAGAGTGGACCCACTCAATTTTCGTTCCGCTACACAAAAAAGGTTCCACTAAGATATGCAGTAATTATCGCCTTATTGCTCTTATTCCTCACGCAAGCAAAGTCTTACTGCATATACTTAATGAACGTCTCAAGTCATATCTGTCACGGGAGATCGCTCCGGAACAGGCAGGATTTGTAAGGGGAAAGGGTACCAGAGAGCAAATTCTTATAGTACGACAGATAATCGAGAAATCTCGTGAGTTCAATAGGGCAACATACATCTGCTTTGTAGATTTCGCGAAGGCCTTCGATTCGGTCAAATGGCCAAAGCTTTGGAGTACTTTACTGGAAATGGGAACACCTAAACATCTTGTGCACCTCCTTAGACGTCTATACGAGGATGGAACAGGTTCTGTAAGAGCGGACGAACTACTCTCTGATAACTTTCACCCAAGTGCAGGCGTCCGCCAGGGTTGTATTATTTCACCAATCTTGTTCAACACCTACACAGAACTAATAATGAGAATTACCCTTGAAAACTGGACTGGCGGGGTATCAGTTGGCGGAAGAAAAATCTCAAATTTACGATATGCGGATGATACTACCTTATTCGCCACAAGCATCGAGCAAATGGAAGAACTGCTTGAGAGATTGGAACATGTCAGCCTTCAATTTGGCCTTAGGATCAATCGCAATAAGACAAAAGTAATGATTGTCGATCGTGCTACAAACAACTCGCCCGAAGTCACACATATAGCTAATTGCGAGGTAGTCCAATCATATATCTATTTGGGAGCATTGATCATTAACAATGGTGGATGCGTGGAAGAAATTAAGCGACGTATGACCATCGCAAGATCAGCCATGGAGAAGATGAGAAGGATATGGAAAAATCGAAATATCACCAAAAACACTAAGACGCGCCTAGTCAGAGCACTAATTTTCCCTATCTTTCTATACGCATCCGAGACATGGACTCTGCGAAAGAGTTAAAAGAAGAGAATATATCCTCTTGAAATGTGGTGCTGGAGAAAGATGTTAGGAATATCTTGGAATTCTTTTCGCACCGATAGGTCTATTCTCGATGAGCTCCGTATCAAACAGAGGCTATCGGGCATTGTACAGTCTCGCATCCTCAACTTCTTCGGGCACGTTACAAGGCGTAGTGACGTGTCAATTGAACCCCTAGTAGCGCAGGGTAGAGTCGAGGGTACAAGGCCTCGTGGCAGATCACCAATGCGATGGACAGATCAAATTAAGTCCACAATTGACGTCCCGCTACATGAGTGCACGAGACGAGCCAGTGTCAGAGAGTAATGACGCCGTCTAGTACAGCGAGCCACAAGACCACCGTGATAACCACGACCGCTCTGACAAGAGTGAACGCCTGAGAAGAAGAACTCTCATATATCATATTTTTGCAATTTTTAAGGACTATTGGTAAACGCGTGGGTTTGATCTCCTCGGAGGACTGGTATATTTAAATTATATACTCACGTCTCCACTTCCATATGTACATACCTAAGAAAACGTGCAGCGTTGAGTTCCGCAATTCAACACGCAATATTGGGATTTCAAGCCAATAACTTGCCCTCTCTCACTGCCCTGCTATGTGTGAAAAGGCGTAAAGATGCCTAGTTATTAAATTATTCTACTTAACTGTTAAAATAAAACATTCATTTGAAGCAAAACAGCCTCTCAAAGACCGCTGTTGGGTTTATTACCGCTACCTAGTTAAACTTTATGTACATTTTATGTTTATGAACTATGGAAATCTATAGGGGAATGTGTGCGAGTAAATAAAATTAAATTTTCATTTTATACCTTCAATAATAATATTTAAACAGCATAATTAACATTATCTTTGTAAATATTTCATTTGTTAATATTTATTTATACAGTATAAAATTTAAATATTGAATAAATACGGTACAATGGGCTCTTCTGCTCGTATTTGCTGTACAAGAGAAATTCGGTGGTAGAATATTCCTCCATACTACTTGATAAAAGGTGTTGGTTTGTAGTAAATAAAGTATTTAAATGTGCCTATAGAAAGACGATGAAATTTAAGTAGTTTTTGGAAAAAATATGTTTTAAATAAAAGTCTCCCGTTGACTATTATGACTGATGTCAATGTACAAACAACTTAAACTATACTAAGCCTTAAAAATGGCATATAGCTAGCGGTATGATGATATTAGAGTGAGGAGTAAACTTGAATTTAAATTAAGGTTTAGTATCGAGTCTCGTCTCGATATTATCGGTTGGATTCCTACTAGAGGACTCGGCTGAATAATTATATTTGAATCATTTAAATTTATACATATTTTCCGGCACTTAAGGTAATTAAAACAAAGCAAGGTGTCAATTTTTGGGAGGAAAGTGGAGTATGGAGTGTCTTGACACTAAGTTCACTCTGATTATACTGCTATGTAAGGTCCTACGCACTACTAGTCATTCTTGATTAACCACTTCCAGAATTTTCTTTATGTTAAAAAAACAGCCAGTCGCAGTGGCAAGCGTATTGTAAACGGCTGGTTGTGGTTTCGGTTCTCACTCGAGGAGTGGAAATATTTAGTAGTTCTATTTTCTTCGCACTGGTATCGAGGCAAAGCACGGCGTTAAGTTCCGCCCCTTAACACGCAATGCCTCCGAATTCGGCGGAAAGTGGGGAACGGAGTGTCTTAATACTAGGTTCCCTTTGCCTGATGTGTGTGGAATACAGTGTGAAGCTAAAAAAAAAATCTAACGCTTCTTCCCGCATAGAGGGAGATCCTAGTGTCCTAAGTCCTACCTTTTTTCACACAGTGTCAAAACCCTCCTTTCTCCACTGTATGTTAATTACGAAAAATTATATATAACGAAAGATACTGTTGAAAAGACATTTGCATATTTAAATAGACATCATTAGATATATATTTGGTACGCCGATCACGTTCGGACCCCTCATCTCAATGAGGCCAATTAGAGGACTGTGTTTGTATCATTTCAAGTATAATGAACGTATACATTAAATATTGTATCTTTTCTAATAATATTAGTTAACTGGGTTTCAAAGGCGTTTCTCGTCGACAAATAGAGCGATTATGGTGATGCTTTTATGGATAAGTTTTGTTTATTTTTAGCTTCACATATATAGTCTTTAATTTAAGAATATTTAAATTTAAATATTTTGAAATAGTTTTGCTAAAAATAATTTTAATATAATATAATCATTTCCTCAAGTGGGAATCGAACTTACAACCAATCGTGTTTACAACAGTCAGCTGTTGCATTACGGTTGTCTCCTGCCATATAAATTACATAAAAAAAATATTTGCATACGTGTCCTAATATAGTCACACTGTAATATTATCATAGTATGAACCTAAAGTCTTGATGAAAATAATTAAAAGATTGTTTCTTTTACTTTATTTCTTAAGCTGATTTACTATTATATAAAGAAATGTTACGACAGTTCCCTTTTCTATAACGAAACGAAGATATATTATTAATAGAAATTTTACAATTATGATTAAAAACATCAAATAAATATTTATTTTCTAAAATTATAAGTAGATTAAGTTTCCCATTTTCTTTTATATAGAAAATTATGTTATCTTTGTATAGTTTCTTCATACATTTCATACTTAGATGGCTCAATATATCAACTAGCGAAGATAACTGCATCATGCTATTTAATACGAAAAGTTTGAAATTGTATACTTAAAGTTATCTAACTAAACTAACGTTTGAATTCATAAACGATATGTGTTGACGTAATGAGTCTTATCAAATGGATTTCTTGAATATGTCTTAAGGTTTATGTGACTAACATTTTTATTATATTTCAAGAAGTATTATTAATATTTTATCTACTATGTAAATCGGGGCCAGTCGTGGCGCAGTGGGGGGCCAATCGTGGCGAAGTGGCACAAGAGTGTAACTGTAAACGATTGGTTGTGGGTTCAATTCTCACTCGAGGAATGGAAATTAATATTTCCATTTTCTTCGCTCTGGTGTTGAGGCAAAGCGCGGCGTTAAGTTCAACCACTTAACACGCAATGCCTCCGAATTTGGCGGAAAGTGGGGAACGGAGTGTCTTAACACTAGGTTCCCTCTGCCTACTCTGTTCAACAACAACTATATAAATATGGTTCATGAAAAAATTATGGTGTTGAGTTTAAGTCGAAAGTAAGAACGCACAAATTGAATCTCTGTGCTGTTGTTTAGAGACTAATTAATTTAATAGCCAAAGGTTTCTAGTTATAGCATTTTTTTTCTTCTTCTAGCTTCACGCTTTATCCGCGTGCGTAGCGTAATTACAGCGAACAAAGTGTCAATACCGCTCATACTCCACTCTTCACCTGAAATCAGACATTGAGACATTGCGTGTTCAGTGGCGGAACTTGCTCAACTTTGTTTTATTGCACAGAGAGAAGAAACGTCATAATCATTAAATTATGGTCATTTTACCAGGTAGGAATCGAACCTACAACCAACTACGCTTACGCTCAGATACCCTCCCGCTTTGCCATTATAGCCTCAATATTTACTACTAATATCTTCCATTCTTTTTTACTTTGGCATGTTTTTATTATTTATTATTATTATAACCATATCGAAATACAAAAAATATAAAATTACCTTCGTTTGTTTATTCGCTTTCTTTGCAATTACGAATGCCGAATAACATTTCATTTTCTCATTTCTTCATCTGAAATTGTAGAACATATTTACATACACATATAAATATCATACAAAGATTTCATTTTCTTTCGTGTCCTAGAACTCGCAGACTGTATAGCGATGGTTGTGGGTTCGATTCCCACTCGGGGGAACGATTATATTTAAATATTCATTTCTTCGCTCTGGAAACTAAGACTGCAGACTAGGAGCAGCGTTGACTTCCATCATTCAACAAGCAGTGTCTTGATTTTGGGTGGAAAGTGAAAAACGGAGTGTGTTGACACTAGATCCTTTCTAACTACCCCACTATGGGAGAAAAAGCTAATTCATTTGTCAAGGAAAACAAAATAGTATTATTCAATTAAGGCTTTGTCCTTTATATAATTCAGCTTCATTGGGTTTATGGGCGGTGTCACCCTCAAATTAATTATTCGTTATCAAATCTACGAGGCAAACGACTTGTTTATTATTAATTAGTTTACCCTTGATAGTGCTTTATGCATCTGATTAATTGATAACTTGACAAGATTGTAGGAGCTTTATGCACTACAGGTACCTTTTTATATTAAATCAATTTTAGTAGGAAGATACTTATATACAAAAAAAAAACTTATATACATACATATACTTTTAAAAAGGGAGGGGGATATTTTTTAGCTTCACGCTGTTTCCAGCACACAACAGGGTAGGCAGAGTGAAATCTAGTGTTAAGACACTACGTTCCCTATTTTTCGCCGAATTCGGATGCATTGCGTGTTAAGTGGCGGAACTTAACACAACAGTTTGAACTCAACTCGACGCCAGAGCGAAGAAAATGGAAATACGAAATATTTCCACTCTTCGAGTAGGAACCTAACCCACAACCAGTCACTTTACAGTCAGCAGCTTGTACAGCAATACGCTTAGAGTTCACATGTACGTAGTAGAAGTTAAGGAGAGTAATCAATTGAAACATCTTAGCCACTCTATCATTAATTAATTTCTATCTCATATTTTGAAATCGGCGATACTGGGCTTTTTTCAATTTTATTATGTAGAGAAGATCGGATCGTGCCTACCATTGTTATCATCAGACACGTTTAAATTGCTTTACAAGTATTTTTTTTTTTTCAAAGGTATCAAAATTTTCACGTAACAGGGCGCATTTTTTCTTTATAACCAACTAGAGGCTGTCAAGGCGCAGTAAGGCATCATCTGACTAAGCTTTGATTGTGGGTTTAATTCTCACTGGGGGAATGATAAAATTTCATAATTATTTTCATTTTTCGACCGTCTAAGATAAAGCCTTATGTGTTTAATTCCGCCTCTCAACACGCAATGTCTTGATTTGGCAGAAAGTGGAAAACAGATTTAACGAGGTTTTTATCAATAACCATGGAATCTTTTAAATACATGATGCTAATAAGATAGAAAAGACGGTAAATTAAAAAAATGGAAATTTAACTAAATATAGAATATAAACGGTATGTCCATATATGTATATCCTTTAAGTACCGACGTGCATTTTTTGTAACGTTAGTACCGATGTGAGGCCTGAGAGGCCGCATATAAAATATAGTTTTTTTTAAGAAATGTGTGAGCTAAATATTTGTCCTTGCATTATGATGAAAAATAAAGGGTTTAAAGAAAAAACAAGTATAGAAAGATAATCAACGCTATTTAATATTTGAAAAAAGCACTAAAATTATATTTGACATGAATTTTGGCAAAAAATGGGTTGTTCTACATAAAAATTCAAACACCAAAAAATACTCCTATCAAAATTTAAAAAAATAGTTTATCTTACTAACGAATAATATAATTCTTAGAAAAAATATATTGTAGGAACATAAACCTTCTGAAAAAAAAACTGTCCGTAGTCCAACCACTCATTAATTCTAAGCCCAGTCAAGACACACTTGTTTCGCGCACTGCAAACATACGTGTTTTTGAACATGAATAGCATCTATAAGTAGATTTTCTTTTGAGGTTAGGTTGGCATGAAAGACGAGTCTTTCGTGTCTTGACTTCCTCAGCTTCATCTTCACATGTTTTTGGCTTATCAGAACCGAATACCCTTGCCAAACTCATTCTTAGTTTACGGGGCAACCTTAGGTTAAAACCTTCGCTTTATATGATCCAATACCAACTGTCGAGCAAATTTTTTTACAAAAGCAAATAACCAAGCTTGGATACAAGCTTGGAACATCTTCATCTGATGATGATGACGGCGCTACCATGTGTTCAGGTTGAGTTTCGTCAGTATCAGAAATATTAGTGCTAGTATCTGTATCATGGGCACTGTGCTCCTGACAAAAATCTTTACCAACAGCATCAAACTCTGATCCACTGGAATCTTCATCCGCAAGCCAGTTCTCAATAAATCAATCACTATTTGGATTTAATGTATTTATATATATTCGAGATCTCTTTGCATTCTGTAAATCTATCGCACAATTATTTCCTTTACTGCCGAAAGTCTCTGGTGTAGCCGTAATTCATAATATGTATGAAAATAACAGTTTACTATAACAAAAAAATAAACAAAAAACTTACGTAAGTACCGACGTGAGGCCTGAGAGGCCGCGTCGGAATTTCAAAGCGTAATTACTCACTAAATATGGTCGCGACGACAATACTTACTGTTTATTCGTCGACGTGGGCACTGACCACGCAGCTACTTAAAAGCGGGGATCGGTGTTGTGCGAGGAAAGGGGTAAACTAACAAGTCTAATACCTGCCGGGGCCTCTGAGACCGCACGTCGGTACTTAAAGGTTAAATTTAATCCCCATCAGCTTATTTTTGCTAATAAATTTAAAATATTATAAAATTAATGAATATCCTCGCATATATAAGAAATTATCAACATTTTAATATGAAATCATTTAACATGATCATATTTCGTTCGGATATCACGTATATCTAGAAGTTAACCTGATTAAGGATAGGCACTTGAACATAAAATCTAATTACCGAAGCCCTTCTAACCTCTCTAACCTGACCCTGTTAAGGGCTCTTGAACACTAAACGTGTATATTTTATTTACTTCCCTTCGATTTACTCAATTCACTTATACGCTATTAGCAGAATAACTAGTATATAAATATATAAAGCTTAAATACATAATATAATAAAAGCTACGTATATTTTCTTTAATATAAGTATTTATTGGCCAGTCGCGGCGCAGTGGCACAAAGTGTGACTAAAACGAATGGTTGTGAGCTCGATTCTCACTCAAGGAGTGGAAATATTTAAAATTTCCATTTTCTTCGCTCTGGTGTATAGCGCGGCGTTAAGTTCCGCCACTTAACACGCAATACCTCCGAATTTGGCGGAAAGTGGGGAACGGCGTGTCTTATCACTAGGTTCCCTCTGCTTATCCCTGCTGTGTGCGGGATACAGCTAAAAAAATATAATAATTTCAGTACGACAGAGAACGCAGTGTCTTAACACTCTGACCCTGCCTTGTAGCACGATATGTGAAGCTGCTTTTTTATCTACGTTGATATCTTACTTCGTCCTCCAGCTCCATGGTGTTTCCTATGTAGTTGGGAAGGTAGAAACCTAGTATCATGCTCTTTTTTCCATTTTTCACGCGAATTCGAGTAGTGTCTCAACACAGCGTTTTGTCTTAACAGAAAGGAAACTAACATAATTTAAACTTAATTTATTATACGGAGTGGGAATCGAACCCACAATCACCGTCTATATAACTCCGACATACTCACACTGCACCATGATGGCCTCATCTATATATTCTAATAGAAATTTATTCGTACTAAAAGCTTAATATTAATTAAATACTTTAATAAGAATAATGAACCTTTACTACACGCTTTGTTCCATAGATTGTTAGGTTATACCTACTCATTACTAAAACAAAGGCTCGAAACAATACGTTAGAATAAAACCTGATTAGATTCGCAGACTTAGAGTCAATTGTGAAATTTTAAAGCACTAAAGAGTTTAAGGCTTTATGTCGAGTTAAAATTAATATTTGATGTCTTAGAGTTGATTAATACTTAGCTAGTTTAAAATAAAGTTATAAAATAAAAGTTTATATAGTTTCAGTTACTTTTTTGTTTTCATTTTGAATATATACATAATAAGGGCCAGTCGTGGCGCAGTGGCACAAGCGTGTGACTGTAAACGACGGGTTGTTGATTCGACTCCCACTCGAAGCGTGGAAATATTTGATATTTCCATTTTCTTCGCTCTGGTGTTGAGGCAAAGCGCGGCGTTAAGTTCCGCCACTTTGGTGCAGTTTTTGACTGTAATACCGATTGGTTTTTTTTTCTCTTTGTTTTTTTTAGTCACACACAGACTCGAGGTCCGTGTACTTTCCAGCTTTTATTCCTATTTCTGTTTGTGATTTTATCTTGAATTTATTTTAGCGAGTGAGTACACTCGGTCACACGTTTCTTAATTTATTTGTTTGTGTAATAGAGAGACTGTAGCAGTCCAGTGTAGTGTCCAGTCCAGAAGAGTCAGGTCCGGTGATTGATGGGTCGTTATCTTCCTCTCAGCCTGTGCAGATAGCGCCAGAGTATAGATCTTTGTTAATTTTGATGGCTTCTGTGTCTCTATGAGAGATCGACATTTTGAGGTTATACCTCACTATGTCAATCAAGTAAGATTCCCTTACCCGACGGATGAATCTGCCGATGGCGTCTTCTTCGGCGTAAGGATGCGCGAGTTTTCTCCCCTTCCGTTCTCTCTGCGTATGAGGTCCGCCTTCTCCGCCTGCGTGTGGACCAGGTACAGTGTGTTTGGGGAGTCTGTTGCGATGAGCGCGCCCGTGTATCTCGATTTTCCCAAGGAGCGAGTCCTCGTTTGTGCTGAGAATATTCCGTGGAAGGCCAAGCCTCGTTTAGAGCATATGTCACGTTTTGTCACCTGTATGATCTTGTTAGCTCTTGGTTGATGCTCGCCACGAGGCTCGGACTGACATAATGCATTTGGTAGAGGTTATGCCGATCAATGAATGGCAGCTGGTTGATATCTCCGACTAGTGTAAGTATTTTGGCCTTTGACAGGATGGTCGCCATTACGATCGCTCCAAAATGGTTCATTAGGGCCTCGTCCACGATTAGTCTTTTGGGACTTTCTGAGACAAATATCGATTAGTTGTGGGTTCGATTACCGATAGAAAGAAAGATTATAATTCAATTATTTTATTTTTCAACTGTAGGTACAAACAATGTAGGGTTCAGGGTAACATTATCGAATTTGCGTTAGTTCCACCACTTTACGTCCACTGGATTAATTTTAATTTTTAGCTGCTCATTTCTTAGTAGGGTAAGATAAAACACTAATATCATCGTCATTTATAATACCATCTCATTCTTTAATCTTTGGTCATAAACAAATAGAAATAGTAGTTTCTATTTAAAATTTATAAATGTTGCCTGATAAAATATTTAGGAAACTTAATTTATACACATAAAATTTTTATCTTTGTTATGTCTAACGTACATATATATGGCTACTTAAAATATTTTTATGTGATTTCTTTTAGCTTCAGAGAACCCAGGGTCAAGACACTCTATTCTCCACTTTCCAAATCCAAATTCAAAATATTAGGTGTTGCGTTGAGAGACGAAAAGACTGTGTTTTGTCCTGTTTACCAGAGCTGGCAAACGATAATAATATGTACTCGTATGTATATAATCATTAACTCATTTGGATTCGAAACTTCAACTATCGCGTTTATAGTAAGAAATTGTTCTATTTGCTTAATGTTTAATGTTTCCATTTTCCTTGCTTGGTGTGGAGGCAAAGCGCGGCGTTAAGTTCCGCCACTCAACACGCAATACCTCCAGAATTCGGCGGAAAGTGGGAAACGTGGGAGAAGTTAAACAAAAAATAATAATAAAAAAGGGTTCCACTTGACCACGATGGTCTCTATGAGCGACAGATTTTTCTATAACAAGTTCACATGTATAATAATGTACATATATAGTTACATAATACATTATATGACACTTTATTAGACATTTTGTTATAGGTATAGTAGAAAAATAAAATTTTTGTAAAGAATTCACACAGTTAAATATGAATGCAGTGAAAAGGCTGGCACGGCTACCTCATTAATTAGAGGATTCTTAGCTCCGAAGTAGGTCGCGGGCCATCGTAGTGTACTCGGGAAATAGTTTTTTCCTTTTTTTTAAATGAGAGGCGAAATTGCAACTTTTTGTGAGTTGATGCTGAATGAGTGCACGCTTTGAGACTCAAGCTGCGCGAAATGAATGCGTTTTTAATTTTGGTTTTGAGGTTTAATTTGGAATTTTGTTAAGTAATTTTTGTGAACATTTTTTTTTTAGGAGAAAAAAATTAAGCCAAAATTATCTGGTGAGTACTGTTGAATTGGGTTGGCTGCGCTGCGATGTCGTGTAGTAGTACTGCTTAATTTATTTAATTTCATTTCACTCACTGATATGCTGTCCTAGAAAATGACATTTTTTAGCTTCACATGACTTTGAAATGACTTTTTTTAGATTCCCATATTTCGAGTAGGTACAAAAAACCTTGCTGAATGAAAACACTTGAAGACATGCGTAGATGACTTGTCATACTTTTTAATTCTATACATTAATAAAGATTGTGTGCATATAAATTATTAGCAACTATTCTATTTTTTTCTAAAAAAAAGTATTGACTAATTTTTATTTATAAAATTAAAATATTTATTATTAATAATGTATGTGTAGGTCAGACTCCCATCCAGGGGAATGATTACGTTTAAATTGTTTTCAAACATAAAACCAAGCATCATGTTGAGTTCTGTCACGAAGTATTTTGACATTAGTGTTTGTCTGTCTGCTCTGCTACAAACTACACAAGAAAAGCATAAAGCTGTTTTTGAACTTGGTGCCTCGTAACAAATTATTATTATGAAATAAATTATAATTAGAAAGACAATTGATTCAACATAAATAAATATCAAGTATATTTTTAGACTTAAAACACAAACTACCAGACGTAGATAACCAATTATCAGAGCAATCATTAGTAGTAACGATGGAGATGTGCGACAGATGGACGGACTAATTAGCGGTGGATATTGTGGGCGTACAGGCTTAGAGTGAGGAGATTTATCCTTTATATTAAACGTTTGATTGTATTGTATGTATATAAATATTCTTGAGAGAGGTTGATATTAGAGGTTATCTAGAAATATAAAAGCTTAAATTTAACTACATCTAATTAAATTGCCACCTACAGTGGCGAATATGACTATAAACGCGATTGGTTATATTTAAATTATATGAATTTCTGTAAAAAAAATGCCTTGAAAAAAAAGCCTTGAATTTCGCCATTCAATAGATTCTCTAGGGGCTCTCTGACTTCCCCTACTTTACGAAAAAAATGTTAAACTGTAATAAAAAATATGTTTTTTTTTAGCTTCACGCTGTATCCCGCACAAAGCAGGGTAGGCAAAGGGAACCTAGTGTTAAGACACTCCGTTCTCCACTTTCCGCCGAGTTCGGAGGCTTGCGTGTTAAGTGGCGGAACTTAACGCTGCGCTTTACCTCGAGAACAGAGCGGAAAAAATGGAAATATAATTTCCACTCCTCGAGTGGGAATCGAACCCACAACCAGTCGTTTACAGTCACACGCTTGTGCCACTGGGCCACGACTGGCCACATAAAAATAAAAATTATGTGTTTGTCATTTTATAAAAAAAATGTATACCAATGTCAGACTCGTTTAGATATTTTTTATTTATTATATTTGCCATTAATTATTATTATGAGTATATACTGCTCGTCTACTTCAAATACACTTTAAATATGCATGCATAATTTCAAGCTCTTCAGCCTCATCGTTTTTCTGAAACTGGTCTACAATTTTTTCCCTCTTTTTACATAAGTAGATACAACATTTTCCTTTAATTCATTTCATGACTATAACAATATACATGGTTCCGTTCATAAAAAAATCATTTTTTTTTATGACACTAAATGTTAGTGCTTAAGCTACTTACTGAATTTTAGAATAAGGATTCTTATAAAGACCCCTCTATAACTAACATATATTAAGTATCACTACGAAATTGAACTGTATAGAGAATTTGCCAATTAACCCTAAATATACAAGAAACAATTCCTGGTTAAACGTTCGACGTTGCCCAATCGTACCGTAATCCTCCTAGTTCTGCGTATCCGCTTATCTAACCGTATGCGAGCGAACCGGATTCATTGACACCGGTGATACTGGTATTTACTTAATAGTAACATACCTATGTATTTAGAGAGTAAATACATTGGCATTTATTGTAATGTTATTTCTTTTAAAATAGCGTGAAATATATTAATAGCACAATTAATGTCAATTCATGTAAGGCTTTATTATATATCAATTCGTACAACAAGAGGTATTTATACCTACTTCCACCATTTTAAAGTGCTATTTACACACTTAGAAAATGGAAAAAGATAATTTTAGAAAACGTCGAATTAAAGTACATTGCTTCTATAGCAAATCAATTGTGATAGTTATTTGTTACTAACCTTAAGTACAAAATGTAAAACGTTAAACGTTAACTTATAATCTATACTAATAAATAAAATTGAAGTGTCTGTTTGTAATATTAAAATAACAACTTTTTAATGATTGCATATGTATATATACACGATACATATACCAAAATAAGCTTTTTAAAAATTTTTGTCTGTCTGTCTGTCTGTTTGTTTTAGGTAATCTCTGGAACGGCTGGACCGATTTTGACAGAATTTACAATGATGATAGCTGATGTGACAGGGCGTAACTTAGGCTACTTTAATTTTAAAACTTGCTATGTCCCGCGGCTTCGTCCGTGTTCAATAAAACAAAAACATCATAATTCTAAAATAAAAGTAGCTTAAGCTATGCCTCATTACATCAGCTATCTGGCAGTGAAAGTCCCGTCGAAATCGCTCCAGCCATTCCAGAGATAAACCGAAGAAATGGGCAAGGACAAAATTGGTATATGTACCGTGTACACATACAAATGCATTTAGTAATAAGCAGTAATATGAATATTCATCATTATATTTATTTGTATAGATATATCCATACTAATATTATAAGCGTGAAAGTGTGTTTGTTTGTTTGTTCATGTTTCACAGCAAAGAAGCAATGTAATGTCACAATTTTCTTAGTGGAACAAAGCCTAATTTATACTGTGAGTTACTTAAATATGAAGTTATCCAGAACATAAGTATATTGACTATTACTTACTTTTTTAACATTTTAATATATTGATATGTCATATTGTATTGTTTTTTAAAGAGATATTTCAATACTTTATGTATTGAAATATCTCTTTAAAAAACTTTTTAACTAACTTGGAAAAAAATCTTTTTAACTAACAGAATATAAACATATGAAGAAAACATTCTGTTAAGTATAAAAAGACTATCATGGCATAGTGGGATAGCGTCTTACTGTAAGCGTGATCGGTTGTGAGTTCGATCTTCACTTGAAGTTAAATATATTACGTTTAAATTACTTTCTTTCCCTTCCTGATAAAACTGGACTGAACTGGACTGGACAAAACGACACGTCATTGAGTCCGGCTACTTAAGACGCAAATCACCAATTTCAGGCTGAAGTGTACTAGAAGAGGAAAAGTGTGAAGAAGTAGATAAATAAGAAAGACGAAGCAAATCCAGAAACTCTTCAGTAATTTATAGGTTTACTATTCGAGTACTGGCTTGGGTTGTTGCATTACAGAGAGAGGAGCTCGGAACAGTGCTTGGAATTTACGACGCAAGTATCTGCTTCAGTAGCCCATTTAAAACGCGTATTAACGTTTGCCTACACTGCCTGAGCTGTATATGCCTAATTAAAATCGAAAAAATCGTGGTGTACAAAAACGTAAGGTTTGGCGAATTAAAGTATCCTATATTATAAATAGAAAAAGTTGTCCCTTTGTTTGCTTATCTATTTGTTTTGTTTATCTGTTTTTATTTAGGGTTTTTTTTAGTAAATATAAAAAAATGTCAGCCCCACCGTTCCTCAAAACAACATAACATTTCCTCCTACGTCTGAGAAAAGTATTTATACTTAAATGTATACAGCATTTTTGTCACTACAGAACTAGATTCAGACAATAAACAGTGAAAAATACCGACATCTAATAAATTCAAATTATAACGATGGATTAGTATCAAACGAGCCTCAGCATTTCAGACACATTCCAACAAGAAATGGTGAATATCATCATACACTCCACACAATTCACACTTTGGAGTAGATACCCTTTTCATAAGAAAACCAAACTTCTTTAGAGGAACATGTCCAAAACGCAACCTAAGGCCTATAGCAATTTCTCACTAATCCACGAAATATGAGGAAGCTCATTTTGAATAACTCTTTACTATGTTTTTTTTCAATTTAGATCTTTCTTTCAAATACTCCTTCCAAATGTTTCTAACTTGCTTTCTGTAATTTACGAAAACTTCCGAAAATATATACACCTCTCTCTCTTCTATCAAATCCCGCTTTGCCATTTGCCATTGTCAGCTTCCTCATTTCCCCTCTGTCCAAGAGAAGGAACCAATTG
Source organism: Dryas iulia moderata (assembly GCA_019049465.1). NCBI lineage: Eukaryota > Metazoa > Arthropoda > Insecta > Lepidoptera > Nymphalidae > Dryas > Dryas iulia. The sequence goes on from CM032428.1 coordinate 12,619,100, forward strand.
AAGTTTTACAGACATCCAACCAATTAAGAGTGGAAACATATACAATTTCCATAAATATTTTTAGAACTATCTGTATAGATTGCAAACCACCCAACATAATTTTGATTATTTTTTTTAATAAGTTCATATTTTGATACGTTAATGTCCAATGTGCGTATTTATACAATTCAAATCAGTACTTCAGATACTTAGGGGCTGGAGAGTGAGAACAAAATTATGATGCGTATGGGATACATATCCATAGTAAAAGTAACAATGTTTTAGTCTCTCTTAAATTTCGTGTTTTACGAAGTCTATAGATTAATATATTTTTTATTCCCACTTATTACGGGGCGTTAATAATATGCTATGCAATGCAATTTAATTGCAAATTTATACCAAAAAAATACTTAATAAATAGCATTTCCTCTTGCCAAACGAATGTTCGTAGGATAGATAATTTTTGGGTAACAGAAATTTGTAATTTTTTTACGAAAATCCTAATTGTTGGCATAATAAATTGTAATCAAAGCGTATAAGAATTTCGACGCAGCTGGTAGTAGAACGCATAGCTAAAGGTCGGACCGCTAGAATTACCATTTTAGCGCTCCGATTGCTCTAAAAAGTACGGTTCAAATTCCGCTGAGTTCAAAGTTTTTATATGTTTTCTAAACATGTCTTGAACAAAGTATTTGTACATTGTATACACAATCACAGTTATAGACACAGAACAGAGCACTTCATATAAATCGTTGAGTTTTTAAACACAGTTGAGCTGCCAGATCTACCCTGTATCCCAGTTAAAATTGTTTGAAATTTAATACTCCTCGATTATGTAACGGCACGAGACTGTATCACGCAACTTGAATATAACATAATTAATGCCTACATCTTAACAAGAGTAGAAAAAGGTGACAATTTCACTAATATCTAAACTACTACTATGGTACTGATCTATAATTTCAATTTAAATTATGTTATTATGTAATTTACTATTAAGCTAAGTGTAATACTTGGAGCATTGACAAAGCGCAAGGATAAATAATAAAGAAAGCGGGGATGAACTTAGAGAGATTGTGCTTCTCTCAATTCCCTAAATCTTCTGTTTTTATTCCCAGTAGAAAGACATATAATATCTTACAATACCGTATTAAATCTATTCTGCGTCCAGAGCGGTATATAAAAATATAACGCCAATGTGGAAGACGAAACACTTATATACGCTCTCGGTATTAAAGGTGATTGTATGCGCTGAAAAGATCCACCAGCCATTAAGGCTTGAGGTTAGCTTAAAGCACAAGCGTATCGCATGTACGTACACTTTGCGATGTAACCTTAGGTTGTTTACCTGTACATTTAAATTGATGACATATTACTTATCCATCCTGACATCGTGTAGGCACTACTCATGTATCAGGTAGAATGAAATTATTGTTATTTCCTATAGGCAAAGCGGGCGAAGCCGCGGGCAACAGCTAGTACATTATATAAACATTATAAACATTTAAAAATACTTTACAGTCGTGGCCCAGTGGCACAAGCGTGTGACTATAAACGACTGGTTGTGGGTTCGATTCCCACTCGAGGGGTGGAAATTATATTTCCATTTTCTTCGCTCTGTTGTCGAGGCAAAGCGCGGCGTTAAGTTCCGCCACTTAACACGCAAGCCTCCGAATTTGGCGGAAAGTGGGGAACGGAGTGTCTTAACACTAGGTTCCTTCTGCCTACCCTGCTGGGTAGGCAGAAGTGGGTAGGCAGAGGGCGGAGTGTCTTGACACTAAGTCCTTTCTGACTACCCCGGTATGCAGAAAAAAACGTGAAGTTGTAAAAAAAGTATTTTTGATAGTAATATTAAAATTAGTCGAAAACCTAAGTGACTGAAACACACCAGCTGTTTATTAATTAGCCTTTACTACTTTATTGTACCCTTGTTTTTAGTTCATACGCTCGCAAAAAGCTACAGACTGACTGATGACCGCCCAAATTATGATAAAAACTTGCGTTTTGTGAAATGGTTTAAATAAATGACTAAATGAATAGCTAGCTATACGTTAATATGTAACAAAAACATTTTTTTGTGTACTAGCGGACCGCCCGTTCGCGCGTGAACTACGTAGCTGTTTCGTTATATTGCTACCCTCGGGGATGGATTTTTGAAAAATAAAGTAGCTTATGTTTAACCTTTTTTTTTTATTTATTTAGCTCTTTGAGTACCACGAAAACCTCATAGGTTTATCTGGGTACAGAGAGTCATTTTGTTTTTAATTTAATTTATGTAAAAAATGTTTTTTGAAACGTGATTTGGTTTTCGTTTTACTTATATACAATTCTTGTAGTTCCTTTGGCAGTTCATTAATATAGACCTTGAACTATCAAATGTATTTATACATAAATGCATTACTATCGGTCAAGCGGTATAGATTTTTCATATAAACTTTCATCCCCTATTTCAACACATGAGGTCATGAGCTTGATTTTCAAAATTTTTTAAACTAAAAAATAAGTAGCCTATGTTTGACCCAGTAATTCTTGCTACTTTCGTTTTAAATTTCATTCAAATCAGACCGGTAGATTAGCCGTGTAAGCGTGATAGACAAACAGACAGACATTCGCATTTATGATATAAGTCTGGATAATATCCCTCCATGTTATGTATGTTTTATTTATATAAAAAAAATATTTATAATTTTTTAAAGCCTAAAATGTTATCTAAGATCTGTCACTTTTAATTTACTTAAATGATATTATAGATAGGACTGGGTCTAAATATAATTGTAATTAGTTGTGGGTTTGATTCCTACTCGATGATTATAATTTTATAGTTTCCATTTCACTGTTCTGGTGAACAATATAAAGCGTGGCATTGACGACCGCCACTCCACACGTGTTGATTTCGGCCTGATAGTGAAAAATGGAATCTTGCTACTATGTTTTCTCTGACCCTGCTACGCTAGCTCATAAAAAAAATAGAATTCAATACTGATTAAACATTATAATTTTAACGACTCATAATCCTTACTTATATTATAAATGCGAAAGTCTGTGTGTTTGTCTGTCACGCTTTCACGGCTAATCTACCGGTCCGATTTGGATGAAATTTAGAATGAAAGTAGTAAAAGTGACTGGGTCTAACATAGGCTACTTATTTTTTCAAAAATCAACCTATAAAGTGTTGAAATAGGCGATGAAAGTTTATATGCAAAATTTAAACCGCTTGACCAATTGTAATGAATTTTGGCATAAATATAGTTGATAATCTAATATTAAACATAGGCTGGTATATTTTTTAAAAATGCGCCCCCGACGGTAGCAATATAACGAAATAGTCAACGCGGCGAAGCCGCGAGCGCGCCGCTAGTCATATACATAGATTCTAAAACGTAATTCTGTATATTAGGCTCCTCTCATAAGGTTTAAAGCTTAAATATTAAAATATTCATATTTTCAGACAAAACTTATCATTTTTTTAGCTTCACGCTGTATCCCTCACACAGCAGGGTAGGCAGAGGGAATCTAGTGTTACGACACTCTGTTCCCCAGTTTCTACCGAATACGGAGGCATTGCGTGTTAAGTGGCGGAACTTATCGCCGCGTTTTGCCTCGACACCAGAGCGAAGAAATTGGAAATATTTAATTTCCACTCATCGAATGGGAATCGAGCCCACAACCAGTCGTTTACAATCACACGCTTGTGCCACTGTGCCACTCCACTTTTTTTTTGCTATACGATTTTTTACGGAAAATGTTATATATAATTTTATGTATATGAAGTAACTTCGACCCTACGTAATAAGCAAAATGCCTACAATTTTAACATTTTATTAAATCATCAACAAAGGCAAGTGAAACGTCTTATATATCACCTAGTAAATATTTTCAGAATTCCAACCATTCAAGTCGTTTGACTCAAAAGAGGATTAGACCAAAGGACCCTTTGAGGGGATAGCGTAAGGTATTCACTGAAAAATTTCATAATTCCACTCATTACCATGGATTGTTACGAGTAGGTACTGTGGGTTGAAATCCCTCGATACTTGTTATTTGATTTTCGTTCTTATTTTTAAAATATAAGATTTAAATTTACGCAAAGTTGTATTAACTTCAAATATAATACTCTTAAATGATGCTGTAGATGCGAGGGAAACATATGTTTACATTTTATGCGGTTGAAATAAGTTGGCTACCGTGGTGCAGCGGGACAGCGTCTGACTGAATTCATAATAGGATGTGTATTCGATTTCCGCTCGGGGAAACTATATTTAGATTATTTTAATTTCTCCGCTCTGGTCCTAAGACAAAGCGCGGCGTTAAGTTGTAATAATCTCGATACGTGAGGTAGCTATAAAACAAGTACTTTTTAACCATTTACGTACCATTGGTACTATTGTAATAATGTAATGTACATACATGTGTGTATGTTATATTTGTCTATCCATACTAATACTATTAATATCAAAATCTGTCTATCTACGACACTTTCACGGCTAATCTTTCGGCCTAATTTGTATGGAATTCCGGATAAAAATAGATAACGATCTAGGTTCAAACATAGACTACCTTTTTTTTAGAAAAATATAGCCTCTGAAGGGCTCAAATAGGGGATGAATGTATGAAAAATATACATCTATAGTGGTTTGTGTAGTCCATGCAGGCGAAGCCGCGAGCAGGTCGCTAGTATTTCTATGTACACATTATTTTTTGTTTATTCGAACCCTTGCATCCCCCGAAAACCAATCCCTTGACATTTCCCCTTCCATTTAATATGTTAATTTAAAAGACAAAGTAATTGTCACGCCAGTATTATGAAGGCATTTCCATTCATCGCTCTGTTAAATGTCCCTTAGTTTAATGCACAATTTGCATGTATCGTGGTTCTTCCAGAAAATAAAAAGATTATTCCAAGATTATGTATAGCATTTGTATTCCTAGTTTATTTCTTTTCAAGCATTTATTTTGTTAATTGATTATTTTTGGGAATATAATTTGGCATATGGTACTAAAAATATTCTTAAAAACTTTAAGAATATTTTATATATTCTATTTAATTCTTACCATTTTTTAAACGGAAGGTCTTGATACTAGGGTCTTTCTATCTAACCTGCGGTGAAAAAAAATACATAGCTTTAAACTATATTATAATAAAAACTGAAAAAGGACTACTAGCATAATTACACGTCTTAAAACATAACGTAGGCGCAGGGAACCTAGTGTTAAGACACTCCGTTTCCCCCTTCCCGCCGAATTCTGAGGCATTGCGGGTTATGTGGCGGAACTTAACGCCGCGCTTTACCTCTGATACGAGAGCGAAGTAAATGGAAATATTAAATATTTCCACTCCTGGGGGAATCGAACCCACAAACAGTCGTTTACAGTCACACGTTCGTGCCACTGCGCCACGACTGGCCCCAAAGTAAAGTTAACCTATATAATAATAAAAACTGAAAACAGGACTACTAGTAAAGTTACATCTTCTAAAACATAACCTTTTTGTACACTTTTTGTACTTAAGGAATGCATATTCAAACAAAAGACGAGACCGTGATGATATTAGACGGGACAAAAGCCACGATATATCCAAAGATTCTGTAGACAGCCAGCGGCTTTGAAACTAGATTTGTGATGATATTTAAGCATATATTTGCCTCGTATTCATTGATATGTACTTTTATTTAAAATAAACTTTCTTATTTTTATATTATTATTATTAAAAATTCTTCACCAGAAAGTGTCTTAACGTTAGGACGGGGTGTCTTAACGTTAGGCTCCCTCTGCCTACTCTGCTGTATGCGGGATACAGTGTGAAGCTAAAACAAACATTATTTAACACAACATACTACTACTATTGAACTAAGCATATTGTATGTTTAACAAAATGTATATATCAAAGGATTTCGGCCGGAAAGCGTGGAGTTAAGTGTCTTGACACCAGTTTCTTCTACTTTGCTCTAAGTAAGTATGAAGTTACTCTTTTAATATACAGTTATTTAAAGCTTTTATATAATTTATAGTTTCACGCTATATTCCGCACACAGCAGGGTAGGCAGAGGGAATCTAGTGTTAAGACACTCCGTTCCCCACTTTCCGCCGAATTCGGAGGCATACATGTGGCTACTTCGCAATTCTTATACACCCATTACATCTTATTTTTATTACCAACTTTTTTTATTTGTTTTCTAAAAATGTAAAACAAAAAAAATTCTCAAATATCACAGAAGATTTTAATTTTAAGTAACTCGTAATTATGTATAATCTAGACCCCCTCCCCAAATAATCTTTTGATTGCCAAACTTCTTTCTAATGATATTAAGAATTCACAAACTGGAGTGGAAAGTAAATTTACCCATTTTGGCGATTATAAAATAAGTTAGTTCAGAAACGAATTGTAAACAGAGGGTTTAAATCCGCGGCTGGGGGAGCTGCGGTCGCGAACATCAATAAACCTTTCAAGTAAATGTTTGTGCGTGGATGCGTTAGGAAATTTTGTAAGATATTTTTTCTTTGAAAAAAAAAAATTACAAAAAAATTTATGGAACTGACCGCTTTCGGCCTAAGCGACTGACATCTGACTAACACACATTTCGTTGGTGTGCTCTAACGTGACTGACATAACCGATCTTGGCAGAAAATGTGCGGCCACATTCACTGTATGTCAGCACTCCTCCGACATAATTATAATAAATGGCCTCAAATGTCCGGGCCTTCAGCTCGTCGTCATTATGGCAAATTATAGGTGTCTAAGAGACGAGGATTCAATTTCAAGTATGTTAAGATCCGATTTTTTTTTTAATTTTTTAGCTTCACGCTTTAACACCGCATCTGCTATGCGGTGTTAAAGCGGCGGTACGAAGAGAGAACCTAGTATCAAGATACTGCGATTTTCACGTTTCACCCGAATCCGAAGCATGCCTGTTGATTGCATTCTTGGCGAGCATTAAAAATAACTAGTCCGGCATCTGAGGTTCCACCATGTAGGGCTTAGTGTCATACAAGTAAAACCATCTATTTCAATGTGTATATTAAAATTAAAATTTTACTTCAAGAGTACTTGTACTTTAGTTGTACACGTAGTGTGGCTGTACAGCGACTGGTTATGAGTTCGATTCCCACTCGAGAAGTGGAAATATTTAATATTTACATTTTTTTCGCTCTGGTGTCGAGGCAAAGTGCGGCGTTAAGTTCTTCCACTTAACAGGCAATGCCTCCGAATTTGGCGGTAAGTGAGGAACGAAGTGTCTTAACACTAAGTTCTCTCTACCAACCCTGCTGTGTGCGGGATACTTAAATCTGTTTCTTGTTTTATCTTCGTAAATGTTCCACGACTAAACTACTGAGTCATTTAAAAAGAAAATCCATTTTGAAAATTTATACCAAGTCACCTAGCGGGTAAAAGCTAGTATATCAACACTAGTATCATCTACCACAAAAGTTTCATTATCATAGCATAATACCAGGACTGCCCGGAGCATATGAAAGCACATAATGAAGTATTAAGCTTTAAATACCTCGTTAACACCGTAAAATTAAACCTTTGCATTATCCTCGTAATGGAATCTTTGACTAATTAGTGACGGAGCGTTTGGTCGCGTTATAAAGTAATCTGTTTTATGTTTCTTGTGTGGTTTATGATGATTTGCAAGATAGATAGAGAGAATATGGTCACTAACAATGACGTAACTCTATACTTTTGTATAGGAGTCACTACGACTTGTGCTAAGTTAATTAAACTAGGCTTTGAATTATTCTTAACAAACATAAGAAATGTGAAATGAAAATGAAAGGTTATGCTATGATTATATTGTAATTATTTTCTTTTATTTTCTTTAGTAAATCAAAACCATGTTTCAGTTTAATTATTTAACTCGTAATATCTAGAAATAGCAAAGAACGACGGCCTACCATGTTAAGTGCCGAAAGGTATGAAAGTGCTTCTACAACAACATTAGTGTATTTGTTATAATTGTAATTCTGTTATCATTGCCATATTATCAAATTATTAAAAATGAAACTCACGTAGATATAATTTACACTAAGTTCAGAATAACTAGTTTTTATATTAAAACTAGCTGTTGCCCGCGGCTTCGCCCGCTTTGCCTATAGGAAATAACAATAATTTCATTCTACCTGATACATGAGTAGTGCCTACACGATGTAAGGATGGATAAGTAATATGTCATCAATTTAAATGTACAGGTAAACAACTTAAGGTTACATCGCAAAGTGTACGTACATGCGATACGCTTGTGCTTTAAGCTAACCTCAAGCCTTAATGGCTGGTGGATCTTTTCAGCGCATACAATCACCTTTAATACCGAGAGCGTATATAAGTGTTTCGTCTTCCACATTGGCGTTATATTTTTATATACCGCTCTGGACGCAGAATAGATTTAATACGGTATTGTAAGATATTATATGTCTTTCTACTGGGTATAAAAACAGAAGATTTGGGAAATTGAGAGAAGCACAACCTCTCTAAGTTCATCCCCGCTTTCTTTATTATTTATCCTTGCGCTTTGTCAATGCTCCAAGTATTACACTTAGCTTAATAGTAAATTACATAATAACATAATTTAAATTGAAATTATAGATCAGTACCATAGTAGTAGTTTAGATATTAGTGAAATTGTCACCTTTTTCTACTCTTGTTAAGATGTAGGCATTAATTATGTTATATTCAAGTTGCGTGGTACAGTCTCGTGCCGTTACATAATCGAGGAGTATTAAATTTCAAACAATTTTAAGTGGGATACAGGGTAGATCTGGCAGCTCAATTGTGTTTAAAAACTCTCAACGATTTATATGAAGTGCTCTGTTCTATGTCTATAACTGTGATTGTGTATACAATGTACAAATACTCTGTTCAAGACATGTTTAGAAAACATATAAAAACTTTGAACTCAGCGGAATTGAACCCGTACTTTTTAGAGCGATCGGAGCGGTAAAATGGTAATTCTAGCGGTCCGACCGCTTAGCTATGCGTTCTACTACCAGCTGCGTCGAAATTCTTATACGCTTTGATTACAATTTATTATGCCAACAATTAGGATTTTCGTAAAAAAAATTCAAATTTCTGTTACCCAAAAATTATCTATCCTACGAACAGTCGTTTGGTAAGAGGGATTGCTATTTATTAAGTATTTTTTTGGTATAAATTTGCAATTAAATTGCTTTGCATAGCATATTATTTACGCCCCGTAATATGTGGGAATAAAAAATATATTAATCTATAGACTTCGTAAAACACGAAGCTTAAGAGAGACTAAAACATTGTTACATTTAGTGTGGATATGTATCCCATACGCATCATAATTTAGTTCTCACTCTCCAGCCCCTGAGTATCTGAAGTACTCATTTGAATTGTATAAATACGCACATTGGACATTAACGTATCAAAATATGAACTTATTAAAAAAAATAATCAAAATTATGTTGGGTGGTTTGCAATCTATACAGATAGTTCTAAATATATTTATGGAAATTGTATATGTTTCCACTCTTAATTGGTTGGATGTCTGTAAAACTTCAATTGGTTCCTTCTCTTGGACAGAGGGGAAATGAGGAAGCTGACAATGGCAAATGGCAAAGCGGGGTGTGATAGAAGAGAGAGAGGTGTATATATTTTCGGAAGTTTTCGTAAATTACAGAAAGCAAGTTAGAAACATTTGGAAGGAGTATTTGAAAGAAAGATCTAAATTGAAAAAAAACATCGTAAAGAGTAATTCAAAATGAGCTTCCTCATATTTCGTGGATTCGTGAGAAATTGCTGTAGGCCTTAGGTTGCGTTCTGGACATGTTCCTCTAAAGAAGTTTGGTTTTCTTATGAAAAGGGTATCTACTCTAAAGTGTGAATTGTGTGGAGTGGATGATGATATTCACCATTTCTTGGTGGAATGTGTCTGAAATGCGGAGGCTCGTTTGATACTAATCCGTCGTTATAATTTGAATTTATTAGATGTCGGTATTTTTCACTGTTTACTGTCTGAACCTAGTTCTGTAGTGGCTAAAATGCTGTATAAATTTAAGTATAAATACTTTTCTCAGACGTAAGAGCAAATGTTATGTTGTTTTGAGGAACAGTGGGGCTGACATTTTTGTATATTTACTTCAAAAATCCCTAAATAAAAACAGATTAAAAAAACGAATAGATAAGCAATCAAACGGACATTTTTTCTATTCATAATATAGGACACTTTAATTCGCCAAACCTTACGTTTTTGTACACCACGATTTTTTCGATTTTAATTAGGCATATACAGCTCAGGCAGTGTAGGCAAACGTTAATACGCGTTTTAAATGGGCTACTGAAGCAGATACTTGCGTCGTAAATTCCAAGCACTGTTCCGAGCTCCTCTCTCTGTAATGCAACAACCCAAGCCAGTACTCGAATAGTAAACCTATAAATTACTGAATAGTTTCTGGATTTGCTTCGTCTTTCTTATTTATCTACTTCTTCACGCTTTTCCTCTTCTAGTACACTTCAGCCTGAAATCGGTGATTTGCGTCTTAAGTAGCGGGACTCAATGACGCGTCGTTTTGTCCAGTCCAGTCCAGTCCAGTTTTATCAGCAAGGGAAGGAAAGTAATTTAAACGTAATATATTTAACTTCAAGTTGAGATCGAACCCACAACCGATCACGTCTACAGTAAGACGCAATCCCACTATGCAATTATAGTCTTTTTATACTTAACAGAATGTTTTCTTCATATGTTTATATTCTGTTAGTTAAAAAGATTTTTTTCCAAGTTAGTTAAAAAGTTTTTAAAGAGATATTTCAATACATAAAGTATTGAAATATCTCTTTAAAAAACAATACAATATGACATATCAATATATTAAAATGTTAAAAAAGTAAGTAATAGTCAATATACTTATGTTCTGGATAACTTCATATTTAAGTAACTCACAGTATAAATTAGCCTTTGTTCCACTAAGAAAATTGTGACATTACATTGCTTCTTTGCTGTGAAACATGAACAAACAAACAAACACACTTTCACGCTTATAATATTAGTATGGATATATCTATACAAATAAATATAATGATGAATATTCATATTACTGCTTATTACTAAATGCATTTGTATGTGTACACGGTACATATACAAATTTTGTCCTTGCCCATTTCTTCGGTTTATCTCTGGAATGGCTGGAGCGATTTCGACGGGACTTTCACTGCCAGATAGCTGATGTAATGAGGCATAGCTTAAGCTACTTTTATTTTAGAATTACGATGTTTTTGTTTTATTGAACACGGACGAAGCCGCGGAAAACAGCAAGTTTTAAAATTAAAGTAGCCTAAGTTACGCCCTGTTACATCAGCTATCATCATTGTAAGTTCTGTCAAAATCGGTCCAGCCGTTCCAGAGATTACCTAAAACAAACAGACAGACAGACAGACAAAAATTTTTAAAAAGCTTATTTTGGTGTATATATCGTGTATATATACATATGCAATCATTAAAAAGTTGTTATTTTAATATTACAAACAGACACTTCAATTTTATTTATTAGTATAGATAAGGAAAACATAATCAAATAACAAAAATGTATAAATGAAAAATATACACTGGTTTTTCTAAATACCTAGCAAAGTGCAATAAATATATAATGATACGAGAAAGTAAATTTTACCTTATTATTATTATAATGAATGAAAGTTATAGTTCGTGGAATACAAAATTTTATCCAGTCCAATTTCATTGGAATTTTGACAAAACCTTCCTCAGTGCATCCCTATACTCCTCAAGGAACCTTCATGCAATTTTTCAGTTTTCTATGCCCAGTAGTTTAGGCTGTATGTTGCCTGTCAGTTATTTAGATTTTTATAGAGGAAGGTGGGGACCCTCCATACGGTTTTTATATTAAAATTATTAAATTCATCTATTTGTGCTGTCAGTAACCTTTTTCAAAATCAAAAATGAAACAAAAAAATATGTTATTAAAAATATATCTTAAGGATAGTGAAAAATATATCTAATTACTGGGAAATATTCGTTTAAACTATGGTGAAAAATTACTTTTAAATTTAAAAACAAACAAAGGCAAGGGTCACTTGACACTCATCGTGCGAAAGGCGTAAAACTATGATAGCTTAATAGCGGTTATACCTAAAAACGTACATAAAAAACGAAAAAAGAAAGTCCACGTGCTTTTTCTTTTCTGATTATGACAACTGTGCATGTTCAGCACAAGGTACAGCACAAAGAGAAGAATATAATTATTATATTCTTCTCTTTGTGCTGTCAGTAACTTTTTTCAAAATAAAAAAATAAAAATAGAAAAAATGTAATTAAAAATGTCGTAGTACTGAAAAATATATCTAGTTACTGGGAATTACTTGTTTAAACTTCGGTGAAAAATTACTTTTGAATTTAAAAACAAACAAAGGCAAGGGTCACTTGACACTCATCCGTGCGAATGGCGTGAAACTATAATAGCTTAATAGCGGTTATACTTAAAAACATATATAACGAAAAAAGAAAGTCCACGTGATTTACTTTTATGATTATGACAACTGTGTGTATGTACACAGTACAAAGAGAAGAATATAATTATTATATTCTTCTCTTTGTGCTGTCAATAACCTTTTTCAAAATAAAAAAACAAGAATAGAAAAAATGAAATTAAAAATGAAAATACTGAAAAATGCCCATGAGGGCCAAGTGACCCGTGCGAAAGGCGTGAAACTATAATAGCTTAATAGCGGTTATACTTAAAAAAGTATATAAAAAACGAAAAAAGGAAGTCCACGTTCTTTTTCTTATATGATTATGACAACTGTGTATATATGCTTCGTGTATGAAGGGAGGCACTTCGGTCTACATAATATATAAATGACTCCATACAAGAAAATCGTTTCAATCGAAAACGCAAAGTAATTTCATTCGATTTATTGCCTTAACTTTATTTATTCAAATTAAAAACCCCTACTTTAGAATGCGAGTCAACAAATTAATATTCCTTAAGTGAATTGTGCGAGGAAGATTTGAAGTTCTATTTTAAATTCATTTAAACTCATGACAATGTTAACCATGAGTTTCTATTGTTTTAAAATTATATTAATTTTTGTATAGGAAAAAATGTAATGGGATTTATGAAAGTAAAAGTTTTCGAATAATATTTATATAAATATACTTACTTTTATAAGGAATTAATGTATTTTTACGGCTGCGTGCTTCTTCTAGTAACATAACAGTAACAATTCCTTCAGACTACCTGTCAGAGGAGAATCTAGAGTTAAGACACTCCGCTCTCCGCTTTCTACTCCATTTTAATTTACCCAAGTGGATATCGAATTTGCAACCAACGCTTTTACCGTCTAACGCTGTTATATTCTTATACGCCACAATATTTTCTATGTAGGTATATATGAATGTAAGAAAATTTTGCAAAACTAAACTCATTTCATAGCTAGGACCAGAAGTCCTTAAGGACGATGACGACCAGGGTAACTAACGAAAAATCCTTATTATTGTTCTAACAAACTTTAGCAAACGCGAACTTAACAAATAATTATTTAAAAATATATTTTATTTATTGTTAAATTAAAGCAATTCAAGTATAATATCTTAACATAACCAGTAGTAGGGGTTACGAATGGGTAGAAATTAGACGCAGCGTTTGCATTTTCGTGAAGTATACTTAAATGTGTCGGCAAATGTAATTACTGAGACGGGGTAAGATATCATCCCTCGATGAATAATTCTACAGAATCAATCAAATCTATCTCATCATCCTTTAACTGGATGTTCATAATGTAATCTTAGAACACGGATAAAATTAATATGCTTGTTTTACTATATTTAAGATATTATTCATATACTTAGTATATGAAAAATATTTTTAAAACACGTATAAGATTTCAAATGAAGCGGTATTTGAACCCGAGCCTTGGAAACTTTAACCTTGCAATTTTAGCTCCCCCGAAGCTTCGTTATTTTGTATTAAACATTTTTTTAATATCTTATATCGAAATCTGTCACACGTTTTCAAAAAATGTTTAAGTAAGCTTGTGTTTATGATATTGAGGTTATCTTATTTTTAAGGATTACATATCTCATATATCATATTTTTGCAATTTTTAAGGACTATTGGTAAACGCGTGGGTTTGATCTCCTCGGAGGACTGGTATATTTAAATTATATACTTACGACTCGACTTCCATACGTAGGTACATACCTAAGAAAATGTGCAGCGTTGAGTTCCGCAATTCAACACGCAATATTGGGATTTCAAGCCAATAACTTGCCCTCTGTTACTGCCCTGCTATGAGTGAAAAGGCGTAAATATGCCTAGTTTATAAATTATTCTACTAAACTGTTAAAATAAAACATTCATTTGAAGCAAAACAGCCTCTCAAAGACCGCTGTTGGGTTTACTACCGCTACCTAGTTAAACTTTATGTACATTTTATGTTTATGAACTATGGAAATTTATAGGGGAATGTGTGCGAGTAAATAAAATTAAATTTTCATTTTATATCTTCAATAATAATATTTAAACAGCATAATTAACATTATCTTTGTAAATATTTCATTTGTTAATATTTATTTATACAGTATAAAATTTAAATATTGAATAAATACGGTACAATGGGCTGTTCTGCTCGTATTTGCTATATAAGAGAAATTCGGTGGTAGAATATGCCTCCATACTACTTGATAAAAGGTATTGGTTTGTAGTAAATAAAGTATTTAAATGTGCCTATAGAAAGACGGTGAAATTCAAGTATTTCTTGAAAAAATATGTATTAAATAAAAGTCTCCCGTTGACTATTGTGACTGATAGCAATGTAAATACAACCTAAACTATACTAAGCCTTAAAAATGACATATAGCTAGAGGTATGATGATTTTAGAGTGAGGAATAAACATAAATTTGAATTTAGGTTTAGTATCAGATCTCGTCTCGCGCGAAATCTATGTTGTCGGTTGGATTCCTACTAGAGGAATCGGCAGAATAATTATATTTGAATCATTTAAATTTATACATATTCTCCGGCACTTAAGGTAGTTAAAATAAAGCCAGGTGTCAAATTTTGGGTTCCTCCCAAAAAGTGGAATATGGAGTGTCTTGATACTAAGTTCACTCTGATCATACTGCTATATAAGGTCCTACGCACTACTAGTCATTCTTTTTTTTTTGTTGCTGGGAAATGCGTTTACGCAGGCCATCCATCCGTACGCAAAGCAGGCAGACCTACCTTACGTACGGATGATATAATACTGTGGGACTCACCGGAGTCCGATACTACCCTCGTGAGGCGTCGCAGGTTCGTACGCGCATTCCACTACGACGTCTGACGTACGATGACTACATTCATTATTCTGGATTAACCACTTCCAGAATTTTCCATATATAAAAAAGAGTCACGGTTTTTCCTGCAAAGAGGGAGCTCCTAGTGTCCTAAGATATCTTTCTTCACACAGTGTCAAAACCCTCCTTTCTCCACTGTATGTTAATTACGAAAAATTATATATAACGAAAGATACTGTTGAAAATACATTTGCATATTTAAATAGACATCATTAGATATATTATTTGGTACGCCGATCACGTTCGGACCCCTCATCTCAACGAGGCCAATTAGAGGACTGTGTTTGTTTCATTTCAAGTATAATGAACGTATACATTAAATATCGTATCTTTTCTAATAATATTAGTTAACTGGGTTTCAAAGGCGTTTCTCGTCGACAAATAGAGCGATTATGGTGATGCTTTTATGGATAAGTTTTGTTTATTTTTAGCTTCACATATATAGTCTTTAATTTAAGAATATTTAAATTTAAATATTTTGAAATAGTTTTGCTAAAAATAATTTTAATATAATATAATGTATTCTACCCCGTAGGGAGACGGGTTAGAATACAATTCCCCTCCGTCGCTGAGCAGCGTCCCGTAAAAGGCGGGTAACCCAGTTGCTTGGTGGTAAGAGCTTCGTTGTCCGACTGGCTCGCGACCACTATCATGTCAAAGACGAACGGCCAAACATCTGATGATGTGTTCCGGTTCGATGACATGTAAGCCAGCTCTCCCTATTCCCAACATCCACATCCTATCTCCCTCATTTCCTCTTCCCGCCTTAAGGTCGGCAACGCATCCACAACTTTTCTTATATTTTGGATGTCCATGGATGATGGTGAACGTGAAACGTACGATCAGGTCCTTCTGCTCGTTTGCCCCCCTTTCAACAATAAAAAAAAATCATTATCTCAAGTGGGAATCGAACTTGCAACCAATCGTGTTTTCAATCAATCAGCTATTACATTATGGTGGCCTCGTGCTTCATAATATACACAAAAAAATAATTTGAATACGTGTCCGAATATAGTCATACTATAATATTATCATAGCAAGAAGACATTAGGGTCTTGATGAAAATGATTAAAAGCTTGTTTCTTTCACTTTATTTCTTAAGCTGATTTACTATTATGTAAAAAAATGTCAAAATAATTCCCTTTTCTATAACGAAACGAAGATATATTATTAATAGTAATTTTACAATTTGGATTAAAAAATCAAATAAATATTTATTTTCTAAAATTATAAGTAGATTAAGTTTCCCATTTTGTTTTATATAGAAAATTATGTTATCTCCGCTAAGTTTCTTCACACATTTTATACTTAGATGGTTCAATATATCAACTAGCGAAGATAACTGCATCATGCTATTTAATACGAAAAGTTTTGAAATTATGTGCTTCAAGTTAAGTAAACTAACGTTTGAATACATAGTCAATATGTGATGAAGTAATGAGTCTTATCAAATGTAGTTCTTGAATATATCTTAAGATTTATGTGACTACAACTATTTATTACTTTAAGCAGTAACATATAGTCTACTAAGTGGATATAGTACATGACAAAAAAGCGCGGCGTCGAGTTCCGCCAACTCAAAATTTAAATTGCCACAGTGCCAACTGCTCAGCACATTACTGCACATTAATTAATAATAATTAATTTATTAACCAAAGATTACTATAGAATTATATTTTCAGCCTCACGCCCTTCGACTTGCGTAGAGTATTTATATAGAATATAGTGTCAATACAATCTGTTCTCCACTTTCCACCCGAAAACATGACATTGCGTGTGGAGTGGCAGAACTCTTAAACCTTTTTAAATTGTTACAATTAGGAAAATTTAAAAATACATTTAGAAACCGTATAAAAATTTGAATGCAACGGGATTCAGGTTCGAAGTTCGACCGTTTGACGCAGTTGGTAGTAGAATACTTGGCTTAGCGGTCAGAGCACCTGGACGGTTTTCAGGAGGCGCGGGATCAAATCCCGCTGCGTTCAAATTTTTACAAGTTTTCTAAATGTCTTTCTCACTCAACTTGTTTTATTCTACAGATTGGAGAAACGAAATTATTAAATTATGGTCATTTTACCAGGTAGGAATCGAACCTACAACCACCTACGCTCACGCTCAGATACTCTCTTGCTTCGCCCCTGATAGCCTCAATATTTACTACCAATATCTTCCAATATTTTTTACTTTGGCATGTTGTTATTATATATTATTTTTATAACCATATCGAAATACAGTACAAAAATTACCTTCGTTTGTTTATAGCGAATAAATAAATTCTTTGCAATTACGAATGCCGAATAACATTTCATTTTCTCATTTCTTCATCTGAAATTGTAGAATATATTTACATACACATATAAATGTCATACAAAGGTTTCATTTACTTTCGTGTCCTAGAACTCGCAGACTATAAAGCGATGGTTGTGGGTTCGATTCCCACTCGGGGGAACGATTATATTTAAATATTAATTTCTTCGCTCCGGAAACTAAGACTGCAGACTAAGAGCATCGTTGACTTCCATGATTCACCAAGCAGTGTCTTGATTTCGGGTGGAAAGTGAAAGACGGAGTGTCTTGACACTAGATCCTTTCTAACTACCCCACTATGGGAGAAATAGCTAATTCATTTGTCAAGGAAAACAAAATAGTATTATTCAATTAAGGCTTTGTCCTTTATATAATTCAGCTTCATTGGGTTTATGGGCGGTGTCACCCTCAAATTAATTATTCGTTATCAAATCTACGAGGCAAACGACTTGTTTATTATTAATTAGTTTACCCTTGATAGTGCTTTATGCATCTGATTAATTGATAACTTAACAAGATTGTGGGGGCTTTATGCACTACAGGTACCTTTTTATATTAATTCAGTTTTAATAGGAGGATACTTATATATACTTTCAAAAGGGGAACCTATATTTTTTTTTAGCTTCACACAGCAGGGTAAGCAGAGGGAAGGCAGTGTTAAGACACTACGTTTCCCATTTTCCGTCGAATTCGGAGGCATTGTGTGTTAAGTGGCGAAACTTAACACCGAATTTTGTCACGACACCGGAGCGAAGAAAAGAAAATCAAATATTTCCACTCCTCGAGTGGGAATCGAAGCCACAACCAGTCATTTATCAGTCACAATGTACTATACAGTCTTCTATGCCACGACTGGCCTCGGAACCTATTTTACGTTAAAATAATTAAATACTTTGAACTTGCTAACAAAGAAAACAGGAATAAGTTTAGAGTTAGCATGTATGTAGTAGTAGTAAACGAGAGTAATCTATTAAAATATCTTAGCTAGTCTAAGTCTATCAATAATTGATATCTATCTCGTATTTTGAAAGCGGCGATACTTTTTCCAATTTGGTTGTGTAGAGAGAGGAGATCAGATCGTGCCTAACATTGTTATAATTAGAAACGTTTAAATTGCTTTATGACCATAAATAAATTTTTTGATAGTATTTTTTCTTCAAAAGTATCATGATTTTAACGTAGTATTGCGCATTTTTTTCCTTATAACCAACTAGAGGCTGTCAAGGCGCAGTAAGGCATCATCTGACTGTAAGCGTTGATTGTGGGTTTAATTCTCAGTGGGGGAATGATAATATTTAATAATTATTTTCATTTCTTGACCCTCGAAAATAAAGCCTGTGTTTAGTTCCGCCTCTCAACACGCAATGTCTTGATTTGGCAGAAAGTGGAAAACGGATTTAACGAGCTAATACTTAGTTTTTTCAATAACCAACGAATCTTTTAAATACGTGAAGCTAATAAGATAGTAAAGACGGTAAATTAAAAAAAATGGAAATTTAACTAAATATAGAATATAAACGGTATGTTCATATATGTATGTATTTAATGTCCATCAGCTTATTTTTGCTAATAAATTTAAAATAGTATAAAATTAATAAATATCCTCGCATATTAAAGAAATTATCAATATTTTAATATGAAATCATTTAACATGATCATATTTCGTTCGGATATCACGTATATCTAGAAGTTAACCTGATTAAGGATAGGCACTTGAACATAAAATCTAATTACCGAAGCCCTTCTAACCTCTCTAACCTGACCCTGTTAAGGGCTCTTGAACACTAAACGTGTATATTTTATTTACTTCCCTTCGATTTACTCAATTCACTTATACGCTATTAGCAGAATAACTAGTATATAAATATATAAAGCTTAAATACATAATATAATAAAAGCTACGTATATTTTCTTTAATATAAGTATTTATTGGCCAGTCGCGGCGCAGTGGCACAAAGTGTGACTAAAACGAATGGTTGTGAGCTCGATTCTCACTCAAGGAGTGGAAATATTTAAAATTTCCATTTTCTTCACTCTGGTGTCGAGGCAAAGCGCGACGTTAAGTTCGGCCACTTAATACGTAATGCTTCTGGAATTCGGCAGAAAGTTGGGGAACGGAGTGTCTGAACACTAGGTTCCCTCTGCCTAGCCCGCTGAGTGCGGGATATAGCGTGAAGCTAAAAAAAGAGTAATCAATGCTATTCCTTATCTTATCAAGGCCCTGTAGTGTAATAGAACAGTGTCTATTTGTAAATGCGACGGTTGTGGGTTTGATTCCACGTTTTTATTATGTATTATATTAATTTCTCTGCTGTGGTACCTGAGACAAAGTGCGGCGTTGAGTTTCGGCACTCAACAAGCAATGTCTTTATTTCAGTACGAGAAAGAACGTAGTGTCTTAACACTCTGGCCTTGCCTTGTAGCACGAAGTGTGAAGCTGCTTTTTTATCTACGTTGATATCTTACTTTATCCTCCAGCTTCGTGGTTTTTCCTACGTGGCAGGGTAGGTAGAAACTATATAACTTAAATACTAAACGAAAAAAATTGAAATATATCTACCGTTAAGAAGGTTTTAGGGAGAGGAATGAACATAAACATATGGATATTTTTGTATCAGATCTCATGGAGAAGTGGGACGTCGAGGATGTGGGTTGGATTCGTTATCTAAAAAATATTAATATTCATATTATAATAATATTCATATTATAATAATAATTGTTATAATATTCTATTTTAATTTATATTAGAGATATAAAATGCTAGTATCACGCTCTTTTTTCCATTTTTTACCCAAATTCGAGATATTGCGTGTTTAGCAGTGGCTCAACACAGCGTTTTGTCTTAACAGAAAGGAAACTAACATAATTTAAACTTAATTACTATACTGATTGGGAATCGAACCCACAATCATCGTCGTTATAACTCCCACACACACAGTCACACTGCACCATGCGGCCTCATCTATATATTCTAATAGAAATTTATTCATACTAAAAGCTTAATATTCATTAATTACTTTAATAAGAATAATGAACCTTTACTACACGCTTTGTTCCATAGATTGTTAGGTTATACTCATTACTAAAACAAAAGCTCGAAACAATACATTAGAATAAAACCTGATTAGATTCGCAGACTTAGAGTCAATTGTGAAATTTTAAAGCACTAAAGAGTTTAAGGCTTTATGTTGAGTTAAAATTAATATTTGATGTCTTAGAGTTGATTAATACTTAGCTTATTTAAAAATAAAGTTATAAAATAAAAGTTTATATAAGTTTCAGTTACTTTTTTGTTTTCATTTTGAATATATACATAATAAGGGCCAGTCGTGGCGCAGTGGCACAAGCGTGTGACTGTAAACGACTGGTTGTGGATTCGATTCCCACTCAAGGGGTGGAAATATTTAATATTTCCATTTTCGCTCTGGTGTTGAGGCAAAGCGCGGCGTTAAATTCCGCCACTTTGGTGCAGTTTTTGACTGTAATACCGATTGGTTGTGGGTTCGATTACCGATAGAAAGAATGATTATAATTCAATTATATTCTTTTTCGGTTATATGTATAAACAATCAGTTCAGGTTAAGGTGTCTTATCGAATTTGCGTTAGTTCCACATTTTACGTCCACTGGATTAATTTTAATTTTTAGCTGCTCATTTCTTAGTAGGGTAAGATAAAACACCAATATCATCAGTCATTTATAATATCATCTCATTCTTTATTTTTTAATCATAAACAAATAAAAATAGTAAGATTTGTAAATGGTGCCTAATAAAATATTTAGAAAACTTCATTTATATACATAACATTTTTATCTTGGTTATGTCTTACGTACATATATGGCTACTTAAAATATTTTTATGTGATTTCTTTCAGCTTCACGCTTTTCACAGTATATATATTTTAGTTGGAGATCCCAGGGTCAAGACACTCTACTCTCCACTTTCCAAATCCAAATTCAAAATATTAGGTGTTGCGTTGAGACCAAAACACTCTGTTTTGTCCTGTTTACTAGAGCAGGCAAACGATAATAACATGTATGTATATAATGATTAACTTATTTAGATTCGAACCTTCAACTATCGTGTTTATAGTAAGAAATTGTTCCATTTGTTTAATGATTAATGTTTCCATTTGCTTGGTGTGGAGGCAAAGCGCGGCGTTAAGTTCCGCCACTCAACACGCAATACCTCCAGAATTCGGCGGAAAGTGGGAAACGTGGGAGAAGTTAAACAAAAAATAATAATAAAAAAGGGTTCCACTTGACCACGATGGTCTCTATGAGCGACAGATTTTTCTATAACAAGTTCACATGTATAATAATGTACATATATAGTTACATAATACATTATATGACACTTTATTAGACATTTTGTTATATCGTAGAAAAATAAAATTTTTGTAAAGAATTCACACAGTTAAATATGAATGCAGTGAAAAGGCTGGCACGGCTACCTCATTAATTAGAGGATTCTTAGCTCCGAAGTAGGTCGCGGGCCATCGTAGTGTACTCGGGAAATAGTTTTTTCCCTTTTTTTTAAATGAGAGGCGAAATTGCAACTTTTTGTGAGTTGATGCTGAATGAGTGCACGCTTTGAGACTCAAGCTGCGCGAAATGAATGCGTTTTTAATTTTGGTTTTGAGGTTTAATTTGGAATTTTGTTAAGTAATTTTTGTGAACATTTTTTTTTTTTGAGAGTAAAAAAATTAAGCCAAAATTATCTGGTGAGTACTGTTGAATTGGGTTGGCTGCGCTGCGATGTCGTGTAGTTGTACTATAAAATTTACCTAATTTATTTTCACTCACTCATGTATTTTATGTGGCTCTAGAAAGTTTTTTTTTCGTTTTTACACGTTTTTCCGCATCACAGTGTAGGCACAAAGAATCTAGTGTCAAGATTCTTCGTTCTCCACTTAGATTGTTATCATTCCCTCGAGTGAGAATCGGATCCGTTACTAACGAGTATTCAGTTAGATGCTGTGATTGAATTAGTAGAAGATCTACGGACAAACGGAGAAAATATTATTCTTTACTTTAAGAGGCGCACGCTGAATCTTTAATTATGAACAGGAAAGAAAATAGAAAAAGACATTTAAAGTAAGCGTATAAAAATTTGAACGCAGCGGGATTCGAACCCGCGCCTCCTGAATACCGTTCAGGCGCTCTCACCACTGAGCCATGCGTTCTACTTATATAATTTTTTATACGTTTTCTTTAAATGTCTTTTTCAATTTTTTAAGTGTGGAATAGCACTTTACAAATGTTTAAAAGTATTTAATAAATAGCATTCTCTCTTGCCAAGCGATTGTTCGTAGAATGATCTTTGGGTAGCAGAAATTTGTAAAAATCTCTCTACAGAGGTGCACAATGAAAATAAGTTGTAATAAAACGTATAAGAATTTCGACGCAGCGGATAGTAGAACGCATGGCTCAGTGGCGGATAGGAGAGCGCTTGAACGGTATTCAGGAGGCGCGGGTTCGAATCCTGCGTTCAAATTTTTATACGTTTTCTTTAAATGTCTTTTTCAATTTTCCTAAGTGTGGAATAACACTTTAAAAATGTTTAAAAGGAAAGAAAATATTTTACAAAAGTATTACAAATGTATTCCAATATGCTCGGAATTCGAACTCATAACTATCATGTGTACAGAGCTGCGTATTGCAGATTTTTTTTAATTACTTAACTAAGCGCCATGATGAATATGTTTTTAAAAACTAACGAAAACATTTGAAGAAATACATGGAAGACATGTTGTATTTCTTAAATTGTGTGCATAAATAAACATTATTTGAATATAAATAATTAACTACTCTTGTATCTCTCTTATAAAAAAGTATTGATGCATTTTATTAATTTATAATATTAAAATTTATATGATTGAATGAATAAGTTCGATTCCCATTCGGGGAAATGATTATATTAAAATCATTTTTAAACACAATAAAAATATTACGTTGAGTTCTGATACGGAGTATTTTGACATTAGGTTTTCTCTATCTACCCCGATACACCCCGATACAGGAAGAGTTGTTTTTAAAGCTTTATTTCAACTATCTCGAAATTTATGCATATCTTAGACTATTTTTTATTTTTATATTGAAGGTTATATATCTGGGGCCAGTCGTGGCGCAGTGGCACAAGCGTGTGACTGAAAACGACTGGTTGTGAGTTCGATTTCCATTCGAGGAGTGGAAATGTGTCATAATTTCCTTTTTCTTCGCTCTGGTATCGAGGCAAAACGCGGCGTTAAGTTCCACCAATTAACACGCAATGCCTTCGAATTCGGCGGAAAGTGGGGAACGGAGTGCCTTAACACTAGGTTCCCTCTGCTTACCCTGCTGAGTGCGGGATACAGCTTGAAGCTAAAAAAACGGCAAAAAGATATACCTTAGAAAGACAATTCATTAAACTTAAGTACTCGTAAATATCAAGTATATTTTTAGACTTAAAACACAAACTACCAGACGTAGATAACCAATTATCAGAGCAATCATTAGTAGTAACGATGGAGATGTGCGACAGATGGACGGACTAATTAGCGGTGGATATTGTGGGCGTACAGGCTTAGAGTGAGGAGATTTACCCCTTATATTAAACGTTTGATTGTGTTTTATGTATATAAATATTCTTGAGAGAGGTTGATATTAGAGGCTATCTAGAAATATAAAAGCTTAAATTTAACTACATCTGATTAAATTGCCACCCACAGTGGCGAATATGACTGTAAACGCGATTGGTTATATTTAAATTGTATGAATTTCTGTAAAAAAAATGCCTTGAAAAAAAAGCCTTGAATTTCGCCATTCAATATTTTCACTAGGTGCTCTCTCACTTCCTTATTTAAAAAAAATATACTGTAATAAAAAATCTGTGTGTATATGTGTAATTTTTTAAAAAAGTGTATATTAAAGTCAGACTAGTTTAGGTATTTTTTTATTTATTACATATGCCATGAATTATTATGAGAAGTACATATTGCTCGTCTACTTCAAATACACTTTGAATATGCATGCATAATTTCAAACTCTTCGGCCTCATCATTTTTCTAAAACTGGTCTACAATTTTTCCCCTCTTATTACGTAAGTAGATACAACATTTTCCTTTAATTCATTTAAATTTAATGACTAAAACAATATACATGCTTCCGTTCATAAAAAGCTCATTTTATTTATGACACTAACATTTTAAGCTACTTATTGAATTTTAGAAAAAGGATTCTTATAAATCTTATATAACAAACATATATTAAGTATCACTACGAAATTGAACTGTATAGAGAATTTGCCAATTAACCCTAAATATACAAGAAACAATTCCTGGTTAAACGTTCGACGTTGCCCAATCGTACCGTAATCCTCCTAGTTCTGCGTATCCGCTTATCTAACCGTATGCGAGCGAACGGGATTCATTGACACCGGTGATACTGGTATTTACTTAATAGGAACATACCTATGTATTTCGAGAGTAAATACATTGGCATTTATTGTAATGTTATTTCTTTTAAAATAGCGTGAAATATATAGGTTTTATGTTAAGTTAATTTTCATTTTAAATACTGGGTAGTATTCAAAATGCTACTTTACACGTTACCTTCTCTTCGCCATACTGCATTTTTTTTTAGCTTCACGCTGTATCCCGCACACAACAGGCGGGCAGAGGGAACCTAGTATTAAGATACTCCGTTCCCCACTTTCCGCCAAATTCGGAGGCATTGCATGCCAAATGGCGGAACTTAACGCCGCGCTTTACCTCGACACCAGAGCGAAGAAAATGGAAATATAATTTCCACTCCTCGAGTGGGAATCGAACCCACAACCAGTCGTTTACAGTCACACGCTTGTGCCACTGGCTGCACGACTGGCCATTTTTGTTATAATGTTATAATATTTAATACTGGATATTTTTGAACGGATTAGAATTTTAATTATTCTTATAATTAAAGTGTAGATAGTAATTTCACAGAAAACAAAGTAGGTTATATAAATAATTGTTTTCATATTCAACTTTAAAACACATTTTACAATAACTGTTTTTCCTTGAAAATGTTTACCATACTCTGCATACAATATACCTTTTGCCGCTACCGATATATTTCCAATACTTGAGAAACTCCGCTTACTTTGTGATTGATATGTTTGTGCATAAGTTTTGTTATTCACTTCTTATTGAAGACAAAGCATAGAAATTCAACGATGCGCTTTTTATAGATTTTCTTCATTTTATATACTAGCAACTCTTTCGCGGCTACCTCACTTCAGCCCCTTAGGGGTTGGTTTCTGAAAACAAATAGGTATCCTACATTTGATCTTGTGTTTCTTGACCTTCAATTATATTTCTGAGATAATGTCTGAGCGCATGCTTGTCCCTGGGTTTTTACTATTTTCATTCTGAATGTTATCCAAATCGGTCTAGTAGATTAGCCGTAAAAGCGTAACAGATAGGCAGACAGAAAGGCATTTCCAATATGATTATAGAACGAGAGGATAATAAAAATAATTAAATTATGATCATTTCATCAACTGGAAATAGAACCCACGACTATTTGCAGTTATAATCAGACGCTGTGTCACTGCGCCGTGATGGTTTCAAAGGCACATATGTGCCTTATTGTACCTTTTAATCTATATTAAAGAATATAATAAGAAAAGGGAACGGAGTGTCTTAACACTAGGTTCCCTCTGCCTACCCTGCTGTGTGCGGGATATAGCGTGAAGCTAAAAAAAAAAAAAAAAAAAAAAAATAATAAGAAAAGAAAGAATATTATTTTATGAGAAAATTGAATAAATAGTTGATCTCAGTAAAATTAATTACTTTTTAAGCTTAAGCTGCAGATAGCAACGTTTTGAGTTCATTTTTGCTCAAAACAACATGAATTTCCTGTTAGAATTCTAAAGTATTGCAACTTATTATCATGAAATAATTGTTATTACTGTATTTAAAAATGTAAATACAAAAAACTACAAATTCACAAGAATCAAATTAAAATACCATTTAAAGTATACATTTCGGACATAAAAGCTTGCCATTTTACACGCTGTAAAAAGTCATGAAATATGAAAATAAACTAAATCACGTAGTTTTCGGGGCAGCGGTGAAACGGAGCGCGTCTGTCGCTCTGAACAATAACGAACTTTTCATTAGTCGCATTTAACAAATGGCTTAAATCTGAATAAGAGCGCTTCAGAATTCCCAGCATGTTTGGACTGACGCGAGAATGTCGTTTTTTGTGTTAAAAGTTATATGTATTTTTAACTGTGCATTGTATTTTAAAGTGGCTTTACGCTTATTTTTTGTATAGCAGGGTAAATAGAGGGAACTTAGTGTTAAGACACTCCGTTTTCCACTTTTTGGCCGAATAAGAGATGAGTGATGGCCGAATGAGATGAGTGGTGGAATTCAACGCCGCGTTTTATTTTAAATAATTTAAGATTTTTTACTTTACGGTATGGTTCTGTATACTTACGAATGATTATGTTTATTACATGCCGATTAGTATGACAGCATATATCATGACAGGTCTGTTGATGTTCTAGGCACAGTAAGAGTTAATGTGAATATTTTAGTTTTAATTAATTTATTAAATTCATGTTGGAAGTAAAGTTAACAACTTCATGCTTTTACCTCATAGCGGAGTAGTTACATAGAAGCTAGCATTAAGACACTCCGTCCTCCACTTTCCTCCCGAAATCGAGGCTTTTTGCGTCTTTAGTGGCAAGTCCAAGTGGTCTTAGGTACCAGCGCGAATAAATAAAAATTTTGATAATAGCTCCCCAGAGCGCGAGTCGAACTCATAATCTTCGATTTAACAGTCACACGTTTTTGAACTGCGCCACGATGTAAGTTAAAATTGCAAGCTTATTTACCGAAATTTAAATGTTATATTATTATTTAGTATTTTAAAGCGTTTTTTTTTATTAGAATTGACTATTCCATCACATAACCATTTGAGTATATATAAAATATATTGCCTCTTGGCTCATATACACATACACACATACATACATACATACATATAAAATTCACTACATGTTAAAATGTAAATAGACAAAGTTAGCATCTGAATAACAAGATCGTGTATCAGCAATTCACAAAGGACGATTTTACAAGTGCTTTTATTGCTATCGAACGTTCGGATTAAAATTGCTGTTCTAACATATTTTTTTAATATCTATCGTATTTTATCGCAGGTGCTGCTGACGGCGCGGATAAAACGCATTCAGGTAAATTGTGTTTTTGTGACTTTAGAAATATTATATTTTTTATATGTATTTCTATTTGAAAATGTATGTTGGGATGTTTTTTAAGGTTATGTATGTTGGATTCATTTGTTAATAGAGTGACTTCGAAGGTTTTAAATGGTTATGCCATTATTTTAGGACTTTATTCGTACACACAATACATACTACTTTGTTATACATAATATATAAATAATTATAGATGAGAGGCCAGTTGTGGCGCAGTGGCACAAGCGTGTGACTGTAAACGACTTGAGGGGTGGAAATATTAATATTTCCACCCCTCAAGTGGGTGCCGAGGTAAAGCGCAGCGTTAAGTTCCGCCACATAACACGCAATGCCTCCTAATTCGGCAGGAAATGGGGAACGCAACGGATGTCATAACACTAGGTCCCTCTGCCTAACCTACTGTGTGCGTACAGTGTGAAGCTTAAATAAAAAATATAGATGAATAAACTAAATTTACCAGTTAGCGAAGACATAAAGACAATATATTCTACAATCATCCCTCTGCATAGAAATTGTATCTACAAACGATCACGTTTGCAGGCAGACACTGTGCCACTGTGCCATGATGCAATATCCTTCAATATTATGTTAATTCAAAATATAAAGATACATACATGAATTGCTAGGAATTCGCAAATTATTAATGATAATAAGCGTCTTTTTTTGTCCCTTTCTTCGACTTTCCAACGAAGACTATTCTTAGATATTCATCGATTGATTCTTTACGAATTTCATTTAATTTTATAAAGTGATTCCTTTATTCATTGATTCTCTACATGAGCATGAAATATTTTACTGCGTTGAAAAGTAGCACGTCCTTCACCAGCTTTCTAACCCTGCAAAAAATGTAATATAGCGTCACATGATTGTGACAGGAAAGACGTACAAACAAACATACCTTCTCGATCATAACATTAATAGGAATATAGATTTTCTAACGAATTAATAGTTTTTCCATTGTCTGTATATTTTTTCATAAAATACAATTATCACGTTAACACAAAAAATATCAAAAGAGAAATTTAAGTAAGCTCCGCTATCACACAAAGGGAGCGGACAAGTTTTTGTCGGTTCACGCAAACAAATTAGCCGGTACTGTCATCATAATAAATGACAAGCCGAGTATTCCTTATCCACGACAAAAGGAAGAGATTCAACAATTCTTAGTTTAAATGAGTGGCTGAATTTTTTATCAACTCATTTCGTTTAAAAGAAACTGTGGAGTGGAATGAGAAAAAATAAGCATATCTCATTAGACGGCCGTTAGTGGAGGAGCTTTTGAAGCGCCGTTTCCAAAGTAAAGTTTTTCTATAGGGACAATAGTTTATCGGAGTATTCTTCGTATTACTATTCTTGAATTGGTTGAAAAAATCACGTGTATATTGTAATTTGTGTGGTTGGTAAATAGTGCAATTTGAGGCTATTCAGCCATCCAGCGGGGGCAAGTAAGTGTAAATCCGACTGGTTGTGGGTTCGATCCCCTCTCGAGGAGTGGTAATATTTAATATTTTCATTTTTTTTGCTCTGGTATCGAGGCAAAGCGTGGCGTTAAGTCCTACCATTTAACACGCAGTGCTTCCAAAATTCGGCGAAAAGTGGGGAACGGAGTGTAATATCATACTACCGCTTCTTTGAATTGGACATTATGATTTATATTGCTGCAATTAAAGTAAAAAGAATTAATTTCTCTTAGAGTCTACTGTTTCACAGAAGGACAACATGTAAATATAAATGTAATAGTTGTAGATGATTATATTGATCTTATCTTAATTTCCCTAGTCTTTCAATATTTACCATGCAATGTTTTCGAGAGAAAAGCGAAGCACGGAATTTTATGACACAAGATTCTCTTTATTGAGTTTACTAAACGGGACAAAGTGAGAAGCTGAAAAAAAGTATTAAACTAAGTACATATATGTTCTATCATTTTATGCGGTTGTGGATTTGATTTTCAGTCAGCAAAGAGCATATTTAAATTATTTTTATTGCTCTACTCTGGTAAGAATACGAAGCGCAGTGTTGAGTTCCACCACCCAATATGTAATTTCTAGATGTCGTTTGGAAAGTGCCATGACACCAAGCGTGATTCCATATGCCCACAACCTAAATTACTTGTGACGGCATATTCTTTGAACTTGACATAAATCGACTGACTTACGTGGAATTTCAATATCACCGTCTCATGTCTCTGGTCCTTGTAATGGAAAAAAATGAGTTTCTCATTTGTAGTTCTGAATTCATACTCTGAATTGCACTTGATAGATTGTAAATTAATTGTGACCACAAACTTTTTTGAAAGGTGGATTTCCCCTGCATTACAGTAAGTTCAGTACGGTCTGACTACGCTGATATATGGTAAAAACCGTGAACCGGTAAAAAATCATTCGTTATACGCAATCTTATCGTAAATCAATAGATTGTCTATAAGATTAATTTCTTAATTCACTTAAATTTAATAACTAAAACAATATACCTGCTTCCGTTCATACAAAATCACATTCTTTTTTATGACACTAATATTTTAAGCTACTTACTGAATTTTAGAATACGCTTTTTATAAAGAAAACGTAGAGGCAGACCCCTCCTTAATCCACCTGCCGTTTCTTTGATGTAGAAACAAATATAACGTACGGTCGGGCAAACAATTAGCGTTTTATATATACGTGTGTGTATGTATGTATGTTTGTTGAGGAAGTTGGGGTTGAGCGGACCAAATAATAAAGAAACCTCCAATGAATATTATATTCGTAGACAATGTTATATGAACTTATTTGTTAAAGGTATTTTAAAATTAATTTGTAGTGAGGCTTTTCTGAAGTTGCAGCTTTAAGAATTCTGATTTTGGAAACTGTTTATAAATAGCAATACGACATTTTATTTTGTTCATAATATATACGATTTTTACATAAAAGATTTTTTATAAAATTGTCTTCGTGTCGTAATTAAATTGCGTATGACTGTAATTGCAATTTTCTATTCAAATCTGGCTTAGCGGAGATCATAATTTAATTTTTAAATTTCTTAAATTTGTGGCCAGTCGTGGCCCAGTGGCACAAGCGTGTGACTGTAAACAACTGGTTGTGGGTTCGATTCCCACTCGAGGAGTGGAAATTATATTTCCATTTTCTTCGCTCTGGTGTCGAGGTCAAGCGCGGCGTTAAGTTCCGCCACTTAACACGCAAGCCTCCGAATTCGGCGGAAAGTGGAGAACAGAGTGTCTTAACACTAGGTTCCCTCTGCCTACCCTGCTGTGTGCGGAAAACAGCGTGAAGCTAAAAAAAATCTTAAAACGTGGCGTTGAGAACCAGCACATTTAACACATTGTCTTAAAGGCTAATGGAAAGTGGGTAACGGAGAGTCGTAATACTAAGTTTTCCTTGATTATACTGCCATGCGGAAAAAAGTCTGATGGGGGAAATATTAAACATTTTTGTGCGTACCATCCTTTTTTCAAATAAATATACAAAACTTGATAAACTTAGCTAACTTTTTAAGCAAAATGCTGTAAGTAAATAAAGATAAATACTTATTAAAACAAGCATTACACTATAATAACTTATTAAAAATTTAATTAAGAAAGATATAGCCTTTTATAATGAAAAAATACAAGAATTTTCCTCAATTCTTCTTCAAGACAATTTGTATTGAGCAAGAAACCGCAGATCATTTTACGCTGGTCTCTCATATCTGCTTAAGGCAGCTTAGTGGCAAGTACAAGGGGCGCCGATATCTAAAGATAAAGGTTCTATTGTTTGCGTTAAATTGTGCACATTCGTGCCACTTTATGTATCATAAAATAAGATAGAACAGGATATTATATTATATTGTAGGAGAATCACGTGGTTTTGTGTGAAGGTTAATTTTAGATGAATTATTGGGTGAGTTTTTATTACTATTTTTCATACAAAATTAGAAAAAAATCAACAAACAACAACAAACTAGTAAATAGTATTTTTTGCAAAAGAAAACAGTCCCTTACCTTTAAATATTTTACTATTTACTAATTAAGTGTTACATAAGTACTTTTTATAACTACTAGCCCCCTCCTCCTTTATATCAGCAAAAGTAAGCATATCTCTTTCATTTACTTAGAAATATATTTATAATTTTAAGTTAAAATTACTATTTTTGGTCATGAAAAAAGGTTCTAAGGGCTAGAATTAACTTAGGATAAAGGAATTTTACATACTTAATAATTTTGCATGGCAAATTTTGACATGATCATTCATTCAAAATAACAGATGAAAATTTTAATATAAAAAAGTAATAAATTAAAACAAAAGAATGAAAGAAAAAATATAATATAAATTAAAACAAAATAATATGTTCTTGATGTCAAAACTGAACCGTGGACTTCTGATTTGTGAGAAAAATACACTTTCTAAAAAGAAAACCTAGCTAGATCGAATTTTCTTCTCCGAAGCCTTCCACATCTTTCAAGATACACATACATACATACAAGGATTGCTCGTTTAAATGTATAAGATGTAATTTTGCAATATAAACAATTTTAACGCCGTGCTTTACCTCTGATACCAGAGCGAAGGAGATATTAAATATTTCCACTCCTCGAGTGGAAATCGAACCCACAACCAGTTGTTTACAGTCACTTATTCGTGCCACTGCGCTACGACTGGCCCCAATATTTAAATATTTGATGAAATTAAAAGTATAACTTAACATTAAGCGTATATGAAGAAAAAGGACGTAAATCTAATTTGTATTAAAACGATTTGCATTAGAAATGTATTAAGCTATGAAAATAACTATCACACTTTACTAAACGTTTTTCTTATAAAGTGACATACGTGTTGAAGATAGGAAAAAAATGATAGGAAAAAAAAGAAAGAAAACCTTGAAAGAATCTCAAATCTTAGTAACAAAATTCGGGAAAATATGAGGAAAGATAGGAAAAACAAAAGAATTAAAACCCTTGAGAACCACATCAATGAAACTGGAGGCATAAAGAAAGCGCTTAAGGAACTAACTAAGAGAAAAAGGAAAAGAATGGATACCAAAACTAAGGGAAAGAGAATCTTCTTCTACTACTACAACTCGCAGTACAATTATAAACATAGCAACAAAATACTATAGCACATTATACTCAAATCAGCAACACAAACAAGCACAACCTTATACACCTAAGCACAGAAATACACCAGAGGATATCAATTGCATACCACCAATTCTTGTACCAGAAGGCCATAAAATAAGTTGCCATGGCAACGCATTTTTTACTCGTTAACGACGCTAGTTAATTTAAAACCCTTATATATAACTGTGCTTACATCGCTACCCACTGAACGATGTAAATAATTAATATCGTTTTTCGATAAAGCATTCCATAATATTTTAAACGTGAACTTTATTATTTCTGTAAAATATTGCAAATAGTTTAACGCTTTATTCGATACATATTATATTGCTATGTTGACTTATGAAAATACTTAAACATATTAATAACATGCTCGTGAATTTATGATTTTAGAAAAAACCACCCTCACACTTATTACAGCATAGTGGGGTAGTAAGAGAGATCCTTTTGTCAAGACACAAATTTCTCCACTCTTACCTCAATTCGAGACATTGCGTGAATAAGGTATCTTAGGTTTTTTTTTTCTTTTTTTTTATTTTAGCTTCACGCTGTATCCCGCACACAGCACAGTTGGCAGAGGAAACTGATTAGTGTTATTTTTGGAGGCATTGCTTGTTTAGTGGCGGAACTTAACGCCACGCTTTGCCTCGGTACCAGAGCTAAGATAATGGAAATATTCAATATTTCCACTCCTCGAGTGGGAATCGAATCCATAACCAATCGTTTGAAGTCACATGTCATAGAAAGTAAAATTATAAGTTCGATCTCGTTTGCTTGTTTGTTGTTCTCGTTCGTAAAATAGATAATAGTTAGCTATATTCCATAGAAAATAAGGTCTCCATACTCTTAATAATGGAGGTGCAAGAAAATTAAAAAAAAAAGAAAAAAATGTCACATGTGGCACACCACTGCGCTACGATTGGCCCCAGTGTCTTAGGTACCAGAGCGGTAAAATGGATATTCGATGAAGAAATTGGCGCAGGGGCACAAAATGTGAAAATAAACGCGACTGGATGTGAAAATGAAAATATTTAATATTTTCATTTTCTTCGTTCTGGTGTCGGGGCAAAGCGTGGGAGTGAGTTCCGCCACTTGTACAATGCCTCCAAAATTCGGAGGAAAGTCGGGAACGACGTGTCTTAATACTAGGTTCCCGTACCAACCTGTGTGGAATACAACTTAAAGCAAAAGAAAAACAAGAAAATTAGATATAATCATTCCTACGAGTGGGGATCGAACCCACAATCAATCGTTTTTAGAGTCAAACACTGTTACATTGTGCCACGATAGCCACTCCTACATTATTATGAGAAAACAAAATTCAAATGAAAGATTTAAAGATGAACTTGATATTTTTTCAGTTTCACGTTCTTTCTGCCATTTAACACGCAATGTCTTGAACTTAGACAGTACGTGAAAAACAAAGCATCTTAACACTAAGTTCTTTTTAATACATACACACTAAAATACAAGAAATTAAAAATAACACAACCCCTTTGACATTTCTTTACACATTATTGTCGCTTACATGAAAAGAACCTATTTAGTTGATTTTTTTATTGAGTAGAACTTTTTATAAAACCCAACTGGGACTTAGAGGTAATAAAAATATGTATATATTTATACTTTATGTGGGGAATCGAGTTTGTAATATATTAGAATACAAATGTGTTCTGGGAATGGCGCGATGTGTCACTTAATTTCAAAGTTTTGTCTCATAACGTTTTGTAACAAGTTTTGCCTCTTATTTGCTTTGAAAGTAAAGTTGTTTCTTATGCTTATATACATATATTCGTTATTTTGTGTATGTACTACGGGAGATTTTTAAATTCAGATATTCAGATATATAAAAAAATATTAATAAATAAAGCCAGTCGTGGCACAGTGGCACAAAGTGTAAAAGTGACTGTAAAGCGACTGGTTGTGATTTCGATTCCTACTCCAGGAGTGGTGATATATTTTATATTATTTTTTTTCACTCTGGTGTTGAGGCAAAGCACGACGTTAAATTCCGTCACTGAACACGCAATGCCTCAAGAATACGGCAGTATAAGGGGAACAGAGCGTCTTGACACTAGGTTCCCTCTAACTACCTTACTGTGTGGGGAATAAGGCGTGAAGCTTAAATTAATGATATATGTATATACACAACGTTGTCATGGCCCAGTTGGTTGTAGTTTATGGTTTATAGGTTTATTATTTTTTACCTATAAAGAGTAGGCAGAGAGAACCTACTGTGAAATTATTCCGTTCTCCACTTTCGCTTTCTTCGCCGTTCTTCGCTTTGGCTTAGGTACCAGAATGGAAAAATGAAAATATTATATTAAAAAGTAATCTTTCCCTCGAGATGGAATTGAAACCTCATCTATTGTTTGCTGTCAGATTCTATGTTGTTTGCTGTTCTTTATATTATGGCTTTTAGACGTGCCAGTAGAGCACAATTTACTTCGCCAATGACACGTAGAATGGAAAAGACACGATTTAGATTGTTCCGTTAAATATCGAGAAAAGAAAAGTAAGAGACTAGATTAACGGTTTAAAAATAGAAAGTCTTTAATTGTTAAACCACTGTCGATTCTATCATACAGCACTACGGTGGCCTCATTAGTTTGAATAGTGACGGTTCAAATTTTACTTGCAGATATTTTACGAAGTAAGTCAATTTCGAACTAACTTGATCTATCAAAGCCATTTGTAATGAACGAAGCGTAATTGAATTATACATCACTAGTTCCTTTCTACTACGTTAAATGTGAAAATTCATCTTCACGCTTTTTAGGCAGATAACCTAATAGTAGAACACTCCAATTTCTCCAATTGGCACAGATCAACTATACTTTGTCATATTAAAATAAAAAAAATAAAAAATAATGATACAGTCGTAGTACAAAGGTCGATGTCGAAATTTATATGCCATGTCATTGGTCCCCATTCGAAGAAATAAATACTGTTAAGTTATTTTGATATCCTAGGACTAGAAAAGTTTGGCATTAATTTTCGTTACCGTTCGCAATTAGGTGAAAAAAAATAGAGAACAGAGTGTTTTAACATATTTCTCTTATATATTAGATATAAGCATTGTTTGCACTGTTTATTTTATACATATAATAAATTAGGTCATATTTAAAACTTAAAAAGTAGGATTAATATTAAGAAAGGCAATTTAAATTAAGAAAAACATTGGACTCACTTAAGGTATATTTTATAAGCCTTAGTTTTAAGTACTAATATGGTAAAAAAATGTAATTCATATAAAAAACGAGGTTATTTTTTAAAAAAGTACAGACCATGTCCGTAGTGTAATAAAACGAAGGTGTGATTGTAAACCACTGGTTGTGGGTTCGATCCCCACTCAAGGAGTGGAAATATTTAATTTTTCCATTTCCTACGCTCTGGTATCAGAGGTAAAGTGCGGCGTTAAGTTCCGCCACTTAGCACGCAATGCCTCCAAGTTCGGTGGAAAGTGGGGCACGGAATGTCTTAACACTAGGTTCCCTCTGCCTACCCTGCTGTGTACGGGATACAGCATGAAGCTAAAAATATTTAAAGTTAAAAATAATATATACTTATTTACAAAGTATACCTAGGAAATAAAAATACTATTAAAATATAATGTTTTGGCAGAATAAGGGCAAGATAAGATTACTACAAATTCAACAGAACACATCATAAGCGGAAATTTGTAAGCGCCTTCACCAAAACATCACAAAATTTGCCCTCAGGAAACGTTAGGTAACCCTCACTATCACTTTCACTCGGAAAATCGTTTCGTATCTAATAATAATGTTATACGTTTTCTATTTCCGTATTTTCTAGGTAGTTATGTGTATATATATGTATATATATATGTAAGTTACAGCTTCAAATTAGAAGTTGTGGGTTCGATTTCCACTCGGGTAGAAGTTATATTAAAATTATTTTGATTCCTTTGCTTTGATACCAAGACATAGTAGTGTTGATTTCGGATTCCGCTAGTAAGTGGAGAATGAAGTGTTTTGACATTGGACTCTGCCTCTCCTTATATTAAGGATAAAAAATGAAAAAAACATACGTTTGTATACATGTTTTCTTTAATTTTATATGGGTTCTTAATTACAGTTTGTATGAATCAAGATCGCTTAAGAGTTATTCTACTTAACCTGAAAAAAAAAAGAGTAAATAAATCTTCGACGTAACAGAAAAGAAAAAGTAAATACAGAATATAGGTTTTGTAATTTTTTTTGTGAAAATAAGGATAATATATAATTCATTGTAATATCTTTAACTAACCATTGTCTTAAGTAGAAATCGAACCGACAACCATCGCGTATAAAATCAGCCAGTGTCCTACTGCACCACAATAGCTTAAAGGGGATTTTCTTGGAATTTTTAATAATATTCAACTTCTTGCAAGCGATCGCCGGACAATATGACAATAGACCGATGTCAGGATTCTTCATTGTTGACGTTTGATATTTTAGTAATACGATATCATATGTGAAACTATTTTATGTTCAATCGTAACGGAATAGATATTGAAATTGTATGAGCGTTGAACAGCATTGTAAATTTTCTTTGAAAATATTTTGTGAACGAACGAATACTTATTTTAATGATTACTTTTTTACAGCTTCACGCTTTTTCCATATAGTAAGAGTATATAGAGAGAATCTAGTGTTGAGACATTCCGTCCTCTATTTTCCGCCCCAAATTGAGACATTGTGTTAAGTGACGAAACTCAACGCCAGGCTTTGCCTTAGATACTAGAACCGAGAATTAAAAATAATATATTACCATTCCTCCGAGTGGGAATCGAACTCGAACACACTACGTCACAGCTGTGTCGAATGCACATGACTGCTGCATACTTATAACTATAATGATAATGGAAGTAAGCGAAAAACGGAGTGTCTTGACACTAGGTTCTCTCTACCTATTTTTCTAAAAGCGTGGAAACGTGAAACTGTTATAACTGTTATGTGATAAAAGCAAAACAACAAGCCCTTTCAAGACATCGAGCTAAAAGAAAGTAGCTATTTGCCAGTAGATTAATATACGTTTGATCTCTTATCCAAGGAGGACAAGGAGGGTGTAATGCAAAAAAAAATGTCATTAGTTCCAAAAACAAACGTCGGGCTTTATTGCAAACAATTACGTAGCACCCCTCAATATTTGTATAGCGTTGTCACTCGAATTCCACTCAGCTTAATTGTGACAGGGCTGTTTTGTGTGAAATGGTAATTTATTAAAACATTTTTTTTGTCAAATAATAAAGTATAGGTTTCCATTTTTATGAATTCTGAGTGATTGAAATAATAAGATGTTTTGTTTGTTAGTGTATTTGAATTTATTTTTTGTAGCAAAAGCAAAGCTTTATCCAAATAGCAAGGTAGTCAGAGAAAACCTACTATAATAACACTCAGTTCAGTTCTATTTTTCGTCTGAAATCAAGACATTGAGTGTTCATCGGCCAAAGTCAACGTTGCTCTTTTACTTAGATAAGTTAGGCAAGGAAATGAAAATAATTGAAATACAATCATTTCCTCAGATGGGGTTCGGATCCACAACCATCGCTTTTACAGTATTTGACTGTGGTAGTCCCACTGCACCATGAAGGCCACTAATGTTTTTGCCAAAAACTATTAACTACTAACTATTAACTTAAAGTATCTGTCCTATATTATAGATTAACCGATTTTTTTTTAAATTTTCATAAAAAAGTACGAAAAACAATTCAACTTTGAATTCCGATAGTTAATACACGAATAGAAACACTGTTTAGGAATGGAGTGCCTTACGTTGCCTCTGTTGCCCCCAAATAATTTAAGGGTGCATAAATATGAAATACAAACAATATGCATCCCTAATGGACACTTAATAAAAAATACTGCCAACAGACCGTCGTGGTGGAATGTGAGCATCTGACAGTAATTGCGATAGTTGTGGGTTCGATTCACACTCGGGGAATGATTATATAGTATTTTCAATTCTATGTTCTGGTACTTAGGATAACACACGGCGTTAAGTTCCGCCACTTAACAACTAACGTCTTTATGTCAGGCAGAAAGTGGACTAGGTTCCTTCTGACTACGCCTGTATGCGGGAAACAGCAACCATCAGAATCTACGAATTTAATGTATTCAATCATTTGTGTTCAAATATGTTGTAAAAGTAGTCGTTATTTAGAATTTTCCGCGAGTATTCGGCGTGTTCGTTTGGCGTGAATATTTGATCAGCAAAGCTTCCCCTAAGAGGTTCTTGCTGAAAATTCCTTATTTTTACCAACGATAGCGGCTCAAGGTAAGATTATTGGGAGAGCTTTTAGTATTTACATTTTTTATGGTGCAAACCTGATATCAGCGGTCTTATCGATTTTGTGAGAGAAAGTAATATGAAATGTATGTAGCCTTAGGGAATATGTTTTACGATTTAATAAATGTATTGAATTTTATGCCGTAAATAGTATTTGTGAAATTGTTTTGGAGTATTGACCTCTTCGTGGAGATTATAAGCCAAGGAAAATATACATGGAGGGCTGTATCCACGCCAGTAGTAGGTTCCATTTTCACTCGGAGGATATTTTTTATGGTGTGGCGACAACGATGAAACTTTTGTCATATATAGATAAAGAAGTTATATTGTTGCGTCTGTATGATGATATATAATCGTCATTTTGCGTGTAAATTCACGAAAGATCAGTTTTTAAAAATTGTGTGACAGTAAAAAGTGGATACAAATTCTAAGCGCTCGTTTGCCAAGTTGCGTTAGTTAAGCCTACAGGAATTGAATCAGCTAATAATAATCTTCATATTCAAATAAAAACTATACTACTGAACCTTACTTGTACTGCCAAATTATTTAGTCTTTCTTTCTTCCTGCAAAATTCTAAAAATATACTTACACGGTATTAACAAAATGCCCTTCTCCGGTATTGCACGCACAACGACGATATGACAAATTTTAAACATATATGATAAAAGATCTAAGCCATAATAATTTAAGTAAATAGAAAATTCATCATATGTATTTTATATCTATAAGCATCTCCTGCATCTTGCGGGATAATACATCAATGCGGTCTCCAATTTCCGTTCCTCTATAAAGACATTATACGCGTTGAGCGATGCTGCGCTTTGTCTACACTATAGTATAATGTAGTATATATTTAAATAATGTGTATATATTTTTTATACGATTATATATGGCTAAATTATTATTATCTTCCCTTTCTGGCGTGTCAAAGGTGGCGTTGGGTCACCTAATATGAAATGTCATGAAACTCGTTGAAAGTCAGTGAACAGAGTGTCTAAACACTAGGTCTGCTACACTTTTCGCCTACCTCGCTATTTGCTGGAGATAAAGATATAATGTCTTATTATGAAAACCAAAGTCTAGAAAAAAATTAATGAAAAATGGTTAATGAAATAAAATTTTATCCAATAATATATATATATATTTTTTTTCTAAACCGAGAATGCGTTCTACATTTTTCGCTCGAATCGGAAACATTGCAGGTAGAATGGCGAAACTCACCGCTGCTTTTTATCTTATCACCAGAAAGCAGATATTAAAATATTTAAATTATATTAATTGCTTCGAGTGGAAATCGAACTGATAACTGTCGTGTATACGCACATACTCATATCTTTGATATTTTTTTAAATGTATTTCCTTAATGTTTATTACAAGAACGACTAGTCAATCTATTTTCTATTGACTGTATAAAGGCGCTTTGTGACATCACTCAACGGATATGCATGTTTGATATAGAAGCGACTATCTAAATTATCTTGTTATATGCCTTTGAGTAAGCTTTCATCGTCTCAAGATATGCATTATGTATACAATATAACGGTTGTACTGTTATTTTCCCCATATTACGTTATTTTATAAATGGATATAAAATAAATAATTTAATGTTGGCTTGCTTGCTATGTCTGAAAAATGGATTATTTGCTCAACGCAGTCTTTTAGTTGAACATTTAGCGGAAATGCAAATAATTTAAATATTATTTTCCTGGGTAAAGGCACCTAAAATTTTTATTTACTCGAACATTTGGATAAAGGATCAGTGTTTTTAGGTTTATAAATTTTTTTTTTTAGCTTCACGCTGTATCCCGCGCACAGCAGGGTAGGCAGAGGGAACCTAGTGTTAAGACACTCCGGAACTGCCAGAACTGGCACACTGGCGGAACTTAACGCCACTTATAATAAAAAACAAAATTAAAAATTTTGAAAAAACCCACGACGGTTTAATTGTAATTGAAAAAGGATAAAATAACTAGAAATCCCCCGCCTAAAAGAATATATGTAACGAGATGATGGGGACGACTTCGTCGGAGCTGCCATTACTTTAAGTTTGCTAACTTCTCCTAGGTTTTCATGCTGTTAAAACAGGTTTGGGAAAAAATTAAAATATGAATTTACAGTTTTGATAACTGGTATTCCTTTTAAAAACTTTAAGAACGAAATCTATACTGTTAGCTACTATATTTAAAATAGAGGTTGCAACTGGCAGCCCCCGACGAAGTTGTCCCCATCATCTCGTTACATATATTCTTTTAGGCGGGGGATTTCTAGTTATTTTATCCTTTTTCAATTACAATTAAACCGTCGTGGGTATTTTCAAAATTTTTAATTTTGTTTTTTATTTTAAACTTTTTAAAGTGTATAGATACACATTATATATTATTACATAATTTCGAAATACTTTATAATTAATCTTCATGCAAATCCAAAAGAAAAGAATTATAAGCTCAATGCTTTCTGGTTATCAAATACTTATTGCAGCGCCTGGTAGATTGTCACCGTAACATTTTCAGGAAATTTAAGTCTAACCAA
Source organism: Dryas iulia moderata (assembly GCA_019049465.1). Classification (NCBI taxonomy): domain Eukaryota; kingdom Metazoa; phylum Arthropoda; class Insecta; order Lepidoptera; family Nymphalidae; genus Dryas; species Dryas iulia. The sequence continues at coordinate 12,660,858 of CM032428.1, forward strand.
ATCAGTGAAAATCACAAAACCCACTAGTAGTTTTGATTTTGAACAAACTAATTTATACTGGAGCGCCCCGTGGTAGTTCGTGATATGGCATATAAAAACACGCAACAATTAAACCTGAACCTATAACAGAAAACCGCATCTAAATAGGTTTCACACAAAAAATACAAGTAAATGCTCACTGCAGCGCCCCCTGGTGAGGTGTCACCACGACACATATACAAGAACACGCGCTAATTAAGCCTGATCCTATTTTTGATAACTGCATCCAAATCGGACTTACAGTGTTAACTTTGCATAATTAAATGCTTAATGCAGCGCCCCCTGGTGAGTTCTTAACGTAAAAAAGAACCTAAAAACTTACACCAAGTAAAGGTAAATCTAATACTAAAAACTCTGCCCAATCGGACTAGTAGTTGTGGTTTTGTTTTAAATATTACAAACAAATGTTTACTGCAGCGCCCCCTGGTGAGTTAACACGATTAAGCATATCCAAGAACAAGCATTAATTAAACTTGAGCTTATCATTGAAACTGCATCCAAATCGAATTCGTCATTTTAGCTTTGCACAAACAATATTTTACTGCAGCGCCCCCTGGTGACTTGTCACCGTAATATAAATTTAAAAACATGCACTAAGCAAAGCGGAATCTAATACTGAAAACTCTTTCCAATCCTACTAGTCGTTTTGGTTCTACATAAAAAATAGAAGCAGCTACTTACTGCAGCGCCCCCTAGAGAGTTGACACATACATGAAAATATGCACTAAGTAAACATACATGACACATATATGAAAATATGCACTAAGTAAACTTGAATCTATCATTGGAAACTGCATTCAAATCGGACTCGTAGTTTTAGTTTTGCACAAACAAATGTACTTACTGCAGCGCCCCCTGGTGTGTGGTCACCGTAACACATATATGAAAAGATGCACCAATTAAACCTGAACCTATCGTTGAAAGTTTTATCTAAATCGGACTAGTAGTTTTTACTCTGCATAAACAAATGTTTACTGCAGCGCCCCCTGGTGAATTTTCACCGTAACAAAAAAACAAAAATCTTAAAATATGCATCAAGCAAAGCTGAATCTAGTTCTGAAAATTCTATCCAATCGGATTAGTAATTTCGGTTTTAGACAAATAAATACAAGAAAAATTTTGGTTTTACACAAAAAAACTCAAACAAATGCTTACTACGGCGCCCCCTGATGAGTGGTCACCATAACACATATATGAAAAGACTCACCAATTAAGCCTGAACCTATCCTTGAAAGTTTCATCTAAATTGGACTAGTAGTTTTTGATTTGCATAAACAAATGTTTACTGCAGCGTCCCCTGGTGAGCTTTCCCCGTAACAAAAAAACAAAAATCTTAAAATATGCACCAAGCAAAGCTGAATCTTTTTCTGAAAACTCTTTTCAATCGGATCAGTAGTTTTGGTTTTAGACAAATAAATACAAAAAAAGTACAAACAAATGCTTACTGCAGCGCCCCCTGGTGGTTTGACACCATAAAACATATCTAAGAACATCCACCAATTAAACCTGAATCTATCACTGAAAATCTATCGAAATCAGACTACTATTTTTTGAGATAATTGAAAACATTCGTTTTCACGTAAAATGCTTACTGCAGCGCCCCCTGGTGAGTTAAGTCAATAAGACATATCTAAAAACATAGGCCAATTAAACCTAAACCTATCATAGAAAACCGTATCAAAATCGGACTTATAGTTTTGGAAATAATTGACATAATAATTTGCACAAACACACAAACAAACAAACAAACAAACAAACAAACAACCTCTCACCCCAAACACATATACAGTCGCCGTTCCGTCGCGGGTAAAAATACTATTTGTACGTTTTATTTTATTATTAATTCTTGCACGTAGATACAACCAGTGGACTCTGTTATCTATTCTTCGTTCTTCTTTTTTAAATTTTAAAGAGAGATTCGGTCAAAATAGAGATTTTCTGAAGCTTTCTATATCAGAATACTATCGACATATATTTTTTTTCATTTCTTTCAAGTTCAACAGAATTACAATAGAGTAGACAAAGAGAACTAAGTGTAATAACACTCTGTTTTAATCTTTCCGTCTTTTTTTATTATTTTTTTTAGCGGAAGCATTGCGTGTTAAGTGGCGGAACTTAACGCCGCGCTTTGCCTCTTATGCCAGAGCGAAGGAAATTGATATAATAAAAATTTGCACTCCTCGAGTGGGTATCGAACCCACAAGCAGTCGTTTACTGTCACATCTTAATTAGCTATATTGCATATTGAATGGCGGAGCTTATATTACTAAAGCAAGAAAAAATATATATAGATTCATTCCCACGAGCGGAAATCAAACCCACAATAGCATACATACTTACATTAAACCATAGTTTTAGCAAATTAATGTTATACTTGTACAATTTAATATTTATTTTATGTCATCTAATATTCCTTTCTGCTTGTTAAATATTACGTTACGTTTATCATATTTTGGTTGAACACTAAAAGCTTGCCTTCGGTGCAATGAACCGTGTTTACATCGCAACTTCAAAGCTCTATCGACGATGCTCCACTGGAGCTTTAGTTGACGTTTAATCAATATATAAACCATAAGAGTGTATAACTTGTAACTACTAATATTTATAGAGATTTTGTTTTATATTTTTTAGCTTTACCTTTTTTCCCGTATATGAGGATAGTCAGAGAGAACGTAGGACTAGCGGAACATAACGCTGCGCTTTGTATTCTGACCAGAGTGAAAAAAATCATTAATTTTAATATCATAATTTGGGGAACGGAGTGTCTTAACACTAGGTTCCCCCTGCCTACCCTGCTGTGTGCGGGATACAGCGTGAAGCTAATCATTAATCTAAGTGGAAAATGAACCCAGAATTGATCGCGTTTACAGTTTCTGTCCCACCGTACCATGATAGCCTAATTTAGAAAATATTATCTTTTATTTTACTAGATAGATATATTATTATATGTTGCTTTCACCAAAGGTTGCCTGGAAAAAATCTTTTTTAGAGATAAGCCTACCTTTGTTTACTTCATTTTTGTAATTGTGTTTACCTTTCATGTGTAATAAAGAATAAAATATATCGAATTGCCCTACGTAGATTGGTACAAGTGCAAATACATAATTTTACAGTTAACGCTGTTATGTTATATTAATTCAAAGTTTCTAAATGCTGTTTATTGCATATACTGAAATTTTAATTATTTTCTTTGACCAAATGATAGCATTACGAGCCTTCAAATTAGTAAAGTATTTACTTTTACACTACACTACACCTTTACTTTAAAAAAATATCATAAAATGACTACGCTTTGAAGCGTCTTCCCGATATTTTAGTTATCATAAAAGACTACTACAAATCAAGCAAATAGTATGTGAAAAAATTGCTCAAAGTAGTGTTGCAATAATTCTTCACATAGATAGATACTGTTAGTAAAACTAATAAAAGCTTGTGTAATAATGTCTTTTTTGCATTAATGTACATATATTGTAAAATTTTTCAGCTTCACTCTTTTTCTCTCATAGCAGGGTAGTCAGAGAGGAACTATTGTCAAGACACTCCGTCAACCACTGTCCGCTCGAAATCGAGACATTGAATGGAACTCAACGCCGCGCTTTGTCTTAAGTAACAGAGCGAAGAACTTAACATTTAAATATAATCATTCCTCTAGTGGAAATCGAACTCGCAATCACTTTACAGTCAGATGCTGTCAATATAAGTATATAGGTATACCTATATATAATAGTAAATTTTATTAGATTAGACGCTTGACGTTTTCAGTTTGCGTTGTTTGTTAACAAAAGGTGCGTTTACGAGCGCTGGAGTGGAAAGTCGTGTATACAGTGTGGGACGTAGGACATTTTAGGACATTTTAGTCACGTAGGACATTTTAGTGGCCTCAAGTATAGCAGGAAAAAACAAAATAGCTACCGGATGTAAAGATTTTTTTTATATGCAGAAGATGTTTTGTAAATTCAGAGTCTGGGAATGCCGAAAATGAATAATATAATATTTGTATTAAATATTCCATATTTTTATAGTAATAATTACACAGTATAAGAAAACATTTGAATGACTAGCTCATTTGAAAATTGATGAAAATAATGGTACGGGTCTTTTGGAAGCTGCCCAACTGTAAATATGTACGAATTTTTGATATAAAAAGAAATATCATAAGTACCAAATCCAATATCAAACAAAAATAAAATCTGCCTTAGTATAATTATATATTGATAAACCTTTTTTCTCTCTGCATTAAGACACTACTGAACGACCAAGTTAACTATCCAAACTAAAAAATAATTATGTTTTTTTTTGTATTATGTATATATGTATGTTTTTTATTTACTAATATATCAAAACGTCATCATCTTAAAGTTTACTATTATTACTACATATTACAAATATTATTCATAACCAAATTCGGCATTTATTTCGCCTAAGACCCCCGTCTCCTGGGATGACGTAAAGCCGTGCATTAAAAATCCATTTAAGTAATGCACTTACCATGTTTGCGTTGTATAGTAACAAGGGGTAGAGTAGGTATTATTATATAAGCTATACGCTGGATTACATGCTTCTAATAGCTTGTTAAAATATAGGTCTGATGTAATATGAATTTCTTAGAAGCAATCATAATAAAAGTTCCTTTTGAATGGGGGAAAGAATAAGGGATGTTAAATTGTCTTCAAGGAATCAAGAATAGATGTAGTTCTACAATATTAGTAAAGTTTTAATGATTTCTACTTATTCCATAATTTATAAAGTGTTATTCACAAACTTAGGATGGTATGAAAAACAACAATAAGTTGTAATAAGCGTATAATATATGCGATACGATTCCATGTAGAACGTACGGCTTAGCGGTACTTCGAATGCTCTGCTTGGACGGTTTCCAAGTGGCGCAGATTCGATTCCCCTGCCTTTAATTTTTTTTATGTATTTTTAAAGTTTTAGAAAATATTTACCTAGGGGAGGTGCTACGTCTAGTCATATATTCATACATTCATCCAGTGAAACAAACTAAATTTATTATGCCAATATCTGCTACATATATTAGTTTAACGCGGGATTAGAATATTATAAGCAAATTAAAATATTTTATATACTTTTCGACGAATGCTATGTATGTAGGGAAATTGATAGTAACAAATCGTGGCGTAGTTGGACAGGATCTGACTGTAAGCAAACAAACAAATAATTACTTTTTAAATTCTCCCTTGCCTCCTTTTGTTTGTTTGACTAACTTTCATTTTTAATTAAAATGCATAACTTATGACAAAATTGTAGCCAGTCGTGGCCCAGTGGCACAAGCGTGTGACCGTAAACGACTGGTTTTGAGTTCGATTCCCACTCGAGGGGTGGAATGGCATTTAATATTTCCATTTTCTTCGCTCCGGTGTCGAGGTAAAGCACGGCGTTAAGTTCCGCCACTTAACACTCCGAACTCGGCGGAACGTGGAGAACGGAGTATCTCAATACTAGGTTCCCTCTGCCTACCCTGCTGTGTGCGGGATACAGCTTGAAGCAAAAAATAAATAAAAACGATATATATAAAAAATATATATATTTATGTATATAATTTGATAATGCTTAATATTTTTTGCGTCACATTTTGCAACTTAGTTAAACAAAACTTTGTGTCATGACAGATTCTTCTTGGCAAGTTCTGTTTGACAAAAAAATAGAGTTACTTTTGCTTATAAATATTTTTTAAATACTTAAGACTATATAAGACATGAGATAAAAATACTTGAAATACAAAATATTGGAAAAATACAAAAAATACCCTCAGAAGGTATGCTCTTCGTTATTTATTGCGCCTTTAACGAGTTACCAAGAACTTGTAGTGGGATCATTAATAAGTTTCATTCTTACTTCGAAAAGGTTGCAACTTCGACCTCTTTTCAACCATCGCTGTACCTTTTCTAACTTACTTTTCTCGATCACGATTTAGCAGCTTCGTTCGAAAGGGTTGTAAGTCGTTGTACGTGAATTGTGAATTAGAACGTTGTGAGTCTGAGCTCTAGTTATCTCATCTAACTTGTGGTATAATGTATTGATTTCAGTAATAACTTTTTTCGTTGTAAGAATATAAAAAGTAAAAGTGTTTTAATATTATAAAAACAAAAGTTTTTTTTTTTAAATAAGTATTTTAACTACTATGATTACGATTTTTACGTAAAAAATCGATACTACTATGATTTTTGTGTAAAAGAAAAACTTAGTCGAAGGTTTAATACCCACCAAATATATTTTTGGTTGAACACAACCTATTTTCTATGTACTAATGATCTAATTTAATTATGTAATATATTTCATACATAGCCATTGTCGATCAATTGAGGCTTTCGTGGGGCGGTTGACTTCGTCTAGGAAATGATTATATTTAAATTATTTTTATATCTCCGCTTTGGAACGGTACAATACGTAACATCTCAAGTAGAATATAGAAAACGAAGCGTTTCGACACTAGATTTTTTGGAGGCCAAATAATATCGAGGCAAAGCGCGGCGTTAAGTTCCGCCACTTAACACGCAATGCCTCCGAATTCGGCGCTGCGTGGGGAACGGAGTGTCTTAACACTAGGTTCCCTCTGCCTACCCTGCTGTGTGCAGGATACACTGTGAAGCTTTTTAAATAATCTATCATTTATATACCTAGTAACCATATTAGGGAATAACTGATAGCAGAAATGTACGGTCTTAATTGAAAAATCAAGATTTATAGCTAGGTTATCTGGTGCCGATGGAAATACGATTACTTCGCATTGAGCTTCTAATTAAAGATATCTATTTGGGAGGTTTGCGATCCGGATTAAACACGATTGTTCTTAATTGGATGATATTTTCTCGCTTTCTTTATAATTTTGTATTAAATTGTATATCCAGCAGCGTTGTTAGAAAGAACTAGTGTCAAGATCGAAATCGAGACTCTGTGTGGCGAGTGGCAGAACCTTTGTCTTAGGTGCTTAAAGGGAGAAACGAAAATATTTGAATACTAGGAACCGCCTCTTTGCTCTGCATGTCGGGAAAAGCTGAGCGAAGTACATATTTTATGTTATTACATGTCAAAAAAGTTTGAAAAGCAAATACTTAACACTAACATAACACTTAACATTCCACAACCTAAGTCTATGGGCCTTTTTGATTTACCATTTATTCAAAAACTACAATTACAATTGTCACCAAAAAACTTCACAGCATACAAGACACTGTGCTTGATATCCCTGCCAAATTTCAGAGGTCTACTACAAATAGCCCAGGAAGAGTTAAACCATAACCAAACACACTTTTGACCAGTAAGAGCTTCGCTTCGCTTAGCTCAATAATATTATCATTTCCCTGAGTGGAAATCAAACCTAGTCGTGTTCATAGTCAGATGTTGTCTCATTGCGGCGTAGAGTTTTATATTAACAAATTTAAAATAAAAAAAAGGCTACCGATGAAGTAATTGGGTTATGATTGGTTGAAATATTTTTATTGTGAATGTAAATATTCATATAAGATTGTAGTGCATAAAATTAGATGGTAGAAAATTTAAATTTTTATTAGTGTATATTAAGACTCGAAAGTAGACATATTTCATTGAGGGCATCGTGACGTAGTGCGGCAAAACCTGATTGTAAATGCCATAGTTATGGACTCGATTATGTATATCATGTTTATTTGAAGTTAAATGACACTGATTATTCGAATTCGGGCGTACACGGTGAACACGTGACGTGGACGTGCCCGACGTGAAATGTGGATATGTGTAGTTATTTTTCTCGCTAAGCTAGAAAAAGGTGAAGAGCTTTACATCGTTTTAGTGGCGCTATCTGCACAGGCTGATAGGAAGACCCAGAACGTGTGACCGAGTGTACTCACTCGCTAAAATAAATTCAAGAAAAAAATCACAAACAGAAAAAGGAAAAAAAAGCTGGAAAGTACACGGACCTCGAGTCTGTGGCGTCTAAAAAAACAAAAAGAAAAAGAAAATACCATTTTAGTTTAATATAGACTTAACATTAATTAAATAGAACAATTTAACACTACCTACATCGACAACATGACAGCGCAACATGCTTGTTAATATTCGGAGAATACATTTGAATTATACGAAAATTGCTAAATACTTGGAAGCAAAATTATATTAGGAAAATGATATATCGTTTGTTTAGCTACTTTATTCTTGGTATTAATTACTTTTAATATTTTAATATATTATTGACACATTTATTACGAGAGAATACAGTTTCGGAAAACGATTTGCTTAAAATGATTTATGACGAATGAATTTCTTCTTTCGTCATACATTATGGAATCCCTGTAAAGAAAATTAAGAATATTAGTGGCAAAACACTGTTTTCTTTATATTCTGATTGAATTTTAAACAGTGCGTGTTAGGTAGCGGAACTAACGTAGCTCTTTTATAATAGAGCGAAAAAAACCTGTACTATATTATTTTAATTTGAAAATTTTTCGTGCTATATAAAGAGCTTTTTTTTAACAATTTTATTTACACCACTACGGACATAAGGTCTGTACCTTTTTTTAAAATAATCTTTTTCTTTTTATATATAAATTCCTTATTTGATTACAATATCAGAGCTTAAAACTAAGTTTATTAAATATACCATAAGAGAGTCCAGTTTTCTTAGTTCTTAAATGTAACTTATATCTATTACAAAGTATTAATACGACTTACTATGACTATCTTTTACATATTTCTTAACATTAATTGATATTACATTTATTTTAATATATTTTATTAATATTACAATTTCTTATTCAAATAATGGGAAATGAAGGCATTATCGCTATTGTAGAGGATATATATAAAGAGCTTAGAACCAACCAACGCATTTCTTTTTACCAAAAGAAATCAATCTAAATATTATGATCACTCCCACGAGTAAGAATCGAAGTCATAACCATTGCGTATACAGAAGGAAATTGAGCATTTTTTCGCGATCATATTGCATAAAGAAAGCTAAAATCCACATAAACTTTTAGCAAACTTTGAAACTATATATAACATATTTAATAAACACTTGTTGTCACCATTTTATTTACTCGAAACGACTTGTCAAAGTACATATAATATTATATTGATATTGAGTATAACTGGACATGACGGTTGACCAAACGCCATTAGCGGTAGCGTAAACAATGTCATGTCACGTGACAGCGACATGTTAGATAAGTACGGCTTTTGGTTTGGCATTATGGTATGGTAACATTGGTTGGGAAAAATTAATTTCGTATTTTTGTTTTAAGTTAGGTGAGTTTTGAAGTGGTGGCTGGCTTAAATTGAGGATGTATTATATTTTTTTTGTTTATATTAATTACTTAAATTAAATATAAGAAAAGGAATACGTTTCGTAAAGAAATTTCGTAAAAATATGGATATACATATAACTAGTCTTGGTCAACCAAAAAATTGCAATAACAGTGTAAAAAAAATAGCTTCACGCTTTTCCCATATACATACAAGGGTAGGCAGAGAGAATCTAGTGTCAAAACGTTTCCTTCTCTGCTTTTAGCCCTATTGCGATTCAAAACACAAAACCGTGTTGGTCTTGTCCAACCAGAGTGAAAACCAGAGTGAACAAGAGTGAAAAATAAAAATAATTTAGATATATTCTCTCGAGTTGGAATCGAACCCATAACTTCTGTGTTTACAGACACATGCTGTTGCAGTGTGCCACAATAACGAGTATCTCTAAATGGGTAAGAATTTTGACATAACTCAATAAGTTTCTACAACTTAATTAGTCAGAACACTTCGACTCATATCAAGAGACAGGCTTATATATACAACTTCCGATGATCTGATTGTGCTCCCTACTTATCTGGAAGTGCATTGCAATTGCCATAATCTATGCCATAATCTTCTTATACAGAGATATAATGCCGTAAACTTATTATACATAAGTAATACTTCTTCAATGGCTTACGCTGGGGATTTTTTTTCACTTTTCAGTAACTTTATTTGTGGTAAGAGGAAGATAATTCGGATATTTTAATAATTTTTAAAATTGTTATTTGTTTTGGTTAAGAACATTGCTATTTATTCTTCGTTTGGTTTGAATCTCGTTTCTTTTATTTATTTTACACGTTCTTAAAATAAAGGCTGGCATGTTATATAATCGACAATATCGCGATTAGACTGTCCTGTTATTTTTTTTTTAAAAATACTTTTTTTATAATATTAAAACACGTGATGTGTAAGTCAATTCTGCGCTTTCCCTATTACAACTTATTATAATCGATGACGATGTCCCACTGGGCGACAATGGCCTCAATATATATTTTTTTTATTAGACGCCGTAGCGTAGTGAGACAGCATCTGATTGCAAACGAGATAGTTATGGGTTAGATTCTCAAACGGGAGATAGTTATGGGTTAGATTCTCAAACGGGGAAATGTTTTCATTTCTCCTTTCTGGTGACTAAGACAAAGTTGTAGTAAGTAGCTTCACGCTATATCCCGCACACAGCAGAGGGTAGGCAGAGGGAACCTAGTATTAAGACACTCCGTTCCCCACTTTCCGCCGAATTCGGAGGCTTGCGTGTTAAGTTGTCTCATCACACATTGTCTCAATTTCAGGCAGGAAATGGAAAACGGAGTGTATTAACACTTGGTTCTCTCTGCTACCCTGCCGTTGAAGAAAAGCCGTCAACCACTTTAATTTTCTATATTATAGTAGTATATAAATTTGACTGAAATTTTTTTCAGTTTAATTTTCACCCAATATAAGGTAAAAATTAGAATAACCAATTGCATGTGACCAAAAATAACATTTTAGTATGCGTACCCATTTAAATTAGCATTAAGTCCCATAATCCAGCTAATGTATTTCTCATAATTAATTTCCCGATTCCGTGTGACCCTCGATGATCTGCCCTTAATGTTACAAGCTTAAATAATAAGCCTTTGTGATTACTCTACCTTTTCGTTACAATAAATTTTTTTCATCCCTACTTTAACCTGTCAAAAGGAAGGTGTAAATTTTCTTTTTCACGTCTAAAAACTGATAAAATCGAAAATGTGTAAAAATCACGAAAATTCTTGCCAAGGTTTCTTACGACGAAGTTTGGATAAGTTAAATATTCTAATATAAATAATATGAAAGTGTAGTAGTTTAAAACTAGTATAAGTAGGACTGTCTACCGAGCCGGTGGAAGCTTTATGTTTATTCGAGGATTCAAAAGTGCTTGCAAAAGTCTACTTCAATAATTTCGAATTCGAATTCGACTTATAAATTTAAAGATTAGAATGTTATTGCTCTATATCTTTAAGCATATAATAATATTTTTTTTTTTTATTTCAAAATAACTATTACATATACATTTTAGAAACCCGCTATATCCCACCTCATCTAAATCCTACCAGAGAACAAGATAAAGACAACTAAGAAATCGTTGGCGGTAGTTTGATATAATAATTATATCTACTGTCTGTCTGTCTGTCACTCACTCACCTCAATCTGCCTGTGATCACGGACTACTATAAAGTGTTCGAAACGTCGGGTTTTCTAAAATACCGAAAACATACAGGATTAATCCAATCGGATTAATCGTGTATGCTAATAGTTATATTTTAAAATGTGTAAAAATTACAAAAACAAAGGATCTTCTTATTATAATGAAATCATAATCAATTTTTATGTATTGGCATAAAAATTGTAAAATTATTTATTCACTTTAGAGAAGCTATTTATTAAGACGCTGTGTTTAATCAAGGCGTAAAATGCCTAATTAAATTCTTGCCCAAAAGCCACAAGGAAAAATTTCACTTAATTAACTTGGGCGAGTTTGGAGCTACATAGCTACTTTATATAATGAAAATGGTTTGCACTCGATTTATTCAATTTTAATAATTTAGCATGACTTAGTTATACAAAAGTGAAGTTTGTTCGAGGATCAGAAAGGATTTTTAATAATTTGAATTTGAATTTGACTTTGAAGTATTGTATGATTACTATTTAGGTATTTACTTTTTACTGTAAAAGTAAAAGGGTAGTGTAAAGCCTAGGATTTTTTCAGTAATATTAAAGTTATACCAGTTTTAATAGCATATGTCCGAAATACTTAAAACTTAACGGTCTAACTTATTCGATATTAACAGTTTCTCTTAGAAGTATATATAGCCTCGATAAGTCTTTTCTTTTGAAGTAATGCCAAAAACTGTTAATAATTTAAAAAAATATTGAACTTTTGCTATTAAGTATGATAAATATGAACACATATTACAGAATTACACATGTTAGCCCTTGTTGTGTTAGAAAATGATTATGTCGTGAAAACTGAACGTACATTTTAACGTAATTTATATATAGATAGATGTTTAAGTTTAATATTAATTTTTGAAATTTCAAATCAACATCAGACAAATGTGTAAAATTTACTGCTCGGTATTCTAAGAGCTGTTATTGCAGCAAATCATTCTTAGCACAGAATAACCAGGGAACAGTCACAGCAAATCAATTTAAAGGGTTTTGGTTATTATTAAAGACAATTGTGAAAAGACCTCTTTTCTATCGAGGTCTATAAAGGGTATAGAGGGTAGTCAGAAAGAAGTTAGTGTTGCCCGATATGATACGTTGCGGAGATCAACGCCGCATTTTCTCTTATCAGCACAAAGAAATACACGGATATATATAGTAAGGAAATGTAAGTAATAATCGAACTCTCAATCAATCCTGTTATAGTACAATTGACTGTAGTTAATATTATAAATTTAATAATAAAAAAAAGAATAAAATATAAATTATCAGATTGTGAATCAAGAAAAACATTTTTCAACAAAAACTCAGGATATAGAAACAGAACGTATAATAATAATATTATAATTAAAGTAAAAATATAAAATACACTGTTATTATTAGGGAAGAACAAAGTTTAAAAAACTATCAAGTTTCATCTCATTATACTTTCTACAAATTGAGCTCAATTAATTAAAACTCGGCTCAGCATTACTTAGTAATTCTTGAAAGTTTGTAACACGAACGCCTAAATTTCTTAAACGAAAGGATTTTGTTTAGAACTTTTACACAATATATTATATTACGAGCTTATGTAAGTAATTTGTAAAGATGCGAGAAAATTTGTATTATGTGTATATATTTTATTATTTTATTAATATGCGTCATGGCGTAGTAGAAAAATGTTTGGCTTTAGTCATGACTCTTGACAGTAGTAAGTTCGATCTCAACTCTAGGGTATTTATATAAGGAGAAATAACTTTGCTTTTCCAGTCTACGTGGCGCTAGTTTTGGACATGTTACACGTTATGTATTTAACCGTGGGTGGAAAGTCCATAATGAAGTGTTAAACTATAGATTTTCGATGATTATTTCGGATTTTATGATAATTATAGAAAATATATACGAAATCAATTTCGTAAAAAATATATACGAAATCAATATGTATGTAAATTTCATAATATAGTCTTAGGGCACTGGAAAGTTCCAGTGGAAAATGGTAAACAGCGTCTTAACACTAAGCTGTCTCTGACTACAAAACGCGGCGGTAAGTTTTACCACTTGACACGCAATGCCTCAGCATTTTAGCGGAAAGTGGGGAGCAGAGTGTCTTAACACTAGGTTCCCTCTGCCTGCCCTGCTGTGTGCGGGATACAGCGTGAGGATAAAAAAACAAATTAGATAAACTCTAATCTCTTTATTTGTGATAATCGTGTATTACCAAGAAACAACTTGATGCTCAGTTGCGGTGATAATACATAGATTTCTTTTTAGCTTCACCCTGAATACCACACACAGCAGGGTAGGCAGAGGGAATCTAGTATTAAGATACTCTGTCCCCCACTTTCCGCCGAATTCGGAGGCATTGCGTGTTAAGTGGCTGAACTTAACGCCACGACTTACCTCTACACCAGAACGAAGAAAATGGAAATATTAAATATTTCCACACCTCGAGTGGGAATCAAACCTACAACCAGTCGTTTACAGCCACACGCTTGTGCCACTGGGCCACGACTGGCCACAATACATAGATAGTCTTCTATTAATTATTTAGATTTTGTTCGAAGAGGTTACGGTAAGAGGTACTTATGTATTACGTACCAAATTAATACATAACTATGCTAGTGAAAATTTTGTAAATTCCAAAATTAAAAAGAAAACCTTTTAAATAATATAACCTCCTGATTAAAAATTACGTACCTGTTATTCACGAGGCAATTTTCTTAACAATTTTGTATAATGAGTGTAGAAATTATAAAAGCTTCCGAGTGAAAAGGCGACAAACTCTTATTAGGAGTGTTTAAATCTTAAGAGGCGCTGTTTTGGAGAAAATACGAAGACGAAATCAAGTGCATATTTTTTAAAGAAAAATGTTTAATATTTTGTAATGTTTGTGTCGCAGCTTCTGGCTTTTTTAATATATAGCAGGAAAAAGGTGGAAATAATTATAAACCCCTATATCTATGCCTATAGCTTCACGCTGTATCTCGCAGACAGCAGGGTAGGCAGAGGGGACCTAGTTTTAAGACACTCCGTTCCCCACTTTCCGCCGAATTCGGAGACTTGCGTGTTAAGTGGCGAAACTTAACGCCGCGCTTTACCTCGACACCAGAGCGAAGATAGGTTCCCTCTCTCTACCCTGCTGTGTGCGGGATACAGCGTGAAGCTATAAAAAAAATACACGTTAATATAAGCAGTATATCAAAACAAACCTACTTAAACCCAACGTTTTATCTCCCAAGTATTAAGTTCATATCTTAATTATAAACAATCGTAAACTTTAAAGTTGTATACGCATACAAGTTCCTGAGCGCTATCGCAGGAAAACTTTACTTTTACCACAATTAAATGTGACGTTAACTGCTCTTAGTGTTGGTAATGTAGTGTGAAAGATTAATATGCTTCTATAGATATAATAGTTGATATACTTGTAGCAGCATTTTTGCAGTATTTTTAGTTAAAAATTACTGAAATTTAATATAAAAAAATAGACCATAGAAAGGGGTCTAGAGGTAGCGCAGAGGCACAAAGTGTGGCTGTAAAGCGACTGGTTGTGGGTTCGATTTCCATTCGAGGAGTGGAAATATTTAATATTTTCATTTTCTTTGCTCTGGTGTGGCGTTAAGTTGCGCCACTTAATACGCAATGACTCCGAATTGAGCGGAAAGTAGGTAACGGAATGCTATGCTAGGTTCCCTCTGCCTACCCTGCTGTGTGCGGGATACAGCGTGAAGTTAAAAAAAAAATATAATTCCACCGAGTGGCAACCTAACCCATAACCGATCGCAGTTACCATCATACCATTTCAGTGCGTCACGGTGGCACCATATTTAATAAATATCTAATGCTTATTTATATATATTCAATACGAAATTCACGTAATTTCTAATAATATTTATTTTTAATATACACCTACTATTATAGGGAGCTAAAAGTGTAATAAAATAAATTTCATTCAGCCTTTACAAATTCTACTGAATTGAAATTATTTATCGAAATATGTTTAGAATTTATTATCACA
The DNA here is from genome assembly GCA_019049465.1 of Dryas iulia moderata. Taxonomy (NCBI): domain Eukaryota; kingdom Metazoa; phylum Arthropoda; class Insecta; order Lepidoptera; family Nymphalidae; genus Dryas; species Dryas iulia. The sequence goes on from CM032428.1 coordinate 12,676,369, forward strand.
ACATTACAACAGAAAGAGCTTATTCAGGATTACGTCAAAAGAAAATGACTAAAGTCAAAGAACCTTTTCTTTTAAAAGCTTCTTAGAAATATATAAAAGAAATCCTAGAGAAAAGTATTCTCTATAGAATAATGTGTTCGTAGACGTGTGAAAGCTCTAATAAATATACGCACAGGATTGTCTAGCGAAGACCTATAGTATAAAATATTCGATCCAATCAACACTAAAAAAGATAGCAGTCGTTCAATTCTGTCGCTAGTTTTTACGATGTATCGTTGTACGTGCCAGACGGTTTTTTCTTTAACATATCTAAGTATATTTTAAGAAGCTTTGGACTGTTTCTGGAATAGCTTAGTGGGTTGGTGGTCACAGGTTCATTAGATTAAACTGTTTTTATTTTTAGTGTGGGAAATGGAAAGTGTGTTTTATACATTTTTTTAAATAAACTATAAATAAGTAGACTTCAATATTTTTTAATGATAATTTCAATCGATTAAATTGAATATCTATTTAGCTTTACATTTTTTCTCGCCTCAGAGTATTCAAAGAATACAGTGTTCAGACACTCCGCAGACGCAAGATATTGCGTCTTGAGTGGCGGAATTCAACGCCGCGCTTAGTCTTAACCGAGCATAGAAATAAAAATAACTTATCATATATTCATTCCTTCGAGGAGATAAAATATTATAAATATTAAAAAAATATTATAATTATTCGAAATGAAACTATTTTTGACCGGCTTAATCGCGTATATTTTTGGGATTCGAAATACATTTTTAGAAAACCCGACGTTTTGAAAACTACAGTAGTCCGTGGTCACAGACAAGGTACAGACAAACAGCTTACTTATGTATTTTCCAGTAAAATGTATTTTCTAATACCAAAAATATACGCGATTTATTCGGTTTCACTTTAAAATGTATAATAATCATGAAAACAAAAGATCTTATTAAATATTATAATTATTATTTGAATTTAAACCCCATTAATAAAGCCCGAATTTAGATAAATAAATCTTCCATAACAAAAGCAGATGTTTATAGTTTGTAGTAAATTTCCTCGTATAAGTTGTTTCTTGTCACGAAATCGTCGGCAAGCTGACGCTACTCGCTTTTGACGAAGTTACAAAAAGGCAAAGCGATGGCAGATGTACTTTATGGTAGCATGCAATTGTAAAATATGAAATAATTAATTTATTGTTAAATAATTTTAGAATATGTATAAAAATTTCTACGAGACAGGATTTAAACCCGTGCTTGTTGGATACAGTGTAGGGGTAAAGCCTAAATAAAGGCCATGAAGAAAAAAAATAAATATACATACTAATATTATAAATACGGAAATATTCCTTTTTTTCTGTCTGTTTCGTTTTCAAGGCTAATCTACCGGCCTGAGTTTGATGTAATTAAAATCAGGTCTGGGGCATTAAATTTAGTGAACCGGTGGTAAATTATTTGACGTTCAAAAAATGAAGCTTGTAACTTCTTATTTTGAATAAAATTATTTGACTTTGACTTTGACTTTGAAAGAAAATAGTTGAAGACCCAGGGTTAAACATTAACTTTTTATTTTGTCCAAATTCTAAAGAATTGAAATAGGGGGTGAAAATTTGTTTAAAAAATATAAATATCTTAATTTAAGCGAGACCGCGGGCCATCGACAGTTTATATAGCTGTAGTTGAGTAGTTCACGCAGGCAAATCCACGAGCGGTTCGCTATTTGTAAATATAAATATCAAAACCATCACATACACTCACTCACTTCCCACTACAAGGTTTCAATAAAAAAGTAAAAAAACCCGCACCATCATATTTTATTCTGTTTACAATTTCAAAAATATTAACCATTCCCCAGTTTTTACATTTTTTCACCCTTCAAAAACCACAGCAAAACCTCTCGATAACGTCCATACAGGAGAGCCTTAATTAATTGAACTCGTCTAGAATCTTAGCTTTTGAATCAGCGTTTTTATCTGTTACCTTATACCCATATGCTCATTGGAATTTGAACTTTAACTCAACGTATTTAAATTGATATTACAATGACAGTCAATGACTTTAATTTGCAATTTTCCGGCTTACTATTGCTGGGGGATTAAGTTCTAGCGGATAGAATCTTTAATTTCCTTAGGGCTTAGGGTTGACACTTTTTTGATCGTATCGCCGTAACAGTCTGTTAATAGCTGCATTTGGCTAATTTCGACGATTTTTGCTCGTCGGTTGATCTTAATTATTGTATGATTTGCTTTCCACAGAGAATTAATATGGAGTATAGTCCCTTCTCGTTATGCTCTTTATAGAGTCAATACAAAATGAGAAGAAATGATCTCTGCCTCTTTTTAATCGAACTGAGAACCAAAAAACTTTACAATGTATTTTTTTTCAATTGCAAATACATTACGATACGAAAATGTTATATATAAAATGTTTTTAGTAATTTTTAAAAAAAATATCAACGTAGCAAGATTAGAATCCAATCACTGCGTTCAATTATTTCTATCTTTACTAAAACCGTCTTTCAATACCCTAGTATGCGAATAGCACTTTAAAAAATAAAAAAAGACATTTATATATTTATAATAATTCAACTATATTTAAAAAGAATAAATTATATGGATTTTGAAAGTAAAACTGTCTAAAAAGGAACGAATCAACAAATAACGTGTAAAATTTCAGAATAATCTTATCTTATTTTTACATTTATACAAGCGTTTATATAAGGGTGTATGTATAAAAAGCATTTGTTGAGTCTTCTGCAAATATTTGCTCCTCATTGCTTACACACTCTACACTCGCGACGCTGTACTTGCGCTTCCTACTATGATTTCTAGATATTTATATTTTTTTGTTACCAATTTTGTTCATAAATTTATTTTTTGACAATTTTTCGAAAAAAATTTATACAAAAAGATATAATCTATATCTTTCATAATACGTTCTACGGTACATATCATTGTATAGTAAAAAGGGATATTTGAGAAAAAATGTATATGTGCATTTATATACTTTTTCTATGGAGGTTAATTTAATTCTTTCAGTGCACAAGTACTGAAAGAACTAAATTCTGATCTTATAACTTAAACTATCAATTTAATTTTTAATCTTACATCAGACTTATACTGTTTTTTTTTAAATTAAAATCACGTGATCATATACCACAAGGTATATAAAAAAACTAGTTATATATACACATCGTTCTGAAATTATCTACTGCATTGCCTATCAGGTGATAACTATTCTTTTTGGGGCCAAGAAAATGAATACTATTACATATACATACGTTAAATACGTATTTATATGTATACGTAAAATACGTATTTATTTACTGCTCGTACATAACAAAGTAGTCAAACATAACGTAGGGTCAAAACACTCCGTCCTCAAGCTGCCGCCTCAATTCGAGACAGTGAGAGTTGAACACGGCAGATCTCAACGCAGCGCTTTATCTTATTGATCACAGCGAAAAATAAAAAAAAATAAATATTTAAAGATGTTATCAGTCCAATACTCCGAACGGGGATCGAACCCACAACCAGTTTTTACAGTCTAAACCTACACTTTGTTGCGCTACAGTGACCTCGATGTATACTGTTCTGATTTTTCCTTTAACTATAATATAGGAATCGTGGTAATGGCATGGAAATAATATTTCTTATTTAAGTAATCCCCTGACATCGAAAGGGGATTTCCGATATACAAATTCAGTTTTTGTAATTTCTGCTACCAGTAACGTTTGAGGGGTGAAGAAGTTTGAGGCTGGCATAAAATTTAGTAATTTAATAAAAAAAATGCTTCTAGCTGTTATTTTCCTTCTTTTTTAAGTGTTGTTTTTGTCGTGCAGGTATATTTTTATCATTCTCGGTAGAGTAAAACCCATAGTAATACTTAAAATATTTTTATTTCATTACACTGGCAAGTAAGAAAAAGCGAAGTGTAGAGGTCAGTCACTTAACACATGATGTCTCGATTTCAGACGGAAAGTGGAAAACAGTGTGTCCTCTACATTAACATTAAATTTGAACACTGGGTTTTTTTAACTGCCCTGCCATAAATGTAAAGCTGCTAGTTGGTAACATTTTTTATTTAAAACCTATAAATAAAAAGTGAGTCTTTTAAAATATTTCTACGTAATAGTAGATGTCTCTATAAATAAATTAAAAATCCATTCAGGTAATCCACAAATATAATACGAGTATATTACAACTCGCTTTAAATTATTAATATATCGAATTCAACTTTAAGCCGGTAAAAAAAATGGTACATTTAATATAATCGATGCAACGCTGAGGAAATTGGATCTGCAAATTACGTTTGGACGAGATGGCGGATTTAAAAAATATACCCTTATGTTCGGGACTTCCCCTAGACTGGGAGGTAAATCTAATTATTATGAGATTTGGATTATATGTATATGAATAGTCGATATTGTTGATTATCGTCTATTGCTAAAGTGGGGGAGCTTTGTTCTAAAGGTTCATTGTTTTGTTCGTCCTTATTTCGGCTTTAAAATAAAAAAAAAAATGACAGTCAACAAGCTAAGTTTTGTTTTTGAGATTAAGGTGGAGAACGGAGTATCTTGTCACTAAGTCTTATATGGTCTAGGACACTTTCTAAGGGGGCAAGGTCGAATCTGAAAACAAAACATGTATAAATAACTTCATTTAATCTGTCAGTTCAAACCTTAGTCTGATTATAATTATTTTTTTTCGTATCTGGTCAGACCAAGTGTATCTCTATTTACTGTATTTCTTGAAATCGGTGGAAAATATTAGAACTGAGTATTTAATAGATGGGTCATCGGCGTAGCTCGTAAAGTACGATAATTTTATGAAGATGAAAAATATTTACATAATTTTTACGGAAAAATGCTACATAGAGGAATATTTAACATTATTTTTTTTTAGGGAGAGGCAGAGAGAACCTAGAATTAAGACACTCGGTTCCCTAGTGTAAAGTGGCGGAACTTAACGCCGTGCTTTATTTCGATACCAGAGCGAAGAAAATGGAAATATAATTTCCACTCCTCGAGTGGGAATCGAACCAACAACCAGTAGTTTACAGTCACACGCTTGTGCCACTGGGCCACGACTGGCCACAACAATAAATTAATAATTACATAAAATCGTTTAATTGTTGAGGTAGTCTTGGTGCAGTGGGACAGCGTCTAACTGTTGGTTGTAGGTTTAATTCGCACCCGGAGGAAATATTATATTTAATTATATTATATATTTATATATTTATTTTCTTTTCTCCGCTGCGATTGAACAACAATTTAGAGTTCAGTACATGCAATATCTCAATTGTCGTTCAGTCTAAACCCCCGTTCACCCTCTGACTACTACTGAAAGCACACTTATAGACATTATTTCTTATTGAAAATAACATTATAAAGAAAAAAAAACAATACAGATATTCAAATAATTTCATCGCCATATTCCATTGCCAAAGCCAAATAACACGGAAATTTATACTCGCTAGATTATTGTTTGCAAACAGTCATATCGAGTATATTTTACGATAGTAATAAAGAAGTGCCACGAAGAGGGAGTAATCGAGTTTGCAGGATAATGGCCGTTACTTTCTGTTATTTTAACAGGACTTGTAACGATTTGAATGAGATATTGTTATGTACATAACTTTTATAAGGTGTAATTTATAGTAAACGGTTATTGGAGATATCTACTTACAGTTATGTTTATAAGACGAGGAAAAACATATTTTATGTTTAATGTTTTGTTGCTTTTAATTTAAATTTAATTTTTAAGAATATATTTTATTTAAGTCAGTAAATACTATGCAGTTTAATATTTTTTCTAAATTCTATCCTATATAAAAAAGTGAAGTAAATTCAAATGTTGTTAATCATTAAATGTATAATAATCTTTAAAATTATTTTTATTGCATACTTTATACATATGTGTATAAATAATAAATAGATTCTTTATAAAAATAAGCAACTTGCTCCTTTTTAATAAATACCAAGGTAATTAAAGAAAGCCATGACCATGACATTGTCTCCGTTTTCAAGACCAGAATGCAGACTCTTTCTTGGAAGCAGAGTGTTTTAACACTTAGTATCTCTGCCTACTGCTTCTGCTATGCGAGGAAAATTAAAAAAAAAAATAGTTCAAACGAAATATGGACATAACGTACAAAAAAACACAAAAATCAATCGATTGCTTTTACGTTCTTACCAACACATATCCACCAAACACATAAATCTCAAAAACGGAAATTTTTGTGTTATAGTAAATAAGACAACCTTAAATTGCAAAATCGATACTTATCTACTCGAAATAAAGTCTATAATAGCATATTAGATACAAACTAAATGTGTGACTAAATGTATGTAGGTATGCGAATAAAGCATAACAGAAAGTGGATTTTGTTATTACAGGGGCATTCGTTGGTCGCCACGCGATATTAGACTTTACGATACACACCCCCGTATGCCTGCAAATGTGAATGTACTGTGAGGAAATGTTAGTTATTAAAAGTAATGGGTCAGGTGGTATTAGGGTTGATGCCTTATTTTTTTTGTATTGATAGTATTTTGGTTATTGATGGTAAGAACGAAAGTATATCGTGTCAAAATGAAGTATATTTGGTTCTAATTTTTGATAAATATTTAAGTATTGTATTGAATTATTGCCGCTGTTAAAAATTTGCATACTAACTTATTTTATTTTTAATTTTTATTTTATTAGACGATTTTAAACGATGTGGAAATAGATTAATAGCCAAAAAAATTATATAAATATTAAATAGTGCATGTACCATCTATTTATGTGTGTTTTATTTTTCTGAGAAAGTATAGAGAATAATTATTCGAAATAATCTTCAATAATTTATTATAAATGCAGGTGGCAACCCTAGGTACTATGTTTCTCTAACACACGCTTAAGTAGTTTTTTCGTACAAACAGTTATAACTTATAAATCATTGAAATAAAGGTCAAAATTCTGTGAATGGTTTTACTTAAGACATCATTATCTGAACTAGACAGGATAAGGAGTGATAATAGGCTATTTCTCGAATACTTTTTCACTATATTACAAGTAATAACCATACAATTGGGTATTCGTATTATTTGGAAGGTAACGCTTGAACCTGACCAGTGTTTGGAATTGCCTTCAAGTGATAAGTATCCTAATAACTAAAAGTGTTGGGGAACGAATTGATATATCGAATTCATGATTTTATTATTAAAATATTATCATTGTTAAAAAAGATCAGAGGAATAACTACTAAGTAGATGAATTTGCATAAATTATGTTAGTTGTTAAAGTGTTAAAATTAAAACAATGATTTTTAAGTACAAATGTAAAATATATAATTAGATTACTTTTACTATTTATTTATGTCGAATTCGCAGCATTAAGGGTTATTAGATCACATTTTTTAATATTTGAGTTTCAATAATATTTCAGACAATAATACTGGTCAACAAAATTTAAACTTTTTCAAAATTTTACTTACGACTAAGTTAGTGTGTTAGTGTGACAAAAACGAACACAATAAATTATGTAAAATTTTGAATATACAAGTTATGACTATGAATACTAAATATATTTTTATTAAAGCTATTTTATTATGTACGTTGTATTCGAAAATGACTTTAATAGTCGTATAATTAATATGTAAACGAAAAACTTTGACCTCCTTTTTCAGAAATAATGCAGACGAATATGACATTTTATAAAATTATATTGAGTTAAAATGCAAGTTGCTAAGACACCTAGTTTTATCATTGGTGCAATTATTCTATATAAACTGTTAAACTCAACTTAAATAACTAATAAATAATCAGTATTTTTTTAATGATTAACCTATTTATACACTTATTTTTTAATTAAAATAAGAAATAAATTTTATTTCTTATTCTTCCCTTTATTAAGATGGTCCTAAAACTTTGACCGGCAGTGTAATTAAAGCTAATGTTTACAAAGCGATGACTGATCGCTAATCGTCAATAACTCTTGTAAACAAAGTGCCAAGCGCAAAGTGTGTTCATCTAAAAGCAGCACTAATCTAGTAAACAAGGTAACACCTAACTCGATCGATCCAGTTTGAACTGGATTACCGCGGTGCTAACCATGGGGACAAATTGACTTACATCGCACCTACAGGTACCGGTGAACGTATGGTAGAGTAAATATATGTAGAGGGTTTTTAATTTTATGTATGTTAATTTAATATATATTTATATTTTATTTTAAAATATTTTATTAATAGTATACAAATATGTATAGATAAATTAGATAGAAGGTATACAAGGTGATTGTTGCTTCAATATTTAATTTGTTTTTATTTTTTGAAAGTATTTAATTAATCTTTCATCTTATGATTACGTGAAAAAATACAAAAAAGACTAGTGGGAAATCAAATAAAAATAATTAGGTGCTCAAGAAAAAGCTTAGTTAAAATCGTTAACTGGTAATTATTAGTTGGTTCGATTCCTTCTACTTCCTTCCCTTTCTCTGCCCTGGTGTACAATGTCTTAAGTTTGAAATAAAGACGATATTCCCAATTTAAGCTTTTGCTCACCTACAAATCTAAATCTCTATAAGAGAGAAGATCTCTACAACAAACAATTAATATAAAAAGTTGATGTGAAATGATAGTTTTTAATATTCATTAATATTTTCAGTAATTATTTTAATATACCTCTGCCTATCAAAAAACATTATTTATTTTTGAAAATTATTACGAAAATTAAATGGAGATTTAAAGGTAATAGGTATTTTGTTTATGTCATTACAGCCGAAGCGGCGATTTGATTTTAAATCATTTGCATAGTAAAAAAATAGTAAATTTGACATAAGACACGACATACTATAGTTGAAGAACGTCTGAATTTTCTTACTCATACTATTGGATACATGACCGTAGCTGTGTCCATTCAATTTGTAGTTAAGTGTTCTCCATTTAGCTTAGTCGGATTAAGAGGATGTAGAAGGCAATACAAAGCAAATATTCTTTTAAATTGTAATTGAAGTTTAATTCACTGTTTTAATTAATATAGATTATGTATGTATATATTTGTGTGTTTAATTTATTTATTTATAAAAAATATTCCATTGTCGACTGTGGAACTCAATGGTAACTTGGCGGAATGATCATATTTGAATTATTTTAATTTATCTGCTCTGGTAAAGTTTGAGCTCCATCATTTATTACCCAATGTTTCGAATTCAGTTAATATCGCCACTAAGTTTTCTGTAGCCACACAAAAAAGCGTGAAGCAGAAGAATCACCCTTTTAAATATTTTATTTTTGTTTTTATTATGTTAATATTTTTTTAATTAAAATAAAATTTAGTTAACGTTGAATTTATACTTATATAACAATTAGAACTTTGCACATATTTTTATGCTTTATTCAAGACTACTGGCTTGCCCACTAATATATTATGCATGTATTATACATATTAACCTTCCTTTTAAATCATTCTATCTTTTAAAAGGTACCGCATCAAAATCCATTGCGTAGTTTTGAAGATCTAAGCATATAAACGTACAGACAGACAGAAAGCGACTTTGCTTTATACTATGTAGTGAAGATTATACCACATTGTTAACATGTCAAATAATAATAATCTACGAAGGTTCCATATATTTTTTTGTTTTCTTACATACTTATAGAATTTCATTGCTTTTTCAAACTTTTCCTCATGTGATTTTTGTACACGTATAAGGAAATGAGGACACTTGTCTCTTTGGAGTTTGTGAAAAGCGTAACCTAATTAATAAGACGCCTTGTAGGTTTCGGCAGTAATGTTAGGTTAACTTTCCACTATAATCATAAGATATACTATTTAAGTAAGATTTTTTCTTTTTTTCGGTTTTTCCCACGTTGCAGGGTAGATAGAACCTAGTGTCAAGACACTTCGTTCTTCACATTTTGCCCGAAAACCCTTAAGAAATAAATCTAATTTAACGGATTAAATCGATTTTCGAAAACAATTATTTTTTGAAAAATCATGGATTGTGATATTTCGCCAACATTTAAACCTATAATCTGTAAGAAATAGTTTTTTTTTTAGTTTGTAGTCGTAGGAATGTTGCTAAAACCAGCTCAAATTAATGAACTATTTATTATTATTTTATTGATATCCTCCAACAATCAAGCATATTCAATGCTAGTTTAATAAGTAAGTATCACTTAGCTGAGAACTTTAAATGAAAAAAACCGTTTTGCGAGGAATTAAATATTTTAAATAATTTTGAATTCATATCCCCGTGTGGGAGTCGAACCCACAACATAACCTCTTTTCTTAAGCAAAGATATAACATTTTTAAGATTTATATTTGAAAGTCTGGTATTATTCCCTATAGCTTCAATACTTCTGGGTCCTTTTCATGAGAAAGTAAATAAAACTCCGGGTGGTGTTCGTTTACGAGGGCTATGAGATGTTTATTTCCTTTACTTCACGTTTATACTTTCGCTATTTATATTGCTGGTTTATTTCGTACTATTTAAATGATCTTCCTGTATACGTACTTTATAAATACGAATATACGTAGAATATATATAAGATAAATTATTTTGGGGATATTTATTAATACCCAAAGCAATATTTTTTTTCTTAATCTAATGTTTTATTGTTAATGATCATGAATTACTACGATTTTCAAATGAAGCATTAGAAATCATTAGAAAATCATTACAATGGACAATAAGCTTAGTTAAAAAAAATGGAATGATATTAAACGTTAATTGACTATCCTTTTACGTGTACTTCAGTAACATCACCCATCGAAAGTCAATCCATATTTTAGAAAAAATAATTCTGGCGGGTAAGGGAAAAGACCACGCGGCTGTCCACCTAGCTGCTGGCGTGACCAAGTAACTCTTACTGAGCTCATTAATATCTGCGCTGAGAAAATTCGAAAACCGAATTCAGTGGAACTAGTTAAGTCTCAAAGTAACGCAGGACTTTCAAAGACACTACCTTGAGAAACGACTATAAAGATGTACGTGTAAAAAACATTTAATTGATTTTTTTTACAGCTTTTCTCTAAATTCATATACATTAAGCAGTATTTTTCATACAAATTAAGTAAAACATAGAATATCATATTAGTTATAATAACATTAGCTCGTTATTCAGTGGAAGCAAAATACGTACAAAGCTACGCCAGCAGAGAATGCACTCAATATCTAAGTAATCAGAGCATGGCTGAATGTAGCTCTAATTAGGGGATTTCTCGTGTTTGTCTAGAACTAGTTATCTCTTGGGAATCATTTGAATTGATATTAAAAGGAGGTTTTATAAAATGTATTACTGTGAATTGAGTTGTTATTGAATTTTAATTTAAAGACTATATAATTATTGTAGAACGGTTTTACTTAAACAGATTTGAAATATTTTGAAATATTCTTCTTTATGTTTGATCTTAGCGCAGTGTACGCAAAACCGCGCGCAGTATACGCATGTTTACATTCGGATACTGTCACAAACTATACTTGTATGACTGCAAACATCATCGGTTGTAGGTTTAATTTCCGTTCGATGCAATGATTACATTTAAATTTCTTTAAATTCTTCGCTTTTTGAGGTGGTAAAGTGCGACCTTAAGTTCCGTTACTCAATACGCAATATCTTTATTTCAAGCAGGTGGAGAACACTAGTTGTTCTCTACCACTACTACTACTGAAGCAGATATGTATATAGCTGATTCTTTACTCATAATTATTTTTATAGGCAATATAATATGCGGAAACTCAAGAACAAAATATCTCGACAATTTACTTCATTTACTTATTTATCCAAAAAATGAAACAATATAATTGCTATCACAATAATAATATACCAAGATTAATTAAAAAAACATGTCATACAAAATTCACGTTCAATTAATTTGAACTGCCACGCAACATCGCTCTACGAGTATTGTGCTGTTACAATAAATGAAAATTGTCATAAAGAGAAACGACTGGGCGTCATATAAAATTCCATCATCTCGAGCACATTGCGGCTAACCTTGCAATATCCAAGGTCATATAATGAAAGTCTTTTCATATATTTTAAAAGAAAGGGAAAAGTGGTGACAAATAAACTATTTAAAATACTAATATATACACTTAATAAATTATTTTCTATGTACAAGACGTATTGAACAACTTGCTTAATCTTGTACGTATCTATTTGTAGCCAGTCGCGCAGTGGTACAGACGTGTGACTTCAAACGACTGGTTTTGGGTACGATTCCCACTCGAGGAGTGGAATATTTAATATTTACAATTCCAATATATAATATTTCCATTTTTTTCACTCTGGTACCGAGGTAAAGCACGGCGTTTCGCCACTTAACACGCAATGCCTCCAAAATTCGGCAGTATATGGGGAATAGAGTGTCTTAACACTAGGTTCCCTCGCCTGCTGTGTGCGGGATACAACGTGAAGCTAAAAAAATCTTGTACGTACAAAAAACCCACAAGCTGATTGATTATTGCCAATAACCAATCGAAAAATTGCATATTAAACCTTTACTTTACTCAAAAAATATTTTATTCAAAAAGGTGGTTGTTAGTTTTATATGAGGTTGTGGTTTGCCTCTTCCTGTCTATTTACAGTAGACCTCTGAAATGTGCCAGTATAGTATCTTGAGCACAACTCAACTTGAGTCCTGTGAAGTTTTTTGGTGACAATTGTAATTGTAGTTTTTGAATAACCGGTAATTAAATGGTCAAAAAGCGCCCATATACTTAGGCTATGGAACGTTAAGTTTACTGTTACGTTAGTGTAAAGTTTTTGCTTTTCAAATTTTTTAACATGTAATAACATTAAATATGTAGTTTGCTCAGCTCTTCCCGCCATGCAGACCAAAGAGGCGGTTCCTAGTATATTATACAGCTTCACGCATATCATGGTTGTCAGCGAGAACTTTGTGTTAAAATATTCTGTTCTCCACTTTCCACCCAAGTTTAAGACATTGCGTAGTGAATGGCAAATGGTTTTGTCTCACCAATTAAAAAAAATAATACTTAAATTACAAAAAAGTGGCCAGTCGTGGCCCAGTGGCACAAGCGTGTGACTGTAAACGATTGGTTGTGGGTTCGATTCCCACTCGAGGAGTGGAAATTATATTTCCATTTTCTTCGCTCTGGTGCCGAGGTAAAGCGCGGCGTTAAGTTCCGCCACTTAACACGCAAAGCCTCCGAATTGGGCGGAAAGTGGGGGACGGAGTGTCTTAACACTAGGTTCCCTCTGCCTACCCTGCTGTGTGCGGGAAACAGCGTGAAGATAAAAAAAAATACAAAAAAAAGAATTAAAAATGTGATTTTTATAAGAAGTTCTTATTAAGCAACTCCAAACTATTTAAACAATTCATTTAGCATTTCTATTAATACAACATACAAAGGAGATTTAACAGCGAGTCCGTATTACTTTCTATCTCGTTTCTTTGAGTCAAAGGCTCAAAGGCAAGGTTTCTGAGCAAATTTATTTAATAAACCATTTTCCATTGTGGCTTATGTTCTACTAAGTTATTGGTATCTGAAACTTGAATCTTTGGAACTTATTGTAAAGAAATGTTAGATTTATATCGAATTTAAGTACACTAACTTTTGCATATAACTCTATTTGTCTGAAACTTTTATATCTATAAATCTATAAAATATATCCAATAATTACATTTAATTTTGTTTAAATTAACAACATCAGGTTTTTTTCCTCATAGCAGAGTAAACAGCGAAAATCGAATGTTAAGAGACTCCGTTCTCCAATTGCCACCTGAAATTGACAAATAGCGTGTTGAGTAGCAGAACTCAATGCAACGATTTGTCTTAAGTACCAGAGCGGATAAATGTAAAAAAAATATTATAATCATTCCTCAAGTGGAAATCGAACCCATTAGCAACGCGTTTATAGTCAGACGCAGTCACGCTGCGTCACAGCGGCCTCAAGACTCTTAACTATAGACTGTGTAAAATATATTAATCGATAAAAAAAATCATAAGGCGAGAAGATGAAGCCAAAGATATTGTAGTATCAATTTACAAGTGACTAGATATACAATGTTGAAAGAAATACGAAACTTTCATTGCTATTTTATTATTATTTTGTAATTTTGTTAGTGAATAGTAATTACTAAATAAAGGTATTCGTGGTGCAATGGCACAGGGTCTAACTGTAAGATTTCTACTCATAAGAATAATTTATTATTTTTATTTCTCCACTTTGATACCTAAGACAAAGCGTTATTTCTGCCACTTAACAAAGAACATATCAATTTGGGACGGAAAGCTGGGAATGGAGTGTCTTAACACTAGATTATATCTGACTACCTTGCTATGAGCGAAATAAGAGAATAAAGCGAAGCTTGAAGCTGCTGAAACAAACTTATTTCCCTGACTCGGTACTGAATCCATAACCAGTGGTTAGATTTCTCGACAATGAAGACATTATCATTACTATATATATTTTTTCTATTTTTAGGTATATTTCTTTTAAACATTACAAAGCAAGGTGTTACATTATAATAAAAAGTACTGTAAAAAATAAATAATAAAAAGAAGTGTCTCACAAAGTCGTCACCTAAGCCAACTTTTTTCGCTAACTCCATGTATTTACTAAGAGCCGAGTCGTTTCTGTTCGCCAACTCAAATATCTCTTGTCCCAGCTGCTGTTTACGATCTGAACTTATCTTGTTGTACATTTTAAGTGTGAAATGTAAATTGTGTAAAATTTGCATACTGTCGTCTAAACTTCATCAGCGGGAACATTTAGTTTCTTCGTGTTTGGAAGCGGCGAGGCTTAGCTTTGTAACGTTGCAATTTATTTGTATTTTATTTTTTTTTATTTGGTAATATTCATAATATATTTTAAATAAATTTTATTTTAGCAAAAATATTTTTGAAATAGTACAGACGTCCCGCTGAATTCAAATATTTATACGTTTTCCTACTTTTTTCATAATATCACAAAATATTCTTACTTTTGTCATAACTAATTGGAAAACCACAAAGTTTCAAACTAAAATCGAAAATATAGATATTATTCATTTTTGTTTCATTCCGATTAATTCGACTAGTAGTTCCGTTTCTACGTACAATACGTGTTACCTTAGTAACGTGTTTTTTTTTATTTTTATTGAAGAAAGGGGGGCAAACGAGCAGAAGAACTACGTACTAGTAAGTAGTTACCTTCACCCATGGACATCCACAACATTAAAAAGGTTGTGGATGCGTTGCCGACCTTAAGGGGGGTGGAGAAAAGGAGGGAAGAAGGATGGGGATGGTGGGAGTAGGGAGAGAGAACTGGCTTACATGTCATCGAACTGTACATATTTTTTACTATATATTATTTTAAATTCTTCTGTATATTCTTTAAAAATAACAACATAAAAAGGTCTAACTTTTGAGGCCTTTGTTGTGCAGTGGGACGGCGTCTGACCGTAACTGTTGTGGGTTAGATTCCCTTTCGGGGGAATGATAATATTTCAATTTTCATTTCCTTGCTCTGGTACTAAAGACAAAACGCAATGTCTCGATTTCAGGCGCAAAGTAGAGGACGGAGTGCCTTAACAGTAAATCCTCTCTGACTACCCTGCTAGCCGGGATAAAGCACGAATCTGTCTTTTATATAAAGCGCATTACATTACATTATAATCTTTGTAGCAGCGGTCGTATGTATGTATATTTTAAATCTTTTTTTAGCTTCACCTAGTGTTAAGACACTCCGTTTCCCACCTTCCACCGAATTTGGAGGCATTGCGTGTTAAGCGGCGGTACTTCAAACCGCGCTTTGCCTTGACACCAAAGCGAAAAAAATGGAAATATTAAATATTTCCACTCCTCGAGTGGGAATCGAACCCACAACCATTCGCTTTACAGTCAGATTTTGCGTCTCTGCGCTACGACTGGCCCTAATATCTATTTAATTACATGACCCTCATCTAACTATAAAAAGTAAGTTTTAAAATTTAAGACTAATTAAAAGTATAACACATAATTGTACGAAATTGCGTAAAATATTTGTCGTCGTCGCACAGACGCTGAAAAAGGTCGTTCAGAAAAAAAATCTCTTGTTGGAAGTTTTCTCATAACAAAGTTACGAGTTTGACAGTAAAATTCAGATGAATTGTTTTAAAACAACATTTGACAGTTTTAAAAAGAAATAAGCAAAAGTTAAGCAATTTTGTGAATTTTATGTTATTTTTTTTATTGTGTATTAAATATATAAGGAGGATTTTGTGAGCCATTGGTTGTGGAGTATTCAACCTAACTTAAGGATAAGAAGATTGCTGTGTATGTATTGATACGGCTATAGTACTAAATTTTAAATTAAAATTGAAAATTTTACCAATAATTTGAAAACTCTTGTATCTATAACAAATAGACAGAGTACATCTTATTTTTTTAGAATATATAAAACAAAAAGTGACAGAACTTATTACAATGTTTTGTCATATTACTAGAGGATAGAAGTGAAAATAATTTAAATATACTCACTACCTTTTTCATGCCAGTCGTGTCTTGTGCGCACACAAATTGTGACTTAGCGCGAAAGGTTGTGGGTACGATTCCCACTCGAGGAAATGTAGTATTTTATATTTAATTTTCTTCACTCACATTGGTGTTGAAGCAAATGAACACGGTGTTGAGTTCCGCCAAGCAACACGTAAAGCCTTCAGAATTCGGCAGAAAGTGGGAAACGGAATATATTAACATTAGGTTCCTTCTGCCTACCCTACAGTCACATTAAGTCACGACGTCAATGTTTTATTTAAGCCTTGTTATTCGAACTTTTTTCATAACTTAATAATAATAGGGACTATTAGAATAAAATATATTTAGTAGTACTTAGAAATATCAACCCCAAAACTGATATAAGGATATGTATCTACTTAAAAAATATATAATTTTACAAAATTTAAAAAAAAACACGAGAGATTTTTATACATATTATTGTTATGTCACTCCGTTCTCCTCTTTCAGTCAAAATTCAAGGCGATGCGTATTGAGTAGCGGAGCTTAATATTACGCTTTGTTATATATTAAGCAATATATTAAATAATATAAGCTCCTTAGGAACCCACGACCATCGCTATTGGTATCATCGAGCACTGTAACACTTAACCGAAAAAATATTTTTGTACTAAAATATTATTTATAATTTAATTTTTCTTATTCTTTGTTCCTGCGAAGATATAAGTATAAAATCCTGAACGTAAAGGAACGTAAATAAATAAAGGAAAGCACTTTATTTTTATATCCAAAGGCGTCTTTATGTTCTCGTGCGAATTTAATTTCAACTATCCCATCTTGAGTTTATGGCTTGAATAAAGCTTTTCGAATATTTCTTATTATGGATGGTGAATTCTCAATGTTAGGTTACTAGTGGATTGAGCTAAAAGCTGAATATTAAATTATAAAGAATGTAGATTTTATTCACCAAAATTAGTGGAAAACGGAGTGTCTAGACAATTTTTGGGGTAGCCAAGAGTCAAGTATTCACTTGAACACTTGACTCTTGGCTATTTCAAAAATTGTCACTCACTTCGTCACTTTACGCTCAGATTTGTGATATTGCTTTTTTGGCTGAATATCGCTTTGGGCGAGATTGAGGAAACGTATGTTTTAATAGATTTTGAGAATGTATTTAAGCTACCATTTCATGATTATATCACTCCGTTTCTTAAGTATTTAAGAAAAGATTGAAGAATACTCTTAAAGAATACATTTTTTAAAGATACTTTGAAAATTCAAATAGCATCTATGTCTGTATTGATCATATAGATCGTACAACATCGAAGTTACCGAAGGTAACTTGAGGAAGGTCACGTAAAAAGCACTAAAGGTTGACAGTGGACGCAGTCAAAGAAGTAAGTTCCCGTGGCGTTTGGCGCTCTGACTACCCATCTAGGGATAAATTGTAAAGCTAAAAAATAGTTATGAGCAAATTTGTTATAATTTACTCTAAATAAATAATACTAATATAAAATTTTGTTTTAAAATACCTAAATCACACAACCCTCTGTAAATGACATGTGCCTTGATTCCCGGTGAATAATTACATTTTGGTGTGCAAAACGTTCTATAAGGGCTATTGCAGACGTTTATATATTTATATATAAAAAAATCCGTGACGCAGTGGCACGAACGTGTGACTGTAAACGACTGGTTGTGGGTTCGATTCCCACTCGAGGAGTGGAAATATTTAATATTTCCATTTTCTTCGCTCTGGTGCCGAGGTAAAGTTCCGCCACTTAACACGCAATGCCTCCGAATTCGGCGGAAAGTGGGGAACGGAGTGTCTTAACACTAGGTTCCCTCTGCCTACCCTGCTGTGTGCGGGATACAGCGTGAAGCTAAAAATATATATTTGTAGTTTATAAAATTATTGCTGCATGCTGCAGGAGGTAAAGAAGATACTGGAGGACTTTTTAATTTAATAGACGAAAGTTACATATATTTTATTACGCATAACAATATATTGTCAGCAACTAACTAAAGTTTCTACTAACTTTTAGTATGAAAAAGTTTAGAAAAAACTTCCATGGTTGCACAATGGAATGCCGTGTGGTGACACGACTGGTTGTGGGTTCGATGCCACTTCGCAGAATTATACTTATATTTTAATTATTTTTATTTCTCCGCTCTGGTACTAAATACAAATAGATCGTTGTTTTTCATCTCTCAACACGTAAAATTTAGATCTTTGCGGAAAACGAAAAAACAGAGGTTATTGATATCTTGTTATCAAGAAGGATATCATAGTAAATGATAACATAATTTTAGAACCATCACTCGTACAATTCTATATATAAAGTTTCAGTTCTATATAAAAAAATATGTAAATCTAAGTGTTTTTTATATAAAAAAGTTATAACAGTAAAGAAAAGATTTCTTTAAATAGGTTTTCATTCAAAATTACAACTTGTAACATTCTGTTTTCTTTTAATGTTCGAGAATAAAGCTAGTCTGCGTGCGGCCTTACTGTGTCCCCACAGGCTGATAAGGTAGCGAATTTATTTTAGGGATGCAAGCAGATACCATGTAGCTGTTGTTCGTAGTAATTCTACCACTTGTTTTCTGTCCACACTTTAATATATTTTGATATATTTCTTCTTTTTTAGATATATTACTTACTTTTTTTAGCTTTGTGCTGTATCCAGCACACAAAAGGAAAGCTAGTGTTAAGACACTCAGTTTCCCGCTTTCCACTATGTTTTAGAGGCATTACGGAATTATTAACGGAACGGTGGAATTGCTGAACTTTATTTATTTAAGTAAGATAAAACGTGAGGCCAATGAAGTGTTTTGACACTAGATTTTCTTTGACTATCCTGTTAATTGCTTTGAAGGAACAAGCGTAAAAGAGTTTGGAAAAATGTAATAGTGCTATATTGATAGAATTTATTATATAACAGAATGACTTAATTCCGAAATATTGCTCTTTGTAATATGTTATTCAAAAATAATATTGAGTATAGTCCGTTCCAAATCCTTATGCACAAAACCAAAACACAAAGTTCATTCACCTCACGACTGACAGTTTAGTTATGTGCAGTTACAGTTCAAATTCGAATGAATCTGAGCAGTATCGAATTTACCGATTATTTCTTTTTCTTTTTGTTATTACATTCTTACGATTTATAAAACACCTCTTCATAAACACTATATGAATTAAATAAAACATTTTTAATTATTAAACGTTTATTAATTAAAAGTAACAATCAAACGTGTAATACACCAGTGTAATCAACATTTATTGATCGTGATATATTTTTATATATTTATTGTTGTATTAAATTATATATCTTACAATTTTCGCTTTATTTAATGTATGATCATAAATTCCTATTAAAAAAGTAGCACAGAAAGATAGCTTTCCAATAAAATATCTAGAATAGATGCATTGCGTGCGATGAGTCACAAAACATAGAGCCTCTATTCCTACTACTCTTACATTACTTGGCATTCTCGTTAATTTATTATTCCTTTTGTTTCAACGATGTGCTTGTTGAGAAGCGGTGAGTGTTATGGAGAGGCAGTAGATACGGCGGTGATCACATAACATCCTGACTGGTCAATGCCTACTTATCAATAGGAAATTATTTTATATGTTTATTTTTGATACTAAAATAAATATTGGTTTACAAATCAAATTTTGCCCTTACACAAATTATATTTTTATAAAATAATATTAATTTTTATATTATTTGTGTATGGGATAAACCTGATTAGGAAACAAATGTTTATTTTAATATTTATGTTTTACCGATTATATAAATCGATTACTAAACTTCATAACTCGTCAGCATTCGCACGTCTCTAATTTTAACAATAGAACTGTCAGTTGTCATTTGACAGGTTTCGCCGATTTTGAGTCGAAGATTTTTTAAATAAGATTTTTTAATATTAATCTTCGTAAAAATGGCATAATAAGTGTTAATATACCAAGTTAAGATATGTGAAATATCTGTGAAAGTGTTACTTGCGACGTATAATGAGTGATCATGTGGTAATTTTAGACCGAAAAGTTTGTTATTATTGTGTGCATTAAGATTTGGAACGGACTATAGTTTATTTTTTCCAAAGTCCTTAAGTTTTTTATTTTTTTATAGAAATATAAATAATAAGCCTAAATTATTTCCTTTACTAGTAGCACCATACATCTTCTCGCATAGCCTTCGCATTACTCTGAGATAACTTAGTACAAAACACTCCGTTCTCTGATTACTGATTGAATTCGGGGTATTGCGTGTTAATTGTTAAATCTCTATTTCATAAACTGAGCAATTTGGATGTATTATAGTACATATGTACGAGTATATAAATTTGCGGATGGTAAGATGATGATTTTGAATAAATATATTCGTAAAATATTTATAAATTTGTGGCTTGCAATTTCAATAATGCTTAAAATATTCAATATATAAAATAAATAAAGTAACTTCAAAGTTATTCTTTAAGTTTCCATAAAGACTGAGGAAATGCGGTTAAGTTATAAAATGACAAGATCCAGCCGCATACAAAGGATGCAGGCAATATAAATTCCTTTCTTTATTAGGTGTCAAAGTAATAGGAAGACGTAAAAAGTTTATATTAAAATATTTTTTTCTTTTTTTTTGTAGCCTCACGCTGTATACAGCAGGGTAGGCAGAGGGAACCTAGTTAGTTAGCTAGTTAGAGTGTTAATACACTCTGTTCCCCACTTTCCGCCGAATTTTGAGGCATTGCGTGTTAAGTGGCGGAACTTAACGCCGCGCTTTGCCTCGGATACCAGAGCTAAGGAAATGGAAATATTAAATACTCCTCGAGTGGGAATCGAACCCACAACCAGTCGTTTACAGTCACATTTTCGTGCCACTACGCCACGACTGGCCCCAAAAAACGCCATCTAAGCAGACTTAGGAAGTATGGTATAGTATTCGCGATGGTTGCAGATTAAATATTTTTTTTTGTAGTTTTACACTTTTTCCCGCAGGGCGGTGAGAGGTCTAGTAGGCAGAGAGTCTTGTCTTGTTCACCAGAGTGAAGAAAGAAAAATAATTAAATTATGATTATTCCTTCGTGGGGGAATCGAAGCTTCAACTAACTGTGATTATATTGAGACACTAATGGGATAGTGTCTTCATCTTGATAGCTTTTATAGTATTAGAAGTTCACGAGAAGATATATTGAATTATAAAAAAAATATTATACGAAAAAGTTCTGGTTATAAATACAAATCATATTTTTTTAATATAAATGTCTTCTTTTAAGCAATCTTTCCTTTACTAAAGTTTGTCTGTAACATATTGCTTTTGTATATATTAAATATATATTACATTATTTTTTCTAGCGCCATTTATATATTTTCCTGGTATAAATAGGTAGTCGCTGAGAACCTAGTGTCAAGATGTACTGGTCTCTACACCTTTTTTTTTAATGGAATAAACGAGGCAAACGAACAGAAGGCCCACCTGGTTTTAAGTGGTTACCTTCGCCCATAGACATCCACAACATTAGAGTTATGGATGCGTGGCCCGCCTCGGGGATGTAGGAAGGCTCCAGAAGGCGGGAGGAAGAATGGGAATGTTGGGAATAGGGACAGCTGGCTTATATGCCATCGAACCGGAACACATCATCAGATATTTGGCGGTTCGTCTTTGACACGATAGTGGTCGCGAGCCAGTCAGAGAATGAATCTCCTACTACCAAGCTACTGGGTTACTCGCCTTTTACCGGATCCGCTATCCACTGGCGGGAGAATTGTATTCTTAACCCGTCCCCCCTACAGGTGAACGCTTTACTTCTAGTGCCAGAATAAAAAAAAAAATTACTATTATTATTTCCCTAATGGGAAATGGACCCCAAAACCAATGGCGTTTACTGTCAGTTACTATGATATTTTTTGTCTCTAAATAATAGAATGGTAACGTTTTCTAGATATTATGAAAAGGATAGGTAATTTAAAAATGTCAATATACAAGAGAAGTCACTAGAAAAGTCTTGAGTTATAAAAAGAATCTGCAATGGCCATTCCATTAATGACTTTAATGAAAGCGAATACTGTCGACGAATGCGTAATTGAGCTTGGAGACATTAAATTTTTAAAACGACGCGTAAGTATGATTACTAATTACTACGGGCCCTTGTTGGAGTATAAAGTGGAGGGAATTATATTTTTAAATGAGATATTTTAGTGTTAATGAAATATTATGAATAAAATGAATATTTTTAACTTGTTTTGTCTGCGAACGTTAAAAATAAGTTTTTAATACATAGTACAACATGTATGTATGGTTCATTTTTGGTGTAAGATTGAATAGTAGTATAATTACAAGTTTAGAATAAAGTAAATAATAAAGACTGTGTGTTCTCATGACACGATCAGATTTTGAAAAAAATTGGTACAGCTCGTTTTTTTCCTTCGTTTAATTTCCTGTCGCATTCGCAGTTCTAGTAGTATCTAAATATATACTTAATTTAATGCCATGAAATATGAAATAGTAAGGCAAAACTTACTGTCAAGACACTCTATTGTCCACTTTCCACATTAATTTAAATCTGGTTCAAGTCTGCCGCGCTTTGCCAATATAGCAGTTAGCAAAGCAGAAAAATTAAAATAGTCCTTTAATCCTCCAAGAGGAAATCGAACCTACAACCAACTATTACAAAAAATGACGCAAACGACCCATATGTTTACGCAGAGAATATAAAGTATACTCCGCAAGATGGAGATGTAGTTTAAAACATTGTAGCAATTACACACTCGCAAACATCATCAAAGAAATGACATCATAAATAGCTTCTAGTTAATAGGTCTTATATAGTGCATCGTAACGGGCTTAACTCTTCTACCTGCATAGTAACAGAGAGGGTAAGGCACTCCGTTTTCCACGTTCCTTCCGTATCACAGACATTGCGTTTTGAATGGCGGAGTGCAACATCGCGTTTTGTCATTGTCATGCACAAACAAAATCACATGTATAGTCATATAATATGCCACTGCATTATGTTGTGTAATTTTCCTGTCTTCCGTAATTTAATACATTTTATTTAGCTTCACTCTGTATCCCTCACATAGCAGGATAGGCAGAGAGAACCTACTGTTCCACACTTTCCGCCGAATTCAGAGGCATCGCGTGTTAAGTGACGGAACTTAACGCCTTTTCCTCGACACCAGAGCGAAGATAATGTAAATATTAAATATTTCCACTCCTCAAGTGGGAATCGAACCCTCAACCAGTCGCTTTACAGTCACACTTTGTGCCTCTGCGCCACGACTGGCCCCAATAATACATAAAGTGGTAATTTTGCATTTATTTTTTGTAGGCACAAAACGTTAGCCTTTTTAACCTAAACATTTAATTAATGCTTGCAAAAAAGATAATTTGAAATCATTTACAAAGAATTGTACTAACTGTAGATCACTCTAAATTGAAATTACAACCTATGCTCTATTTCATAACCTGTTAAGCTCATATTTGGTGAACGTTCTTGAAGTTCCTAGCATCTGCAAGGTTGCAAATACATTCCTCCCAAAATCTAGAATAGTATGTCTAAATTTTACTTAATTATAAAAATAACTCGAATTAATTGTAGGAAGGAAAAGGAGATATTTAAAAAAGGCTATTGAAAAATGTAGCATTTAACAGTAAGTGCAATGGATTTGGGTTTTTTTCGATTTATAATCATTTAAGTTATTTTCGTGTCGCTGTTCTGTTATTTTCTTTGCGTGGTATCACCATGGTCTTCGATAACCTTAGTGTTAGTATCAAGACATTCCGTTCTTTATATTTCCCATTTGGTCTAAAGCGAAGAAGTAAAAATAAATTAATTATGATCATTCATCGAATCAGAATCGAATTGACAGCCCACATTGACAATCAGCCTCTGTCTCACTTTACCACAGTAGCAAATTAAGTTACACAATATATAATATATGCTTGAAAATTTAGATCAACTTTTGAAGAACACAACAACGTACCTAAGTCCGATCAGATACATACCAATGAGGCCCTTAGATCTCACTTCATTTTACGACAGGGCATTAAAATGGCGCTGTAATAAAACCGACCCCTTTCGCTGAGCGCTGATCATGCAAATCGGAAAAAAGGTTCGGCTAAAAATTCAAAAATGTTACGCTAACAACGCTGTGCTTTTGACCATCAAATGTTTATTCTGTTATCATTGTAAAAGGTAGCAATTTCTGGTATAGAATATTGGGGTTTTTTTAAATGGCAACTCTTTTTTTGTTTAATTTTTTTCTAATTTATTCTTTTAATTTTGTATTTTTGATTGAATTTTTTAATCGTTGTTAAAAAAATAATTGTTTATATTTTTTTTATAATAACATTACATATTAGAAAGTTTTTTTTTTTCAACGAAGAAAAAATATGTAAATATATTTAAAAAGTAATAACTAAATGGAGCACCACCATTAATTGTGTATATAACACAGGAGTAAATATCCTACAAAGTAGGATTTTAGGACTCCGTAATAAAACAAGCAGTCAAAGTTATGGCCAGTTATTTGGAATAGCTCAATTTTACAATTAGCTACTCCTTTAACAAAAAGTATACAAGTTCTTGGGTAAAGTGAAATTTATTATATCATTTCATCATAAAGTCTTTCTGCGCCCGAACGGCACACTGTATTCAATATTGTCTAATTGAAATTAACACTGGTTGTGGGTTCGATTCTCACTTAGTTGAATGATCATAGTTTATACAAGTAACATTTTCATTTGTTCTTTCTCGTTTATGAGAAAAGCCCTGGAGTTAAGGTCCACCACATAAAACTTATAGTCTTGAAAAAGACATTTAAAGAAAACATATAAAAATTTAAACGCAGCGGGATTCGAACCTGCGCCTCCTGAATACCGTTCAGGTACTCTCACCACTGAGCAATGCGTTGGCATGCTCGCGAATCCCGCTGCGTTCAAATTTTTATACGTTTTCTTTAAATGTCTTTTTCAATTTTCCTAAGTGTGGAATAACACTTTAAAAATGTTTAAAAAGTGCTTATAGGCTTTTTAATAATTTGGGAAAAAAATTGAAGATCCGTTCTCTCAACTTCCTTGCCACCACGTGCACAAATATTAAGTTCTCTGTGACTACTCTGCTATGCGAGACATGCTTGCGTTACTGAGGTAATACCTGGCAGACAGCTGAAGACTCTGGGTGCAAAAAACTAAAACTTCTCAAGTCAAGGAACAATCCTTGAGAAATGCAAGCACTACGACAGAATTCTTCTAAATTAATATAAGAATGGCAAAAATGAGAAACACAATTAGGGGCTAGAACTCATTCTTTATAAATGTATTACACATGTTCATACACATATATAAAGATTACATACCTCAAATATGTATTAAAAGTAAACACTAATCGAAAATCGTTTGTTCTAATTGTAACTTATAGTATAGCGATTTATTCGCAAATGCGGCCAATTTCCTATCCGACGTTCTCTCAGACAGCGAACTAAGTTAGTAGCTTTACGTGTTTTTATCTTAACGATTTATAATTTTTATTCTAATATCATTTAGTTGTAGATTAGATTTTCATTTCGAAGTAACGATTATATTTTAATTATTTTCATTTCTTAGTTTTTATAATAAGACAAAGCACTTTTGTGTTCCACCATTTAACATTGACAGTCTTAACACTAGGTCCTCTGTACCTATCCTGCTATGCGAGGATAAGCAGGACGATACTTAATTTTATTTAACTGTAATTTACTATTAAGTAATATTATCAACGATAATATAAAATATGTTTAACACTATGATTTCTTTTCACGTGGTTTAAAAAAGTTTGAAAATAGTTTTATCTATTGAGGTACTGCTTTTTAAATATATAAAAAATGATTGACCTTAAGATAAAGTTAAATAAAAAATTAAGCTATAGATTATAGTTGGTTAAAGATTAATAATATCCTGAATCAATATACGAATAGGGATTCATTTTCAATTTTTCTCTGTATTGACCCATGGTTCAGAGATCTGCCTGAAAAGCGTAAAACTGAAAAACCTTCAGCAATACTAAATGCACTTAACAATCGTTTTTGCAATCTTATCACAAGTACAATTATGAACACAATAATACACACGCAATAAAACACAATAAACCCAATTTTAATTATTATTTCCTTCAGGTATTTTCGCTTTAAACCAATAACTTAAAGTACTGCACTATAAGAGCCACAAGGAATAGCTGCGGCCGTCCTGCATTAAGCGGCTACGCTTAACTACCACCAACTCCGCTCACATTCTTCTTGTCAACAATATTCTAGTTTATTGCACAAAGTTATTCAGCATTTGCTATCTCCTTAAGAAGAAAATTTTAAATTTGTTCAAGAGTTAAAGAATAAAACTAATATTCTTAAGTTTTTGGTAATTAAATTTTAAAAATATGCTTTGAAATTAATTATAAGACTGTGGAATAAATGTAGAATATTTTTTTAAGTAAGAAATAAATTTTTGAGGCCATCCTTGCGTAGTGCGATAGCATCAGATCGATTCCTACTCGGTAGGGTTTGCTATTCTTTGTCCTGACAAATATTACAAAACGCGAGATTGAGTTTCTTCACTCCACAAACAATGTTACGAATTCAGGCAAAAAGTTGAAAACGGAGTGTGAGTATATGTACTCTGATATAAAATGCAGTCTTTTTTTAAATACCTTAAGTGTATAAAAATTTCTAAGAAATATGAAATTGCTATTATATATATAATAGCAATTTTATATTTCTTAGATATATTCTTGAAGGTAAATTCTTGTAGGTGATATGTCTTGTAATTCGTCAAAAATCATCGTTTTTCTTTGTCTATGACAATTAAAACACTAATTATATGTAAAATATAAATTTTGTGGCCAGTCGTGGCCCAGTGGCACAAGCGTGTGACTGTAAACGACTGGTTGTGGGTTCGATTCCCACTCGAGGAGTGGAAATATTTAATATTTCCATTTTCTTCGCTCTGGTGCCGAGGTAAAGCGCGGCGTTAAGTTCCGCCACTTAACACGCAATGCCTCCGAATTCGGCGGAAAATGGGGAACGGATTGTCTTAACACGAGGTTCCTTCTGCCTACCCTGCTGTGTGCAGGATACAGCGTGAAGCTAAAAAAAAAGAAAAAATTTTCCCTAAAGTACAAGATATGAACCTACAGTCACTACTACACTCATTATCACTTAAGCCATAACCAACCAAAAAGATCCTAATCTTACACAGTTTCTAATTCTACCTCCCTCTAAGGATATTTATACTTTGTTCTACATATACCTTACCATATTGGGCTTACGTGTTTCTTAGTTTGGAAATGCTTTATACGTTTATAACATAATTTATCAAACATGGCCACGGTCGAGTGAGCGATGCCCAAAGTTTGACCCGTGTCCGGTCTTCTGTTTACGCACGACGCTGACTGATGAAACGGCGACCTTTACATGACAGTGATGGCTATGTGAAAATTTACGTAATCGTTTCTTATTTTCCTTATTTTTTTGTATAAATAAGTTAGGTTTATAGTGATTTTTTTGTGTCATGAAATTGTTGTGCTTGATTCTTGTAAATTTTGGATTGCGGAAATAAATGTATGATTTGTAGAATTATTACAATAGTACCTAAGAAACATAAATATTAGAATTCTGCCTACTTAGTTTATTCAAACAGTTTTAAGTTCAATATCATGTAGTATTTTAAATTACATAGATTGAAGAGACTAATTTATTGAAAACCATGGAATATAGAATGAACCATGGAGGATACCATGGATCTATACTTCTATACTAAATAATATAAAACGGAAGAGTTTGTTTGCTTGAGTGCGTTAATCTCAGACTCTACTGGCCCAAATTGAAAATTTTTTTTTGAATTAATTAGTTCATTTATCGAGAAAGACTATACCCTGTACAACATCACGCTATAACTTATAGAAGTGGAACATCAATATAAACAATGTGAAAATGGGATAATTTAATATAATATCTTTTAGAGTTGTCCTTCCGTGCGCGGAGTAAATAGTGAAAAATACGAAAAAAATATGTACTACAAAATTGTTCTCCTTTAAAAGTTCTAAAAAAAGTCCGTGGCAGTATATGTCTAGCTTTTAAGATTGACTCACTATAACCATTTTTATATAATCAAAATAATTGTATAAAATTATTTTTTACAATAAAAAGAAAAATTATTTCAATTAAAATGCTCTAAAAATTAAAAGGTTTAATGTACATTAAAATATGATTTATGGTCGATCCAGGGTTAGTACAGAGATACTATATTTTTACTGCATTGCAACTTAAAAAGGCAAACTAGGCGCTACAGCACCTAACTAAAACGCCATAGTTACAAGTTCAATATTCATTCAGGGGAAACTCGATAAAAAACGGTGTTGTGTACCGCTATTTTGTATGCAATATCTCGAATACGGAATGAATTCGAAGATCGAGTGTTAGGACTCTGCTTACCCTTTCAAGTGAAAAACTGTTTCAATTTTATCATATAAATAAAACAAAAAATATCTCCAAAAGTCCAGACAATTTTCTTTTCATTTCATTTCATTTCCATAATATTCCGTGTGACAATCGGGCGCAGTGGCACAAAGTGAGACTGTAAAGCGACTGGTTGTGGGTTCGATTCCCACTCAAGGGCTGGAAATATTTAATATTTTCGTTTTCTTCGCTCTGGTTTAAAGTGCGGCGTTAAGTTCCCCGCCAATTAACGAATTCGGAGGAAAGTGGGGAACGGAGTGTCTTAACACTAGGTTCCCTCTGCCTACCCTGCTGTGCACAGGACCACAGCGTGAAGCTAAAAAAATATTCCGTAAAGAAATAGTAAAGAAATTACTCAATAATTTTATCTATTATCTAAACTTCTATATGGACATTGTATTAGTCGTGAGGACTACACATGTCGTGACACATTACTGGTAAACAAATATAAAAGTACTTTATTTAGCTGTGGGCTACAATAGAACGGTCCAGTTACATTTACAAAGGCACTCTCGTTACACTTCCATTATGACGTGAACTGGTTTTAACATTGTTATGTTACAAACAAAAGAAAAAAAATGTTAGCTATAGTTTTTTTGCTATAAGTACTCTAAATTTTATTTTTAATATGGATATTTTTTTTATTGATTGTTGACCTGTTTTTTTCATACCTGGGTAGTCAGAGAGAACCTAGTACTGCGTTCCCAATTTTCCACCGCAAACCGAGATGTTAGACGCTGGCCAACTGCGTCAGGATTGTTTTTATATACGAAAATAAATAAAGGGACATTTAGGCCTTTTATAGATTCGCCTTTCAGACCTATATCGTTACAAGATACAAGGTGAAGAAGTAGTGTAGATGAATGAATCACATTTGAGAACTTAGTGTAGTCGCAAAGGGTTTCTTTGAAATGCGTGTTATACTGTCAATCGTGTCTACCTATACATATTTAAAATGATTCCATTAATTAAGAAGAATTTATTATAACGGATCGAAAAGGTTATCTTGTCTTACAATACCTGAACAAAAAATGTGTGCTGGCTACATAAGTGATGATCAAAAGTTAATATTTCCCCAGTCTTCTTACATGAAGAAAAGCTTTATCAACCAACATTTATTTTGTCTAAAATATTCTGAAAGCATTAATTCGAAGTCATAAGGACTTTTCAATAAACTAATTAGTTATTAATAAAATCTAGTTTCAATTTTGCAATGGAAATAACTACTCACTTCTCGATATACGAGTATAACTGAGAAACGCAAACATAAAAGAAAGTGTAAAACAACTTACAACATAAGCTTATTATGTCTATAAAGCTTATTTGTAACAAATAGAAAAAAACTCCACACAGCGTATTACGAAAGTATCGAGTTACGTGTTAGTTCACAAGCCTTTAAGAAACTTATGTTCGTAATGTACTTACTTACAATGTTATTTTTATCTTTATACGAACGTGTACTTTCCGTTTTTTTGTGTGTCTGTGTGTTTGTGTGTGTGTTTGCGCGTGAGTGCGTGCGTGCGTGCTTGCGTGCGTGCGTGCGTGCGTGCGTGCGTGCGTGCGTGCGTGCGTGTGTGTGTGTGCGTGCGTACGTGCGTGCGTGTGTGTGTGTGTGCGTGCGTGTGTGTGTGCGTGCGTGCGTGCGTGCGTGCGTGCGTGCGTGTGTGTGTGTGGTTGAAAGAGAGAGAGAGAAAGGTAGTCTGAAATTCAGTTCAGATTTTTTATTGAAGCAAGTATCAAAACACTCCGTAGAGTGGTGGAACACAAAGCGCGCGCTTAGCTTTGAAGGCGGAGGAATGAAAATAATCTGAAAATTAAATAAAGATTCTTTCAAGTAGGAATCGAACCCACACCATTACGTTCACAGTCAGACACTATGTCAGGGCCCCACAATGGTCTGACCTCACCTTAGTTTAGTTACAGCTATTTGTAGAAAGTCTAGTGTTGAGACACTTAATATGCCACTTTCGGCGTTTTTTTGGAATCTTGAATATTTGATGGCAGTACCCATTACAAGTATATTTGAATATTTTTTTTTATTTTATAGCTTCACGCTGTATCCCGCACACAGCAGGGTAGGGAGAGGGAACCTAGTGTTAAGACACTCCGTTCCCAACTTTCCCCAATTCGGAGGCTTGTGTGTTAAGTGGCGGAACTTAACGCCGCGCTTTACCTCGACACCAATGCGAAGAAATGGAAATATAATTTCCTCTCCTCGAGTGGGAATAGAACCCACAACCAGTCGTTTACAGTCACTTAAATATTATAATATTACATAAATATTTTAATATTATTGAAATGTATCTTGCACAAGATTAAAACAAAAGTAAGTTGTAGCAAGCGTAGGTAAAAGACTTTCGACGTAACTCAATAAGAACGTGTAGCTTAATTAGCTAGAACGCTTGGACGGTTTTCAAGAAGCGCGGCATCAAATACTGCTACGTTCACTTTTTTATAAGCTTTTCCTAATATTTTATTTTATTAACACAAATTTAATTTTGTTTAATATATTTTTTTTAAATAATTTCTTTAATCTTCAAGTAGGAATCGAAACTATAATCATTATGTAAACTGTCAAAAAATTACTTTTAACTTTTTAAAGTGTTACTCGCATACTTACATAGTAGAAAAATATTTTTAGAAAACAACAAAACATAACTGCTTATAAAATATTAAATCTAGCGGATTTAGAATAATGGCATAACGGTCAGAACACTTGGACAGTTTACAAGAGGTGCGGGTTCGAGTCCCGCCACCTACAATTTTATACATTTACTTCTGAAAAAGTTACGGAATTCCTAACCTCGCCAATATAACATTTTACAATATTATATATACTCTTCAAAAACTCCACCGAACATCCTCGTTCAAATAGTCTAACTTGTAAAATCGTCTGAAAGAATTTAAGAACAGAATAAATCAATAGAGTGCAGTCATAAACTTTGTTCAACTGCCTCGAACTCGTAAGAATGCCAAAAGCATTGGAATAGTTGAGTTACTTTGCTTTTAAAATACATTCGAAATTGACTTAACGTTAAATGTTTATTCTTATAAAGGACTTAGTTGTTTGTTTTCTGAATAAAGTTTCGCTTCAGATTCAAGTACTTGCGTTGTTGTAATATTGTAAAATGATTAAATTTCTATTCTTTCATTCGAGTAAGACAAAGCGCGGCGTTGAGTTCCGTTACTCACAGCATAATGTCTAATTTAGGCTGAAAGTGGATACCGTAATGTCTTGACATTAGGTTCTCTCTGCCTACTATACAAAAAAAGCCTAAAGCTATAGAAATATTTATCTTTTGTAACATTACAAAATAAGGAGCTATCTTATATAATAGTAAGAAATTTTATTTAATAAATATCAATTAAAAACCAGTTCAAAGAAGCAAAAATGCAAATAAAAAGCTTTTCATAACGGATTAACATATATTGTAAAAATAGTTTAATAAAATATTGTAAGTAACAATTTTTGAGACAATCTCAAAGGCAGGTGATATGGGGCAGTGTATGATTGCAAACACGATTGTTTTTAGAGTTCGATGTCTACTCACAAGAATCTTTAAATTCAAATTATTAAATTTTATTCCTCCACTTTGGTAAGGCAATGATTGGCACTGAGAGCTGCCACTCAACATGCAATATATGTAATTCAGGCGAAAAAAGGGAAAACATAGGAGAGGCTTGGCACTAGATTCTTTTTGAGTAACCTGATGCAGGATAAAATGTGAAGCTACAAAAAAATTATGACGAATATCATTCTATTTACCCACAAAATACATATTAAATATTCTAATTTTAGAAATGGGCCATTGAAAGAATGCCGGTGAGCCGTAACCAAACGGAACGCTAGCGGGAAAACATTGAAAACAACCGAGCCCTAGGCAATCCATTTACGAGGTAACTTTTGTTTACGTTGGAACATTCAACTAATTTCGTTATAGTGGACTTTCTACATTGTTTATTGAAAGTTGTGTGATACTTATTCTATATTGAAGTAATTTAATTAATATAATATATTTTAAGTGATAAATTCAATGGTGTATTTTGTTAAAATGTAATCCAGAGACAGATTTAATATTATTTCATTACACATTAAGTGGCTGACAGACGAAACGCCTGTATGTGTGTACGTACGCACGTATGTATGCTTGAACACACACATACACATTAAAATTTTTGTAAAAAAAAGTAAAACTGAAATTGCCAATCGAAAAATAATGATTTACCATTTTTACATAGATTTTATTAATCTTAAAATTGTGTAAAACAGCAATCAATATTTTCTTATCTAAATTAATATACCTGAGAATCGAATCCACAGCTATTGCTTTTTCAATTGCACAACTCACAAATACACTGTCTCAACGATGTCATCTCCTAATATGACGTTATAATAGGTAATAACATACCTTTAGTTTTCATCCATTTCCTTCGTAACAGTGTACTCAGAGATAACCTAGTATCTAGTTCACTCCGTTCTCCATCTTTCGCGCAAATTCACATTTCGGGCACATTTTATATTGCGCTTTGTCTTGTTCGGACTGGGGTAATGAAAATACTTGAGATATTATCAATCCAACAAGTGGAAATCGAACCCATAACAAACGAATTAGTTAGATGCCCTCTGTAGAATTGCCTCTTCTAATGAAACATTTATTACTGTGTATTAGGTGGAAAGTAAAAAACAGAGTACAGTACACTTGATTCCATATGCCTATATATGGTTAATACTTGAGCCAAAAAAAAAAGATTTAATTACGTGAATAAAAATATAATTTCAAGTAATGACATTATAGTCAAGTCACATAATAAGTTGATCCTCAATACACCTTTTTGTATAGAGATATGTAGGGACCGGGCTACGGTACGGCAACGTCGATGCACGTCGCAAATGTATGCCATTTCATCAGTCAGTGTCACGTGTAAATGAGCAGTGTGGCGGAGCGTAGTGAACGCTTTTGCGATGATGAAGCAAATTACTTCGGTGGCGGTTATAAAATATTATTTTGTTTTAGGTTTTTTTTATTTTTATTGAAGCTAAGTTATAATATTCCGTATTATTACATATTAATATTATAAATATGAAAGTCTGTCTGTCTATTAAGCTTTCACAGCGAAGCAGCCAGATCGATTTAAAATTCGAAATGAAAGTAGTTGAATATCAATCCCTAAGGTGTTGAAATATGGTATGAAAGTTAGCATAAATAATATAAACCTTGACAGATTTCAATGGATTTTCTCAGGAAGATAGTTGATGATGCAAGGTCAAACAGAGGCTAACTGTTTTTACCTAAAGGGTTAAGATAAGAGATGTAAATTTTGATTGAAAAATATAAGCAGTCTAACAAAAAATAGAACGCAGACCTTTAAAAATACGTATAAGTTGTGTGCTCGCCGTTTTTTTTATCATGTACAAAACATGACATTTATTATATTTTTGAAAAAAAAAAATGAATTTATTCTCAGATAAACAATAAATTAGACAAAAAATAACATGATTACTCAATAAAAATATACAGTCAGACATTTTTATTATTAAGTAACCATATTATCAAAATATATTTTTATATTTTCATATTTTTAAATGGAATTGTTTTAATAAATACGAGTATTACTTTCAATAAAACTAGCTATAAAAAAAAACAATTTTATATACTTCTATAGACAGACAGAAAATATTTATCCAAAATATCCCTACGTATCTATTGAACGAAACTCAGTAAAAAGAGTAAATTGTAATACAAATACATAGAACACTGAATCAGGGGTGCCCTTTCTAATCATATATGGTCTGGCGGGCGCGTATAAACGGCACGTTTAAGGCAAACGAACTATTTGCCAGATTCGCTTTTCTGTTTTGTTTTCTAAATAAATGTAAACATAGCTTCGTTTGGGATTTATTTAATTTAATTTTAAAATTATATTAATTTTTGTTTAACGTTTTAAAAGTTGTGTACAAAAACGATTATCTTTTTTTTTTTTTCTAGCTTCACTGTGTATCCCGCACAGCAGGGTAGACAGAGGGAACCTAGTGTTAAGACACTCCGTTCCCCACTTTTCGCCAAATTCGGAGGCTTTGCCTGATTAGTAGCGGAACTTAACGCTGCGCTACGCGCGACACCGGAGCGAAGGAAATGGAAATATTAAATATTTCCACTCTTCAAGTGGCAATCGAACCCGCAACCAGTCGCTTTATAATCACATTTTGTGCCACTGCACCACGACTGGCCCCCAATATCTATCTTATTTGTATAATTTTTCTTTCATTCGAAGTTACATAAGTATTATACAGCAAAGTAAGCAGAGAGAAGCTGCTTTAGACAAGTTCTCCACTTTACGCCATTCCGAGACAAAGCGTATGAAGTGCGGAAGCTTTTGATTTACTTAGAAATCGAATGTATCACTATCACGTATAAAATCATCCATGCCGTTATGTTGCATTTTACTTTAGTAAATCATTTTAAATACATGAAAATTAATTATACATGGGTATATTAAGACTGCTATATGACTTAAACAACACAAAACAAAGATATCTGTATATTCTGTAAACACAAAAAGTAATGAAGTGTATTGCTACACGCTATATCCCGCGCACAGCAGGGTAGGCAGAGTTAACCTAGTATTAAGATACTCCGTCCCCCCACTTTCTGCCGAATTCGGAGGCTTTGCGTGTTAATTGGCGGAACTTAACGCCACGCTTTACCTCGATACCAGAGCGAAGAAGAAGGAAAAATTAAATATTTCCACTCTTCGAGTGGGAATCGAACCCACAACCAGTCGTTTACAGTCACACGTTTGTGCCACTGGGCCACGACTGGCCAAGTGTATTGGTATAAATGAAATTAAAAACATATAAAACAATTATTACACTACAATACTTAGATTTACACTTTTGAAGAAAGCGCTAAGCCAATGCTAAATACGCGAACTGTAGTAAAAGAGGACGTTGTTTGAATTATTCACATTAGTAAAATTTGATATTATAATGTCATATTGCCACAGATGGAAAAAATAGTTGTATTTAAGCATTGTTTTTTCATCTATTTTATTTTTTTCTCTGCCTCATGCTTTAGAAAATTCGACAAAGACTTTGGCTGTGTTCTCCATTTTAGCTTTTAATTTGGGCCTTTGCCTGTAGAGTAGTGAAGCTGGGGCGGAATTCAACGCCGTGATTCGTCTTACCAGACCAGGGAAACGAAATAGTAGTAATATTATAATGTCTCCGAATAATAATTATGCATTCACACCCACAGATTTTCAGTTAGACATATATAAATAATATGCATAGTAGGTATATTCGAGTACATACTATGTAGTGTTTTAAACTAACACAAAAGAGTAAATTCGTAAAATATATGGAAAATCGACGTAAAATGTTAAACAACCGTAACTTATGGTATGATGAACAGCTTCCATGTATATTTGGAATGTAAAGCGGATGTAGTATCGCAATTTCGGTTAGTTAGCTATTTCATTTAAGCTAAATAATATAGAGTGGTTGTGTTTGAAGCCAGTTAATAAATAGAATCAGTTGTGTTTCTAAAGGTCATTGTAGTGCAGTGGAGAGTGAATGTAATGGATTTGGTCCTATGAAATAAAGATATTTAAATTATTTTCACTCTCCCGGTAAAGGAGCAAAGTGCGGCGTTGAGTACCGCCACTTAATACGGTAGATATGCCTTAAAATCAGGAGATTGAAGAACGAAATTAGAACATTATATGTACCTATACATAGTAAAGATTATAGTGGTTTTTATAATTTTATTTTAACCTTGTAATGCAATGCTATTTAATTTATAAGACATAGGTATGTGTTATATTTTCATCAGGTTTAGTAGACCTGAAAAACTGCTATTAACTGATAAAGTACATTTTTCGGACAAACATATAAAGTAAATATTTCTAGTATGAATCATACACCTCTCTCTCCGCATAATTTTCTCAAAAATTGATTCCAAGTTTTTTATCCATATAATAAACATGATAATTCAACATAATATAAAAAAAAAACAATATATATTCCAATACTACGCAGAAACATTTCCTATAATTCAAATCAATCAATGACTCAAAAGCCCTTATACAACAAGTCTATTTGAAAGTTTATTTGAGATTGAAACTGAGCTTTGTTATCTCCCTCATTACTGTACTTGCCACGATGCTCATAAAGAAGTATTACCCTACATTGTGTATTCAGCTATTGTTTTTAACGGTTTTATTAGTTTGACCTATATAGTGGAATTCAATTTCCCCCCTTCATATGTCCGATGATTGATGCGTGTTTTATAGACGCATAAAAAACCGATGACAATACGCCAGTGCCACTATGCGGTGGTATTTTCGTAATTGATTGATCTATATCAAAGTGTCTTTTAATATCCCAGCGATATAAAGAATGGTGTGTGTGTGTGGAATTTTATGTATTAAATATTTGTATGATTTTTATATTTTAGTAGGGGCCAATCGTGGCGCAGTGGCATAAGCGTGTAACTGTAAACGGCTGGTGGTAAGTTCGAATCCCACTCGAGGAGTGAAAATATTTAATACTAGCGACCCGCTCGCGGCTTCGCCACTTGAACTACCACTTTCATCCTCTATTGCCTATTTGAGATTGCTTTTTTTTTATAAAAGGAGGGTAGTCTATATTTGACTATCGTCACTAATTATTTTCATGAGAAAATCATCGATACATTTAGTGCAATGTCTATATTATTTGATAACATATAGAGACAAGACAAGAACAAGAAAACGTACGAAATTTGCTATCATATGATAGTAGAGATTTCGTACATATATACCATCTGGTATATAGTATTATAAACCGGTCATAATATCTTAAATAAACTTTACGCTTTTTATTTTACAATTGTGTTACTTATTGATATTAAAAAATAGCTTTATTTGCAAATAATCAATGCAATTTGACTTTGCCAGTTTATTACTTTTCTGCGAATACCAGGGTAATTTTAAATAAAAGAGAGATGGCCTATGTTTGACCTTGCCTCATTAACTATTTTCCTGAGAAAATTCATTCATTTCAGTCAAGGAGTTTAGATCTTTCATTCTCACTATATACTAAACATACATAACTTTCATCCACTGTTTCAACCTCCTAGGGTTTGATTTTTTATAAAGTAGCCTATATGACCCTGCATCTTCAACAATCTTCTTTACGAATTCCCGTCAAAACATAACAAATAGAAGAGTTACAGATTTTTGCATTTTTATAATAATAATTTTAATGAGTGCGGATATGTCTAATACAATGTCAACTATATAATAACAAATGGCGCTACCCGTTGCAGAAAACGTAGTGACATCTGTTGTCATATAGATTATATAAATATATAGATTATATAAAGTTTTATAGACCGGTCAAATGTATATTTAATAAATGTTATGCTTTTTTTATTTATATTAATTAGTGATATTGAAACAAATTTAGCTTCACTCGTGAACTATCGACATAATTTGAATGTTTTTTTTTTATTTTATTTTTCTGCGCGAGTTATGTTGAATACCGGGATGAAAACTATCCCATATGTTGCTCTGATCTCTAAGCTAACTCCATACAAAAATTCATTAATTTCTACCCGGTAGATACCGATATACAAATGATTTACTTATATCGGTTTTTTATTTTTTCCAAAAAAACTACATAGGATACCGGGATAAAAACTATCCTATATGTACCTTTGGACTATAAGCTATCACCATACTAAAATTCATTCATTTCTATCCAGTAGTCTTTGCGTGATTGACGAACAAATTAACAGACAGACAGACAGACAGACAGACAGACAGACAGACAGACAGACAGACAAAAATTCTACTGAGTGGATTTTTGGCCTCTGTTATCGATATATTAACGCACCCAATTAAAATTTTTCTGAAATTTTTCATGTACAGAATTGACTTTTCTACTCTTTTATTATATATAGAGATTTCTATTTTCTTCGCTGTGGTGTCAAGGCGAAGCGCGACATTAAGTTCCACCACTTAACACACAATGCCTCTGAATTTGGCAGAAAGTGGGGAACGCAGTGTCTTAACACTAGGTTCCCTCTGTCTACCTTGCTGTGTGCGGGATGAAGCGTGAAGCAAAAAAAAATTGTTAATATTTGGGTGGATATTTAGTAAGCTTGATCGGAATTAACCCATATTATCATTATTGTTTGTGTTTCATACATGGCAAGGTAGTCAGAGAGAATCTATTGCACGTCAGACGCTATCGCACTAGGCCACGATGGTCTCATTAACACAAATATGGGATATTTTGTAGGAAGTTGCATAACAACTAATATAAAAATATTTTATTGTGGTATGTGACGTAGTCGGACAGTGCCAGGGTGTAAATAGGTAGTCATGGATTCGAACCCATTTCGATTTAATTTTGTTTTGGTAACAACACATAACATAGCGTGCAGTTTGTCCTCTCTAGGCGCAAAGTGACTTTTTCTGGTAAAAAGAGATTAGATTGTTATGACACTAAACTCTCTCTGTCTACTCTACCATGCGAGAAAAAAAAGTTTGAAGTCGAGTCGAGTCGCATTTGTCAATTCATTCTTTGTTTTCCATCCAAATATTGTAGGAGTCAAGTACTTCACAACATACTGACACGATATATCCGTGTCAATAAAACATTCAACCTGACGACTGTCCTCCATAATCAGTACTGTACCAACTGCACTACTACTAATAATATTTTTAAAGTTTTATCTTAATAACAAATCTTTTAAAAATTACTTTTAGTATTAAAATAAACCATACCAACGAAAATAGAGCCAACGAAAATGCAGCAAAAAATATTTATAATAAAGTTGATTATTAAAGTAAGAAACCACGAAAAAAATAGACAGCTTTTTGAACTTTCGAGCAAAAAACAAAAGCTAACGCGGTAAACAGTCTTCCTAAAAGACAATTCAAGTTGGTAGGGAAAAGTTTTTTAATATTCTGACCGCCCCGTGTAATCCGGTATGCCGAAATTTTATTCACAAAAGGAGACGTTTACAAGATTTTTACCAACTTATTTCATTATCGGACTATAATGTTGTATGTAGAATTAGTTTTTTTGTAATAATGTTTGATATTAGATGTAAAAATAAATAACTTTTTTTTAAATTAGATAGAATTCCTTATATGTTGCATATTATTTTTTTAATATATCTTACTATATGTTATTACTATCTACAAGCATTAGGCTATTATCGTGTACAAATAATAAAATTATTTAAGTTACGTAGAAAAGAAAAAACGCTCAAATATAAAGTCAACATTACGTCAACTAGAAATATGATTTAAATATATTTAACTGCATTTTTTTTTCTTTTGTATTTTATATATTACTGATCTTTGAATTTCTTTAAAAAATCGTTATTTATTACCATCATAATGTAAATAAGAGGTCATTATGGATAAGTTTCTCGCCACCAAGATGAGGGTATATTTACTATTTTAATTTCTCCGCGCTGTAAGACAAAGCGTGGCATATAATTCCTCCACTTAGCAGGTTCTCGGATTCTGGCGGAAAGTGGAGGATAGTGTCTTGACATTTAGTTCTCTCTGACTACCCTTTTATGGTGGAAAAAGCGTGAAGCTGTTTTTTTACGGCTGAGTATATATTAGACTAGCTACTACATAACTGTTTCGTTATATTACAGCCCTCGGGTAGATTTTTGTAAAATAAAGTAGTATGTTTAACCTTGGATTATCATCTATGTATATAAGTATTCCAAAATTCATTACAATCAGTCAAGAGGCTTAGATTTTTCATTTCAACTTTCATTACCTATTTAAACCCTTTAGTGGTTGTATTTTGAAAAAAAAAAGGTAGCCTGTGTTTGGTTTGCCAAATCGGACCGGTAAATCAGCCGCGAAAGCGTGTCAGACAAACAGACAGACTTTCATATTTATAATATAAGTGTGAATATTATTACATTATAGATATATTATAAATTGTCTTACTTCGTTTAATCTCAACACTTTTGTAAACAGCTCCTCGAAAAATCCCACAAACAAAGACCATAAACATTTGTAAACAAACTTACAAACATATATCTATGAATGCATACGAATTTACAAATATAATATAAAGAAAAAAAATACATAAAACTGAAAAAAGCCTTTGATCTTCTGAAACATATTACTGCCGTATGAACGCGCCCTAAAGGAGGGGACTTCCAAACGTAATTTTGCATGAAACTCTAAGGGAAGTTTTGTGCAAGTCGTTGTACGGCGATTAGATTAAATGCGTTTTAATGAGGTGCGTGCCCTTTAGATAAGTTGAGAAGCGATGATAATGACGTACCATTATTTTTTCTTTTGGTTGTATTAGTTGAATAATTTTGTATAAATTATATGTGAGAGAATTCTTTAAATAATGAGGAATTATGTGCTAGATGTTTCGGTTAATGCTTAGTATGAAGCTAGCATCAAATCCCGCTCATTTATTTATTTGGTTGTCTTTGTTTTAATTTTTTTATTGAGATGGCGTATTTAGCAGTATTGGCAGATAGATTTTTTCAGCTTCACTCTGTGTCCCACACACAACAGGGTAGGCCTCTGCCTACCGTGTCTTAACGTACTGTTAAGACAGTCCGTTCTTTACTTTCCGCCAAATTTAGAGGCATTGCGGGTTAAGTGGCGGAATTTAACACCGCGCTTTGTCTCCTCGAGTGGGAGTCGAACCCACAACCCATCACTTTACAGTTTATTCCTCTGCACCACGACTGCTCCCTAAGACAGATATATTCATAAAAAATACTTTAAATAAAATACATTTTATGTAAAGTGTAATATAGTAAAAGTATATATTTTAAATAAACTACAATTTAATTTGTAAATTAAAAAATAAATATAGCACTATTACTTTTTAGATTAGTGAAGTTTAGCATCCTGTCATTTCCCACATAGCAGTTCGGATGATATAACCTACTGTCAAAACATTCCGTTATTTACTTACCACCTGAATCGGAGACCTGACTGCCTGTAAATTCGACGCCGTGTTTTATTTTAGGTACCAAAATGGAGAAATGGAAATAATTTAAAAATAATCATTCCTCCAAGTGAAAATAGAACCCACAACTATCGTATCAGACGCTGTCTCACTACGCCACACTAATCTCATGAAAGTCTAGTTCTTCACAAAATATAAATAAGTTAAAAAAATATCCCTTATTATGGCAATTTATGTAACTTATCTGTTTCAGTCATTAACACTGCTTAACCCTACAAAAGGCTTTCGAATGCCTCTTTGACTGAGAGCTCTTGGGAAGTAAATAGCATTTTTGAGCAAAAAGTCACAATTACACTCATCTCGAGTTAAAAGAGAGGGTATAATCTGACTGACAGGCACTCGAAATGCTATAATTTTGTATGTGTAATAATATGTATGGGTGGAAAGGCCGTCGTGGCGAAGTGACAGCGTCTGACTGTAAATATGACTGTTGTGGGTTTGATTCCAACTCGGGGAAATATTTATAATATATTTTTATTTATACGTTGTGGGACCTAGACAAAGGAGCGGCGTTAAGTTCCACCACACAGCAAGCAATGTCTTAGTTGACGGAAAGGCAAGTAGAGAACAGGACTGCGCAGGCATGGCTCCTTTTCTTTATATTCTTTAGAAAAAAATCATAGCCTTTTTGCATATTGTAAAGCATAGCCTTTCTGTATGTTATAAGTCAAAGTCTTAGCTGAATCTTGACTGCTAAGATTAAATATAAGAAGTTAGAAAATGTTATATTTTTTTTCTTTAGTCAATGTTTTTTGCATCGAATGTAAATGTTAATACGATTTTTGAAGTTTTTATAGTTATTTACATATTTATGTAAAACTATATAGAGTAATGCTATGCATTGAGTACACTTCATGCGTTCGATTTGTTTGAAAACTTGTATCGTACATGTGTCCGGAACCGACGACGATGCCTGCAATATTTACAAAACATAAATCATGACAGTTAGTAAATCTCTTTAACTGTATTGTTTTTAGTTCCTTTGTAAAACTAATTTGTCAATACTTTTATTATATTTTGTATTCATTTAAAAAAAAACATCCATAAATACAAGTAAAGTCGTATGATTAGCTAGTTTACCTCATAATGGCGATGAAAACGGTGCTAAATAAGTAAAAAGAAAATTAGTTTATTATTTCGTAGGAAACTTTCGTAATTATGATGGTATAAACTTTGTTAATAAATACTTTCATTAGAATTGATGTCTGTTCGTGGTATTTCCCAGTAGTAAATGTATAATCAACTATAGTTTAACTATGGTTGGAATGATCGATACCACTTAATTGTTAGTTTCTGAGGCTAACGTAACAAAAGAAAAGTTATTTAAACTGCAATATTTTTGCTTTGAGCCGTTTTTTGAAAATATATTTTGCATATATTTTTTATTTGATGTATATTAATATTTTTTTTTAGCTTAACCCTATATCCCTTGCGGGGTAGTAGAGCATAATACTTTTGAGTCAATATTATATTAAAGCAAGGTAGCTTCACGTTTTTTCCCGCATTACGGGATAGTTAGAGAGAACTCAATATCAACACTCTCGGTTCTCCATTTTACGTCAGAAATCGAGACATTGTATATTTAGTGGCGGAACTTAACGCCGCGCTTTATCTTAGGTACCAGATTGGGAAATGTAATGAAAATGAAAATCATTCTCCAGAGTGAGAATCGAACCCACAATCATCATTTAGAAGACAAGACAAGACAAGACAGAATTTTCCACTGTACCACGACGATCTCAGAACATATTTAATGGTAATAAACTATTCGTTTCGGTATTCTAACTATTCGGTATTCATTTTTAATTCCTCTTTTAAATATTTAAAAGGAACGGAACCTTCAGGTACGAGACCTGAATGATTTTTCGACGCAAAGCTGAAAAGATTTTGACGCACCAATCAAAAATTTGGTATGCAGATGGAAGTTTTTGGAAACTCTGTTCAGGACCTAAGGAATTGAATCTGAATTTTCATTCTATGGATCAATTGTCTTCATTGTTTTCCAAAATGACGTTCCAAAAACGTATTGAGCTTACCCGCCCTCTTCATAGTGTATTTTATTACGTGAATTTTCTTTATATCTTGTGTAGGTGATAAAGATAGGCTGGATATCCATTAAGTTACTACGTTTTGCGTTTACCAAGCAATATTTAAGATATAGGTCATTCTGCGTTGAGAAGCAGAAAACAAATATGTACTTTATCAGAATATCTAATTTTTATAAATTAACCTAGGAAAAAAGTTACATAAACAGGTAATCATTAATGTTCCTAGTGAGTGAGTAAAGTATATACAAAATATATTTAGAATTCAATTTCCTAAATGTGTGAATGACATTTTCTGTTTTTTTTAGCTTCACGCTGTATCCCGCACACAGCAGGGTAGGCGGAGGGAACCTAGTGTTAAGGAACTCCGTTCCCCACTATGTGGCGGAACTTAACTCCGCGCTTTGCCTCTGGTACCAGAGCGAAAGAAATGGAAATATCAAATATTTCC
The DNA here is from genome assembly GCA_019049465.1 of Dryas iulia moderata. NCBI lineage: Eukaryota > Metazoa > Arthropoda > Insecta > Lepidoptera > Nymphalidae > Dryas > Dryas iulia. Next base: position 12,720,812 of record CM032428.1, read on the forward strand.
ACTCCTCGAGTGGGAATCGAACCCACAACCAGTCGTTTAAAGTCACACGTTCGTGCCACTGGGCCACGACTGGCCCCAATAACATTTTCAGATGTTTATAACGTACAAACCTTTTTTTTAAATGCTCTTTTCCGCATACGAGGGTAGACAGGGATAATCTAGCGGCAAAACACTCCTTTACTCTTATCGCCCGAAATCGATAGTTTGTATTTTGAGTAGCGGAACTAACGTTGCGCTTTGACTTAGGTATAAGAGTGAAGGAAAGAATTAGTGAGTGGGAATCGAACATACTACCATCGCGTTTACAGTCAACGCTTCCTCAATTGCTACGATAGCGTAAAATGTATAAACACAATTAAAATGAATATAAACTTCTTAATTTACACCAATATTTGTAATCTAAATTTTTATTTCTTGTTCTACTCCCCCTTCTTATGGCTAATGTGAAACACTTTAACGCCCGTTTTATCGAGACATTTCCGTTTATTGCTTTGTAGATGCTTATCTGGTAATATGTAATTAGCATGACTTGGGGTGATAGCGAGGAATACTTATTTTTGTATATATTAACAAAATACACAAGCTTTGATCGCGGAGATCATGCTCATAGTAGGGTAGGCAGAGAGAACCTACAGAGTGAAAAGATGAAAAATGAAATATTTAATATCCTCAATTGGTAATCGAACCCACAACTGGTCGCGTTTACAGTCACAATTTGTGCCCTCAAGCCACTAGTGGTTTCAAATATATCAAATATTTATGCAACACATAAGATAACACTTATTGTTATCTTATGTTCAGGCTTATTCCCACATAGGGGGATAGTTTGAAAGGGCCAAATGTCAAGACAATCCTACCTCCACTTTCTGCCTGAAATTGAGACATTGCAGGTTTAGTCGCGGACGGCACGGCTCTTTTGTTTCGGTACCAGAGTGAAGAAATGAAAATTTAAAAATAATAATTTCCCCTATTGGGAATCGAACCCACAATCATCACGTTACAGTCAGACGATGTCCCACTGCGCCACGTTACAGCTTGAGTTTTTGATGATAATACTTCACCAGATTCTCTCTGACTCCTGCTGTACGGAGCTTCACGAATTCGGGGAAAAAGGAGGACCGAACTATCTTACCACTAGGTTTCCTATGGCTACTCTGTTTTGTGCATGAGTATCTTTAGTTAGAATTTAGCATGTAGGTTCCTTAGGAACCGTAAGGACCGCACTAAGATAAGATTTTCAAATTTTGTATGAGAATGGAAAACAACGAGATTTAATATCTTCTACAAAATCAAAGGTGATGTCTACAACTAGTGATCTCTGTAAAAAAACATGGTGATTACAACAAAAATATTAATAAAAACATAAACAAAAGATACGAAATTGAAGAAGATAACAATAAAAAACAAGAAATGAATAAAGCCAAATATAAAAATAGGAAATGGACTACCGAAAATATCTTTATGCTCCACCAATTATAATACATAAAATATAAAGTTTCCAAACGAATTGTAAACAGAGGGTTTAAATCCGCGGCTGGGGGAGCTGCGGTCACGAACATCAATAAACCTTTCAAGTAAATCTTTACGCGTGACTGCGCAATTTTTAGTACAGCGCATCAGTATGACGCTGATATTTGTATTGGGAAGTATATTTTTCTGGTCTGGTTGGAATTTAAGATGATTTTAATTGAATTTTGTATGAAAAAGCGTAGTAATATTTTTTTTGAAATTGCAAGCTTTTCTTGCCCAGTGTTCAGAGAAGACCTAGAGTCAAAAAGACCAGTTATCCTCTTGCGCCCAAAATTGAGGACCATGTGTAGAGTTGTAGAACTTAACCCCGGCCTTTGGCATTTAATACTAGATAAAATTTAAATATTTAATCCCTCGAATGGGTATCGAACCCACAAGCATGTGTTTACAGTCAGACGTTACCCCACTGCGCAACGACGGCTTCATAATATAATTTGTGAAGTATTTTATTTGGGTTTAGATATGTGAAATATAGCGTTCAACTAGCGGCTTCGCTCACGTGAACTTCACTAGTACGCAATTATAGTTATTTAGTATTTTCGACGACTTGACTTATTGTTTAGGTTTAGCGGTTAATATAATTAATTTTCATAACCTATTACTTATTCTAACCTCTTAAAAGCCTGTTTTTGACTTTGCATCAAACACATATTTTTGAAAAGAAAAAGTAGCCTATGTTTGACCATGTCTTCAACAATTTTTTTAGCTGTGAAAGCGTAACAGACAGACAGACAGATTTTCAGATTTATAATATTGGTAGGAAGAGGAGGATAAATAAAAAAGACATTTTCTCATTCCGCTATCTACACACATTCACTTATAACTGATAATAATTACTTATCAAAATTATTATATTATTTCTTTCAAGCCTCTATAAAAGTTGTTGTATTATAATGTATAGATACATGTTGTATAATAATGCATAATCATTGGGGCCAGTCGCGGGGCAGTGGCACAAGCGTGTGACTGTTAAGGACTGGTTATAGGTTCGATTCCCACTCGACGAGTTCTATTAGAGAGAATATTTAATGTTTCCGTTTTCTTCGCTCTGGTGTCGAGGCAAAGTGCGGCATTAAGTTCCGCCACATAACACGCAATGCCTCCGAATTTGGCGCAGAATATGGAGAACAGAGTGTCTTAACACTAGGTGCTCTCTGCCTACCCTGCTGTATGCGGGATACAGCGTGGAGCAAAAAAAAATGAAACTAAAAGTACTAATAATAAATGGAAAGAACTTAAGAACAGTAGTTCTTAGGAATACTAGAAAAATGAAACACAAAAAAAAATTGCAAATCTTTACTCCAAAAGAGTGAAAGACATCATAAATACAATCGGCTTTTCTCCTCCTGTCTTACAATAAAAGATCCCCAGGCCCCGATTTTTGATGAAAAATGACCGGCCTACCGAAACATTGATTGTGTACCAAAACATTTGTTCATTAGGCGGTTCACTTCATCCCGACGTTGTAGACTTCTTTGTGAGTGTTTCCCTTGGAGAAATTTTAGTTGACTTATAAATGGGTTTGTATGACAAAATTGAATGGGTACATATTGATTTTTTGTAGATTAAGTTGTGTAAGAATAATATTTTATATATTTTTTTTGTTTTTCTGTTTATAAGCAAATGTATCTTTTTTCCTGCTTAGCAGTGTACCTAAGAAATATTCTTGTGTTGAGACACTTCGGTCTTTACTTCCCATCCGAAACTTAATATATAACTTGATAAAAATACTTTGAATTAAATGATGGAATTTAACGCCGCCTTTTGCCTTTTAGTAGTGAAATGAAAATAATTTAACTATAATTATTCAAATGGGATTCGAATGTATAAGCCACGGGCCAGTCGTGGCGCAGTGGCACGAACTGACTGTAAGCGGCTGGTTGTGGGTTCGATTCCCACTCGAGGATTGATAATATTTAATATCTTAATTTCCTTCGCTCTGGTATCAGAGTCAAAGCGCGGTGTTAAGTTCCGCCACTTAACGCGCAATGCCTCCGAGTTCGGCGAAAAGTGGGGAACGGAGTGTTTTAACACTAGGTTCCCTCTGCCTACCCTGTTGTGTGCGGGATACAGCGTGAAGCTAAAAAAAATAAGAATATATCAACAATCACGTTTACACTGTCTAAACCTTACTCCAGTGCGGCACGATGACTTATTTATCTTTCTTATTTATTAGTAGTTTGATTACCATGGTAGAAATAACTTGTGTACAATTTTGTTATCGAAGGATAGGTATCCAAGTGATAAATTTATTCACTTATCTACTTTACGCCCAGATATTAACATATTGAGAGTTGAATGGCGTAACTTAATTTGGGCTTTTTGAGAGAACCAAGCGGGGAAATGAAAATAAATTTAAATATAATCATTTTCCCGTATTAATCGAACCCACAATCAATCACGGTTACCGATGCTAACCCATTAAGTTAAACAAAATTAATATTCATAAAGTAAATGAAAGAAACATTTCTAATACAATTTCAAATTCATTCACGCGCTCGCTTCGTGAAGGTGGAAAATTAGACGCGGTGTCTGCATTTTCGCAAAGTATGCTTTAGTGCGTAGTTAAATGTAATTACTTAGAAGGTAACGCCACCCCTCGATGAGACTTGATTAAATCATTTGAGCTGGCGCACTGTGACTTAAGTGACAAGAATATCTAAAAATAAATATAATTAAATATTTAATCCAAATATAACGAGGTATAAGTCATTTTAACTGGTTTTTTGTCTTAACTCAGAATTTTTCTAACCTCGATATACCTTGAACTATCATCAGTTCTTCGTTTGAATAAATAGAAATTGACTAGGATAGTAAAAATGAGTGTAACTGTTAATTTTAAAGAAGTCGGAAGACGGTAATTTGGGTAACAAGTCAGAATTGACAGAATATTAATTATCATAATTCTAAAGTGTTGCATCTCATATTTCTTTTTTTTTATTGAATAAAGGAGGCAAACGAGCAGAAGGACCACCTGATGATAAGTGGTTACCTTCGCCGATAGATATTCACAACACTAGAGGGGTTGAGGATGCGTTGCCGACCTTGGGGGTGAAGGAGGGAAGGAGGGAGATAGGATGGGAATGGTGGGAATAGGGAGAGAGCTGGCTTATATGCCATCGAACCGGAACATATCAACAGATATTTGGCGGTTCGTCTTCACATGCTAGTGGTCGCAAGCCAGTCGGAGAACGAATCTCCTACCGCCAAGCTACTAGGCTACCCGCCTTTTACGGGACGCTATCCCAGCTGCGGAGGGGAATTGTATTCTTAACCTTAATTGTAAAACGTACATGCGTACATACGTACCTACATAGAGTTGGATCAACAGATATCACTGTGCAATTATCGCATTTTGGTACTCGATAGTGGAGAACGGAGTGTCTTCACTCTGTCTGACTACTCCGCTATGCGGGATGAAGCATGAAGCTGCTTATTTAAGTGCTAATTTTAGTTTAAGCAATAATGATGATTTTCTTGCTCCAATAATATTTAATTCAATTCAATTAGTTAAATGTATGTACAGCTTACAGCTTTAGTTCATTTAATTTGAAAGTGACATATTAAATTTATCCACAGTAATAGATGTACCTATCGGATTAACAAGAACAAATTAGCAAAAGTTTTAATAATGGCCCAGCCTAGTTAATCCTCAGCTTAACTTTACAATTATTATTTTTGCAGCTTCACACCTTTTTGCATAGCATTGTGCTCGGAAAGAATCTAGTGTTAAGACACTTCGTTCTCTACTTTCTGTTTATATTGCATATTAAGTGGCGGAACTATTATAGTATGCCTGTATCTGTCTATCACTACTATACACGTACATCGACAGGTACTACTAGGTAGACTGATATGATTGCAAAAAAAAAACAACTTTATAGTAGTGGATACAGCGGTTTAAAGGTTCCTAAGGTAATTTTGTTATTATTGAAACGTGGATGGACATCATTAAAATTAATAAATACTGAATATTAAATATATTTGATGATATAAACCATTATAATATTCGGTGTGGTTTTACGATTTTTACACATTTTGAAATGAAACTATTTTAACCGAACGATTTTGGTCAGAGGTAGGTAGGTCCGGTAGAATAGTGTCATTTCAAATTATCGGGTCATACGTTAATAAACCAATCTATGTAGCATCCGATAATTCTTTTTTTAAACTTTTAATATATTACTATAACAAAATAGTAATATACAATGTGTATTTGCGCATATATGTGCGATTACTAAATGGATTTTCATGATATGTTTTTTATTGTGAAGCTTTTTAGCCTGTGCAGGACTTAGGGTATATACTCGTATGTATGATTTCGAAGACTCATGAATTATAGACCAGCGAAACTAAAATATATAAGGTAATAGTGCCTTATCATAATATTTTCAGTGTGCTCATTCTAGTGCAAAGAATCATTAAATCCACGCAAACAAAATTGAGGTTAGCTACTAGTATAAAAAATAATATATAAGACAGTACCCATTATACATATACAAATATTTAAACTTCAAGTGAAAATCTAAACGGGCGGCAAAAGCCTTAGCAAACAAATTACTTCAAGCTTGACTTATCACCAGTAGACTTATTCACATACGAGTGCGAAAGCTCAGCAGTAAACTAATTTTCGTTTCGCGTCGTTATCATTTTCAGGGTTTATAAATTTATGCGTTAACGAAATACGTTGGCTATAAAATTGTGGAAGTCTTTAGATTGGGAATCGTTTAAGTTTTATTACTTTATAGGTATTGTTTATAATTTTATTACTTTATAGGTGTTGTATTGTATTACTTTATTGAGTGAATACTGACTCTGCTTAGTAAATTTTCTAATCGATTAAAAATATTAACTTATTTAGTTAACTCATAGTGGAAAACGGAGTGTTTTGACACGAGACTAATCGATATATCGAATAGTTCGTTACATTGTGAGCTAGTTTTGAATATAGTAGTCGAAGGAAAATCTTTGTAAGTGAAAACTTAATATACTTTAGGCAGTACAGTTTCGTATTTTTACCTAAATAACAGGGTAAACAAAGAAAACTTAGTGTGAAGACCTTTATTCTTTGCTTTCTGTCCCAATTAAGTGCAGGAAAACTTATATAATTAAAATATAATAATACATTCTAATCTCTCGAGAGGATATCATACCCACAAACGTCCTGTTTACATTCAAATGACTCTTTGCAATAAATAGTGTTCTAAGTTACTCGTTGTGGCCAGTCGTGGCGCAGTGGCACAAGCGTGTGACTGTAAACGACTGGTTGTGGGTTCGATTCCCACTCGAGGAGTATTTATTTATATTTAATATTTCCATTTTCTTCGCTCTAGTGTCGAGGTAAAGCGCGGCGTTAAGTTCCGCCACTTAACACGCAATGCCTCCGAATTCGGCGGAAAGTGGGGAACGGAGTATCTTAATACTAGGTTCCCTCTGACTACCCTGCTGTGTGCGGGATACAGCGTTAAGCTAAAAAAAAAAAGGTTACTCGAATTGGTATCAAACTCAAAACTGTTGCGTCTACAACTCTACCTACATGGATAATGGTTAAAAAATGAAAATAGAAATTCAACATAATTAATAAATATTAATTTAAAATTGCAATATTGTATTTAAGCAAAATGATAAAATATTTATTTGTAATTTGCTAAACATAAACGCCTAACATACCAACACTTTTATACAAACTTGTTACATTATATATTCAAAAGCAGAACCACAAAATAATTAATTACTCTCTATTTCATAAATGGAATCTATTTAATAAATGGGAATTGACTATAAATATATCCTTTCTTTGTATTTAATTTATTTGTAGATGCATAAATTCATAGGTCTAATACTACTATTTAAAAAATAACGAAAAAACATTGTCCAACTATGCCCTATTAACTTTAAATACATGATGAAGTTATTTTATGTTGAACCCTATATTTAGATTACAGAAATAACCTAAAATAACTTAGTTTAAAATACAGGGAGTATTTTGGAACTAATAGTATGTTACGGTGCCAGTCGTGGCCCATTGGCACAAGCGTGTGAATGTAAACGACTGGTTGTGGGTTCGATTCCCACTCGAAGAGTGGAAATATTTAATATTTCCATTTTCTTCGCTGTGGTGTCGAGGTAAAGCGCGGCGTTAAGTTCCGCCACTTAACACGCAATACCTCCGAATTCGGCGGAAAGTGGGGAACGGAGTGTCTTAATACTAGGTTCCCCTTGCCTACCCTGCTGTGTGCGGGATACAGCGTGAAGCCAAAAAAAAATCATACATTCCATGTCGTAGACGGTATTAACACTAGGTTTTCACTGCCTAGGATAAAAAGTGATATTGGGGTTGTTCTTATATGTACATATATGCGCTTAAAATATTTAATTAACTCTAAAATTTATAACATAATTATAAAACTTTTCCTATAATATAATTTCATACTAAATTATATGATGTCAAAACTTAGTCGAGCCTAGTTCGTTCACTTTTCGTTGCACTTAGCTTATTGCGGTCTCTGGTGTAAAATTCACGAGGTACGTTTTTCCAGAGAACTTCGGCTAATTCCATAAAAGCCTACTTGTGGAGGGTGCATCCGTAATGCTCTTTATGGGCCATGTGTTAGAGATACAGAAGATGGGTACATAAAGCTGTAATTTTTTTTAGTAGGTTGCTTTCAGCCGTTTTATTTATTATTTTGTTAGCTTTGCGTTGCTGTCGTGGCACAGTGAGACTCTGTCTGATTGTAAATGAGGTTGTGAGTTCGATTTCCACTTGGGGGAATGTTTTTTCTGTGTCTAGTATCAAAATATCCTTTACTTCAGTTTTCGCTTGTATTCGAGACTCAACGCCGCACTTTGCCCAAAAAGTGCATTTTTTATTTTTGCCTAAAAACTGAAAATAATTGAAATACAATCATTCTTTCAAGTGATTATGTTTTAGTATAAAATATTTTTTTTACCTTAAACAAGGATACATTCAAACTTCGATTTGACCTTGACTATATTTCAAAGTCCTTCTTAACAAAACAATAAATGAACTATACAGAAACTACATAGAAATTATTGCTAATTTACGAGTATGTTATGTAATATAATTGATACACAAAAAATAGAGTAACCCACATATATTATAAGGCAAAAAAGAGATATTATAAGTCAAAGGTTTCTTTTTCCCTTACGCTTTATCTCGCAAAGCAAGGTAACCAGAGAGAACTTAGTGTCAGGATCATCCGTCCTCCACCTTTCACTTGAAATCGAGACATTGCATATTGAATGGCAACTCAATGAAGCGCTTTTTCTTAGGTACCAAAGCAAAAAAATGAAAATAACTTAAATATAATCATTTCCCGGAACGAGAATCGAACCCACAACCAACACCTTTACAGTCAGACGCTGTCCCACTGCGCCACGACGATCTAAATAATAAATAATACAGTATAATAAAGCTGTCGACAAGAACATATTGTTTCTATTCATCACTAACGGACTGAAGAAATAAAATCAAGTGTACAAGCGTGATAAACAACTTTTTTCTTTTTATCCGCCTCCATTCGTTTAAGATATAACTTACCTTGTTATAACTTATTTTACTTACGTACTAAATTTACTCTGACAGAAAGATAGAGAGGTTTTATTATATACCTGTATGAAGTTATGTGTATATTTATTTATTATGATAGGCACTTTTTGAATGATGAGAATATTAGCGTTAATATGTTATTAGATAACATAACTTTAGTCGAGGCGTAGTGGCACAAGCCTGTATTTTCGTTTTCTTCGCTCCGGTGTCGAGGCGAAGCGCGGCGTTAAGTTCCGCCACTTAACACACAATGCCTTCGAACTCTGCGGAAAGTGGGGAACGGAGTGTTATAACACTAGGTTCCCTCTGCCTACCCTGCTGTAAGCGGAATACAGCGTGGAGCTCAAAAAAAAAAAAAAAAAACGTATAAAAAATTGAGAGAATATTTTAAGAATTTAGAATCCGTCGTGGTGCTGTGGTATTGTGTCTGAATATGAGCGAGCACGACGGTTGTCTATTCGATTACTACTCGGTTAAAATGATTATAAATTTATAATATAATGCACTCGAAGTTTTTTGTTTATTATATAAAAAGCCAATAATGTGAATCTACCTGCAATTTAGTTATTTATATTTTAACTTATTTACTTGTGTAAGAACGCAGCGATCGAAAATTATGCTTCAAACTGTTGGACGTATTTGTTCTATAAATGTTTAACGACACTGGTGCACGGTAGAACTCGAATGAGTTTATGATTGCACCTTAAATTGTATCATTTTGGTAATAGTGTTTTGCTTATTAATAAAATTAATAATAAAAAAAATCTCTATTCACGTACTTAATACCAGACGCTGCGTTAAGACCCACTACTTAACACGAGTACATGTCTAGATTTTTGGTTTAACCAGTGGGGGGACGGGATAACGGGATAATTCCCCCCGCCGCTGGGTAGCGTCCCGTAAATGGCGGGTAACCCAGTAGTCTGGTGGTAGGAGATTCGTTCTCCGACTGGCTTGCGACCACTATCGTGTCAAAGACGAACCGCCAAACATCTGATGATGCGAAGGTAGCCACTGCTCGTTTGCCTTCTTTATTCCATAAAGAAAAAGGTAGAAAGTGGAGATCGGAGTGTCTTGACACTAAGTTCTCTCTGACTATTCTGCTAGGCGAAGTAAAACGTAAAGCTACTCTAAAACACTATTTCTTTCATAATATGTTTATGTCAGTCACATTAGGCAATCGCCTGAATTTAGTTCACCTTTGGGTACGTTTCATTATAATCTTATTCTTATAAGTAGTAAAATACAGTAGTAATGTGAGTGAAAGAGGCCTTTGTGTAGAAGTTCTGTGAAGTAAACCTAAAAAGACTATTTCATTACGTATTTCGTCCATATAATATGTTTGAAGAAAAATATTATTGTATTTGTTTAATATCTGGTAATTTATTTTTAAGTTTGTGTATAAAGGAGCTTTTTTATGTGATATTCTTTTTTAATATTTTCTTTTTACTGTTTGTAGGCATTAATGTTAAACGACGGGGCAGTGTCTAAATGCGATGGTCGTGGGTTCAATTTTTACAGAGTCTGATTAAATATAAAATTATTTTCATTTTCCTTCTCTAGTAGGATAAAACGCGGCATTGAAATACGCAATTCAACAAGCAAAATCTCGTATTTAGGCAGAAAATGGAGAATGTTCTATCTGTTTAATCTACTATGACGGAAAAAACAAGAACATAAAAAAGATGGTTGAATTCACAATTTTAAAAGTTTAAAAATTCTAAAGTAATCTTTTGTTGTATATTATTATTTATTATTATATTACCAATCATTATTATTTTATTTTCCCCTTCTCCCATAAAATATATCATCTTTTCAGATTTATATCCAAAAATTCCAATTTTAACCCTACAAAAATAACATTTTCACCTGGTTCGCTTTATAAAAACCAGGTCGCAGGTCTTGTTAACATATTTAAACTGTGATTTAACTTTAAAGTTCCACATACATTCAGATCACGTCGCAACCTTTCGTCTCAATGGGACCAATTAGACGACTTACGTATTTGTTCCATTTGAATGCAAGTCTAACGAGGGACGAGGGTACACTTCACGCATGGTAGTGAATGCCTTGACGTTTACATGTTTCTATTTTATTTTTCTTAGGATTTTTTTAAGGAATTGCGTTTTTTTGGGTAAAATGGTAAAATTTTTGGATATAAAATTTGTTTATTTATTAAATACTTTTAAACATTTTTAAAGTGTTATTCCACAATTGGGAATTTTAAAAATTATTCCATGCTCAGTGGTGAGCCTGAACGGTATTCAGGAGGCGCGGGTTCGAATTCCGCTGCGTTCAAATTTTTATGCGTTTTCTAAATGTCTATTTATTAATTAGCTTATAGATGTCTACAACTTCGTTTGTGTGTATTCCAATTGTAAAAAATGGTCTAATATGGTTCTACACCTTGTGTCACTGGTCAAAAAAATTTATAACTTAAAACTTTACAGCTAATTTAAGTATATACAATAAAAAACATCTCATTCAAATCCGCCCAGTAGTTCCTAAGATGTGCACATACAAACATTTTGTTTTATTGCTTTATTTTAGTATAGACAGCTAGATAAACAAATTTCTTTTACTTTTCTCCGTTCTTTAATAATAATTCATTCATTATTGGTTGTAAATAATATAATTTAGGTCAGTATATGACCTAAATTATAAATAATGTGTGCAATGAAGTATTATGAAGCCAGTGGCCGCACAAAGAGTATTTTTATGCGCAATTGATTGTGGATTCGATTACTATTTGAGGAATTAAAATATTTAATATTTCATTTCCTTTGCTCTAATGTCAGGGCAAAGCGCGGTGTAGAATTCCGCCACTTAATACGGGATGCCGATAGATTTAAGTGGGATATCGGGAACGGAGTGTCTTAACACTAGGTTCTCTCTGGCTACTGCTCTATGTGGAAATAAAAATATTATTTTATAAATTTAGTTATAACTTACTTTATATACTTCGCTTTTCATCTTAACATTTCTCTGATTTGCTGATAGTCAACCCATGTCTGAAACTAATGGGTGTAGAATAAATAGGTTTGACATTAAGTTTCCTGGCGTATTTGGGAAAACACTAAAATAAATTTTTTCGAAGTTCCTACGAGAACTTAAAGAAATAGGATTTTATGTCCTACAATTGAAAGGTAAGGTCTTTAAATGTATGTATATATATTTATGATGCTTATATCGTTTAAAATTTATTTTGTTAGTGAAATAATGATATTATATTGAGCGATACAAAAATAATTGATTCTAGATGTAAATATATAATAACTTTTCTTAGTATTTCTAGGGATAACAATATAAATATTTCTTTATATGGTGATACTTTATTTTACATTTACCGTTTGAAATTGAGACATTATTAGTTGAGTGGTGGAATTTAAAGGCACCTTTTTGTCTTAGGTACTAGAGCAGGGAAATGAAAATAATTTAAATAACTCGATTCCCCCAACTGGAAATCGAATCCATAAACATCGTGTTGACAGTCAAACACTGCCCACTGTGCCACATAGGCCTAAATATTAATACATTTATGGTCCCTATGACTATACCCATATATCGCTCTACAGAAAATCACAAGATGCTATAATATGCACGAGTAGATCCGGGCATAGAACCAATTAATAATAAACAAAACCTGTCGAGACTTGTCGATTTGATAACGAATAATTAATTTAAGGGGGCCGAGTCCAGGGGGTCCAATGAGCCCCGAATATTATAACGGGAACAAAAGGCTTAATTAAATCGCACTGATTTTAATTTTCACCACGTTGGGAAGCAATGTTTTGTGAATGAAATTTATTGAAATTATATTAACTTTTGAAATTCCATACTTTAGGAGTGATGGAATTTATATTGTTGTTTAATCAACATTTTTGTTGGTGTGTAACGAAGTAACTATATAGAAATTAAAGGAAATTGTAATGTTTACATTAAGTGCGATATAAACGTAGCTCGGGCTACTAATTCTATTTAGTAGCCAACATACGAATAGTCTTTTTTCAGCTTCACCTTTTTTTCTCATGTAACAGGACAGTTAGAGAGAACTTAGTGTTATGGCACTTCGTTTTCCTTTTTTCGTCTGAAATTGACACACCGCTTGTAGAGCAACGGCACATTTTGTATTAGATACCCCAGTAAAAAATTGAAATTATTTAAATAAAGCAAATTTAAGATGGGGATCGATATATGAGGGGCATAGAGTCTATATCATAAGTATAGAAGTCAGACGCTGTCACACCGCCCCACTATGACCTTTATTTAACAAGTAACATTTTCATTAGCTGGTTAATTATTCCTACAATCATCTTCGGGTAGCGGAAATTCGTAAATATTTCCCTACTGAGATACAAGCGTATAAAATTTCATCAAACGGTTTCTGTATGACTTAGGATCGAATCCTGCTACGTTTTCTAAAATATTTTTCTTAACCTGTGTAAACAATACTAAAGGATATTAATATAAAATAGATAAATAGCTTCACGCTATATCCCGCACACAGCAGGGTAGGCAGAGGGAACCTAGTGTTAAGACACTCCGTTCCCCACTTTCCGCCGAATTCGGAGGCATTGCGTGTTAAGTGGCGGAACTTAACGCCGCGCTGTACCTCGACACCAGGCGAAGAAAATGGGAATCGAACCCACAACCAGTCGTTTACAGTCACACGCTTGTGCCACTGGGCCACGACTGGCCACTGGATATTAATATAATTTGTAAATAATTTCAAAAGTACTTACATACACTTTAAATGTCTAAGTGTGGAATAACACTTTAAAAATGTTTAAAATTACTTGTTTTTATTTTATTTTATTGATTTTCCACTTTAAAATGTTAAGTGAATTTATTACCAATATCGAATCTACGACCTTTATTCAAAGCCCACCTATATACAAACAAACTAAATGTATTATTTTATATATATACTGATACAAACGGACATACATATATAAAAGATTGTATCTAGTTGTCATGGCGTAATGGCCGCAACGTTTGCCAACGGGCAGGAATGTTCATGTCGCAGTGCAACTAGCGCCTTTAATGAGTGCAGTTGTTACTGAGCGGCCATGCTTTGGCGTAGAGATGGTCTGCTTTATATCTATTGATATCGATTATTTTTATTACAATATCAAATCGAATATTTGATATTGTAACGGTTTTGTGATGTATTTATTAGATTTTGAGGTACTTTTTCCATATATAAAAAAAATGGTGTCCCAAAGTTGGTAGTGTAGGGTACAAAGCAGAGGTTGGAGTGTCTTGAGAGTAGGTTATCTTTAAGTACTCTGCCGTTCGAAAAAAGTCTAACTAAGTGTTAGGGTGTAGTTAGAGTTTTTAGACTTAGTCTTAGTTTTTCTGGTTTATTTTATATATGATTTAAGAGGCCGTCGTTGCGCAGTGGAACTGCGTATGTCTGTAACGTGATAATTGTTATTTCTTCTCTCTGTTACCTAAGACAAAGCGCAGCGTTAAGCTCCGCCACTCAACACGTCAAGTCTCGAATTCAGGCGAAATGTTGAAGACAGTCCTTTTTGACTACCCCACTTTGCAAAAAAAAATTGAAGCTGCTTTTATCTATAATTTTAAGTTAAATTAGAAACACACATTATAGTACATTTAATATTATATGAGTAATTTAATTTTTTTACTCATGTCATGACAAATGGCAGAATCAAACGCCGCACGTACAATATGGTAAGTATACATTTTACTATAACTCATACAACAGATCGATATAATTTCCCATCACTACCAATACGTAGTTGCTTAATAACAGTCGTTGTGAATAGCTCTCCGCAATTCAAAGGTGGCTATGATCGTTAAATTCATCGATTACTGCCCATCCTATTAGCATTAGACTGGGTACTGACAAATTAATACCCAATTCAAGTTTACAGTTAATGTACCTATTAGGGACATTGCTAATTGCAATGTGAGAGGTTGTAGGTTTTAGAGATGTTTTTCTTATTTTTGAAATTTTGTCTTTAATTAAGATTTTGATGTATTTGATAAATGAACAAAATTCTTAGGTTTTGAAATGTAAAATTATGTATTAAGAAAAGCAAATTCACATTTCTTCCATTGCGTGCTAAGTGGCAGAACTGAACGCCGCGCATTTTTTTAAAAGACTCCCATTTCTTTCCTTTCCATTTCCTTCCGTTTCATTTCCCTAAGCAGTAATAGAACCCACAACCAATTGCTTTTGCAATGACATGCAGTCAAATTGTGCCACGATGGCCTCGTACGTTGATATATATTTTAAAAAATATGATTGGAAAACTCCTATTCTTAGAAAAATACAAAGGATGAAACATGAAATTTAACCTAGTTAAAGTTTGTTTAAAAGGATAATTAATGAAAAGATTGAATATTTAGGAAAAATATATTTTCCATGATTATTACAGCATTACACCTGTGCGTATAGCAGGATAGTTAGAGAGAATCTACTGTTAGACACTGCGTTTTCCAATTTCCGTCCGAAATTGGCATTAACATTGCGGGTTAAGTGGATGAGCTATACGCCGAGCGGGAATTGAACTCACAACTGTCGTTCCCCTTCAGACGCTGACCTACTGCGCCAGTCTATTTTTCACAATAATGAATTAAAATATATTGAATTAAAATAATATTCATACACTGCTATATTCTGTCTGACATACATTGTTTAAAATTTGTTACATTGTTGCAATGTGCATTTTCCGTGTCAATAGGTCTACTAGTCTCCTTAGCTAGCCAATCCTAGTAACTGTATCTCATTGTAAACACGATTAATTATGGGTTCAATCTTCACTTAGAGAAATAATTATATTTAAGCAATTTATTTCACTGCTATTGGCGCCAGTCGTGACGCAGTGGCATAAAGGTGTGACTGTAAACGACTGGCTGTGGGTTCGATTTTCACACGAGGACTGGCAATATTTAATATTGGAGGCAAAGCGTTAAGTTCCGCTATTTAACACACAATGCCTGCAAAAATCGGCGGAAAATGGGGAACGGAGTGTCATAATACTAGGTAGCCCTCGGCCTACCTTGCTAGTGCAGGATACAGCGTGAAGCTATTTTCACTGCCTTGGGTAGGCAAAGTGCGGAGTAGAATTTCGCCACTTAACATACAATGTCAGGAAGTTGGGCCGAAAGCGTAGAACGGAATGTCTTGACACTTGGCAGGAAAAAAGCGGGAAATGATTTTGTCTTGCTCTATTAACTTCATTTCTGTACTCCTTAATAGAATATAATATTTACTAAGCTTTGATTAACATGACATGTTAATCATCTTGCATCAGTAAATCTGACACTAAGTAGAAGTTGACAAAATAGTAATGTTTACATCTTTTTTGAAAAAATAATAATATGATTTGAAGAAAACGAAGCGCAACGTTCAGTTCTGTAATTTGACACACAATGTCAAAGTGAAAAAGAACAAAATGTCTGGACTTTATAAAGGGAGAAAGGACCCTTACCACTCTCTTATATAGGAAACTCTTCACATGCTAAAAAGTTTCATTTTATACACCAATATAGCTTCACCCTTTACCCCTAGCAGGGTAGTAAGTAAAAATGTATTGAATAAATTAATATAAATTTTTATTTCATATCAATGTTTATATATTGTAAACGCTAAAAATAAGAAATCTGGGCCAGCTAAAGATAAACGCAAATATTGATTCTTCGTAATCTCGAAATATTTGTACATTTCTAAACGAAACAGATTCACAATTTCGACAGACAGATTTCGCCAGCTTTTATGTCCGAAAAGGCAATTAAATTCTAATTTCATAAATAAATTCTCTTTGGCTTCATCATGTTGATATCAGCTTATAAATTACTAGAGTCTGCGAGGGCTTTGTCTACGTAATCTTTTTGGAATAATTTTGTATAAGATAAATTGGGAACAATTACGTATTAAGTTATATGAAATACTACGCAAAAAAACTAAGCAACTTATCTTTTTTCCCTCATACTACTCTGAAAGTTAGAGAAAATCTAGTATGAAGACACTCCGTTCTCCGTTTTCCAAAATCGTGATATGGTATGTTAATTTGAGGAACTTACCACCGTGCTTTATATTAAGTACCAGAATGAAAAAATAAGTATACTTATTTTAAATATTCATCGAGTGAGAATCGAATCAATCGAATCGAGCTATTAAGTTTTATTAAATACTAAGCAGAAAAACCTCTATGACATAATAGATGTAATTATCGAGCGCGTATCTACATATGTATATATGCATTTTCAGTATAAGATATATGAATTAAGTACATAAATTTACATGTTTTTCTAATAAAAGGAAAAAAATAATATTTACTGCGGTTGTTAGTTCGACTTCCACCCGGAGGAATATTTAAATTAATTGTTAGATACACAAAGTGTGACTATAAAACGATTGGTTCGATTCCCGCTCGAAGGAGTGGAAATATTTAACATTTCCATTCTCCGATCTGATATCGAGACGTTAAATTCGAGCACTTAACGCGTAATGACTCCAGGATTCGGGGGAATTTGTTGAAATGAGTGTGTTAACACTAGTATTCCACTGCCTACACTGCTAGTGGATACAGTATGAAGCTAAAAAAATTGTGGATAAAGAAGTTCCTTGACAGTAGGTTCTCTCTAACTAACTACTGCCCCACAAAAACCTCGGTAAATATTTTCATTTTTTTTAAAAAAAAATCCTTCACATTTTATTAAAATTTTCTCCTTTAACATTAATTTTAAAGGTATTTCTATAATAAACATACTCAAGGGAAACGAGACACTGAATAAACACACGAATACTATGAATAGACCCTGCTCCGACCACACAAAACGACCCAAGCTTGTAGCGGCGAGGCCATTGTCATATCCTAGGGGATCCATTAAGGTGCATATTTCTACATTATTATAATAAAGCATTGAGATATAATATGGATAATGAAAATATTTTTTTTTATATATTCTTTTTAAATTTGCGATGAAGAGGAAATATGCATATGTTCTTTCTTATGTGAAGTATATCATTATATACACTCTTTAGTGTAGTGATAATTCGCTCTGTTATTCTATTTTTAGTCATTTTTCAAATCTTCACTAGAGTTCTTTATATAAATACGTCTACTCAACCGTGCGCAATGGGAATGTCTGACTGTAATACGTTCAAATCCCACACGGGGGAATAGTTATTTTATAAAACTATAAAGAAAGATGGACCAATATATAACCTCGTGTAAAGATTTTTTTTTTCATATTTGATAAATAGACTGAGGTTTAACTTGCCTTTTTATTATTAAACATAACCTGCAGGGAACGATAAGTGAAAAATGCCGCTTCACACTTTATCCTGTATAGTATGATAGTCAAAGAGAATTTAGTGTTCAGGATATTCCGTTCTCTACTTTCTGCCCCAAAAACGAGACAATGTTGTGTTGAGTGGTGGAAATTAACGCCGCTCTTTGTCTTAAATACCAGAGCAAGCAAATTCTATAATCGTTGAAATATATAATCGTTCCACCAAGTAGGAATTGAACCGCAACGATCGCGGTAACAGTCAGTCACTGACCGACTGCGTCTAGTCGGCCTCTAACGATATATAGGAGTGATATGAAGGATCTGTAACAACATTAATAATATTAACATAATTTTATATTCAATTACATTTCAACTACTTTACCAAATATTAATTTATATTTCCAAAAAAACGTTTCAGTTAAATTAAAACAATAATAATAATACAAATTTCACCAAATGACGTGATTTCGCAGCCAAATTGTATTTTGTTTATAACGCGATCGCTCGACAATGTTTCGTAAATTTATCAAACAACTTTTCTCATTTCAAAACAGCAATCTTTCGTGGATGAATACACATTACATTTAACTGAACTTTGTAAAGATTTGCTCATCATATATTCATTATCCATACCCGTCGACCCCCTTGGGGGAGATCCTTAATTCAAAGAAGGTATTTATCACCTTCAGAAAGGTTGTACTATGTTTGCTGAGATTAAAGCTAAAATTTTTTATGAAATTTTATGCACCTGTCAGTGCCAATAATGTTGGAAGGACTGTAAGATTGAAATAGATTAGCCTTTTATATTCGAAGAATCTGTTTATTTGAACCTATTTAGTGTGAATTCTTAGAAAGACTTATTATTGAAAAGTATATATAAAAGTATATAAGTAAATCGAAATATGAGCTACTCTAGGCATTATTTTATTTATTTTAGTGGAACGTAATATGTAGAAGTTATTATAGAAGTATTTATACTATTCTAATTAGGACCGTCGCGGTGGCCAGTCGTGGCCCAGTGGCACAAGAGTGTGACTGTAAACGACTGGTTGTGGGTTCGATTCCCACTCGAGGAGTGGAAATTATATTTCCATTTTCTTCGCTCTGGTGTCGAGGTAAAGCGCGGCGTTAAGTTCCGCCACTTAACACGCAAGCCTCCGAATTCGGCGGAAAGTGGGGAACGGAGTGTCTTAACACTAGGTTCCCTCTGCCTACCCTGCTGTGTGCGGGATATAGCGTGAAGCTATTTTTATTCTAATTAGGACATCATATTCTAGTTCGAGATGTCAGTTTTATCCTCTAGTGTAAAGGAATTCATAAAATCCTTCGTAAACGTTGAAAATAAGGTAAGTAGGACTGACAATACTGACATTTTATGCTAATTGATGATTCGAAAGTATTATAATATTATAATAGCCTACTTGAATAAAGAATATTTAGATTTTAATTTACGTATTTTCACTTAGCTGGGATTGGAGTGTTACTGAAAATTAATGGTAACAGCTACGTTTAGTCTTTCTTTGCAGTATAGAATTCTTTACTAATTCTCGTATATATAGTTAATATAGATATTTTATATGTGAATTACGTAAATATTGAACAAAAAAAATAGAAAGCTTTGTATTTATTTCTACTGTTATAAATTATATAATTGTTGTTATATCGGTGCAATAAGCCTTCGGGGCACAATGATGAAGCTACTGTAGTCCTTAGAACAAAATCTTAATTTATCCATTTTTTTTTAGCTTCACGCTGTGTCCCGCACACAGCAGGGCAGGCAGAGGGAACCTAGTGTTAAGACACTCCATTCCCCACATTCTGCCGAATTCGGAGGCACTGCGTGTTAAGTGGCGGAACTTAACGCCGCGCTTTACCTCGACACCAGAGCGAAGAAAATGGAAATATAATTTCCACTCCTCGAGTGGGAATCGAACCCACAACCAGTCGTTTACAGTCACACGCTTGTGCCACTGGGCCACGACTGGCCACAATTTTTCCATTTTGTTGCCCAAGTTAATGCGCCGCGGTTTGTTCCATCACCTACCACGCCATATTTTGATTTCGGTTAGAAACTGGTGGACGGAGTGTTTCACTGTAATCTCTGATCACTCCGCTAAGCGAGATAAAGCGTGAAGCTTAGAATATACATATACAATATGTATATGTACAATACATTTGTATCCGTGGGATCAGTTCATTGTTCAAAGCAACAGATTTGGACATGAATAGGCAAATGTCTGCGAGTACATATATGTGTTTAGGGCACACTAATCAGAGTATGTATTGTACGATTGCAAAACAGAGTAAGTGCAAAATAATATTTAATAATTATTACTTAATTATTAACTTTAATTTTTGGTCTCTAGAATTTAGTATGTTGAATCTATCTAGGTGCTGGTCTCTAGACCTTCTGGTCTAGATTTAAAATATTTGATCGTCAAGTTTTGCTCCTTTCCGCCTGAAGACTATACGTACTGAATGTTGAAACTCAACGCCACGCTTTGTTTTGTCATCGGAGAGCTGTAAACGACGTATACGGAGTGCTTTTAGATTATTTTTATTTCTCTGCCCTGGGACCTGAACTCAGCGTGGTATTGAGTTCTGTCGTTCAACACGCCTCAATTATGGGTAGAAAATGGAGAATGGAGTGTTTAAGACACTATATTGTCTCTGACTTACCTACTAATACAGAAAGACCGTGTAGCATCTAAAAAATCCGTCTAAGTACAACTAAGGTGATCTACTCGTATTTCGTTAATAAATACCATTTAAAATGTCAAATACAGGGTTCTTCATTAGACCGATGCAACCGTAGTAAGCTGAATAGTATTGTATCGTGCAATCATGATCATTGTTAGTTCCGTCCATACAATGTGTCAATACTCTGTAGGTATACTTTTGCAATGTACGTATGTATGTATATCTATATTTAAAATTAATAGATTTTTATAATTAAGTATTTAGTGTCAAGTTATTTCGTTCCCCGATTTCCACCAAAAATCTAGTTTTCTTCTTCTTACTTGTGTGGAAGAATTAAAACAATTTATATACAATCCATATATAAAATCCACCGAACGAAAATCGAACCCATAATCGCACTTACAGTCTGATGCTGCGACACTGCGCCACGATGATTTTGCTAATCAATATTTATTTTGTATGTGCTAAACAATCAAAACTACGTAATTAGCATTACTTATGTTTATTACATTAAAGCTCTTAATTCTCCAATTGATCATACAATACACTGTACGAAAATCAAGTCATTATTCATTCCCTAGGTATGGGTACCAGAAAAAATTAAAAAGAGCGACAGCTTATTAATATAATGTTATACTTTCTAAAATAATGATGATTTAAGAAATATTTTATCATTAATTTAATATAATTTCTAAAGATTTTTTTTATGTTACAATATTTAACACACAACATTACATAAGGAATCCTATTGAGGCTAGTTGTATAGAGGAATGACGGAGATTAATCATCAAAGTTAAGACACATGTAGGTATTAGACGATCTAATCACGACATACGTCGTGGTAAATAGCTTTATATTGCCCAATCATGATCGAATACTATGCAATTATAATAGGAGTAGTTCATGTTACAGATATAATATAAGTACATTAATATTAACATGTGAGGGAAAAAATTGCGATTGTACAAAAATTATGCGAGTATTAACTACTTAGTATAGTTGAGTTAAAGAAATGAAAGGTCCACCTTTTTTTTAAATACGTTAACTTATTAAAATATATAATATACACACATGAGGCCAGTTGTGACACAGAGGCACATAAGTGAGACTGTAAACGCAACTGGTAGTGGGTTCGATCCCATTCGAAAAGTGGAAATATTATATAAAAGTGGGAAATGGAGTGTCTTAACATTAAATTCCCTCTGCCTTTTTTTTTTTATCGTCAGGAAAATCCGTTACGGATACCCGCCCGGGATGGGGACCCGGACGTGGTTATGTGGGACTCCGGATCGTTCCTCCGTTTACCCACTAAAAACCTGACGGTGCTCCTGTGTCTCGGGCACTGCCCCAATCGTCTGCGGACCTGGGTGGGCCCTCTGCCTACCCTGCTATGTACGGGATACAGGGTGAAGCTAAAAACAAATATATATTTTTAAACATTTTTAAAGTGTTATTCCACACTTAGGAAAATTGAAAAAGACATTTAGAAAACGTAAAAAAATTGAACGCAGCAGTATTCGAACCCGCACCTCCTGAATACCGTTCAGGTGCTCTCCCCACTGAGATAAATATATATTATATATACACAAAAACAACGGGTGAAGTTGAGTTCTACCTCTCAACACGTAACACGAAAAAAAATCTTTTCTTCTTTGTTTCGAGATTTTCTGCCCGATCGCGTATCGAGGGGCGGACACACATTGTCTTAGGTACCAGAACGGAATCGAAGGAATCGAACCACTAACCGATTGCATTTACAGTAAGTAATTGTCCCACTGCGCCACGATAACCTTAATATTTATAATAGTAATAATGTTACATAACATCGTAAAATGCTTCATAATATCAACTATATCAGAAGGAACTCAATCACTTTAAAAAAAACTTTGTAATCTAAACACAGACCTGTCAAAGCAAGTATATGGGGCGCACTACTTTCCTCAACGCATTCAGGCTCAAAGACATGTCACCTTTACAAAGCTGAAAGAAGCGAGTTCATTATGCCAGAGAACATCTGACATGCTAAAGAAACGCAAAATATGTTGTAAAATATACTTACAAAAGTAGAATTTTTCGTCTACCGCCCATAATTCTTCGTATTGTCAACGAGCACGAGGGGTTCGTATACCTTCAAACGTTTAGAATTAAGAAGGTAGGTAGCGTGAAAGGAGATCCCTGTGGATATTTCTTTGATTGTCCAGTTGTTAATTTTTTTTATGAGATTTTTTTTCTTATGTAAATATTGTTTTTATATATTTACTAACTTACGTATACTCGTATGACTGTAAAAGCGTTTAGTTGTGGGTTCGATCCTTTTCAATCCATATCGGATCGGATTAATGATTATATTTAAATTATTTTCTTTTCCGCCACTCAGTATGCCATGTCTCAATTTCAGGTGAAAAATAGAGAACAGAATATCTTGACACAAACTTCTCTCTGTCTACAAAGCTTTGCGTGAAGCTGCAAAAAAGACAGTTACGTTAGTTTAATACTTTTATTGTGATTACATAAATATGAAGTACAACCAACATTTTTTGTAGTAATATATTGAAAACCCATTATATTATTTAAGTAGGCAAACACTACGCAAAACTATGTTTTTGATGTGCACTTTTGTATACAGTTACATTCATATATGTTAGTAAGTCTAAGTAACAATTGCTATTTAGATACCAAAACTAACATTATTCAAATAAAATAAAAAAATAAAAATTAAGCTTATTGCTTTAAATCTCCTCTGGTACTTAAGTGTCACGCTTCGCTTTATCTTAGGACAAAAGCTCTACTACACACAATGTCCAATCGAGACATTGTTTAAAGTGAAAACCGAAATACCTTTCACTAGGTTTTCTTTAACTGCTCTGCAATGGAGGAAAAAGCACGAAGCTAAAAAAAATATTTTAATACTCATTCTACAAATAAACTTATTATTAACGGGGAACGGAGTGTCTTAACAC
This sequence comes from Dryas iulia moderata, assembly GCA_019049465.1. Taxonomy (NCBI): domain Eukaryota; kingdom Metazoa; phylum Arthropoda; class Insecta; order Lepidoptera; family Nymphalidae; genus Dryas; species Dryas iulia. The sequence goes on from CM032428.1 coordinate 12,744,842, forward strand.
TAGGTTCCCTCTGCCTACCCTGCTGTGTGCGGGATACAGCGTGAAGCTAAAAAAAAAAAACACTTATTATTACCAACTCAACCCAGCTTCTAATTCGGATAACGTCAAATAATCTCAACTTAGCTGTAATCCCAATAGGCTTGATCTATCACAAAGTGAACCATAATTATTTAATAATAAATGACACCGGTATAGAACGAATGATAAATTGTAATGATGATTAATGATTGTGAAGACTTAATTGTGAAGGGTTTTATGGTAAATATGTACAAGAAGGTAAGGGAAGACTTAATGTGTGTATTAAAATGTAACATCTTAATAATGGGGCCAGTCGTGGCGCACAGGCACAAAGTGTGACTGTAAGTGCGACTGGTTATGGGTTCGATTCACACTCGAGGTGTGGAAATATTTAATATTTCCATTTTCTTCGCTCTGATGTCGAGGTAAAGCGCGGCGTTAAGTTCCTCACTTAGCACGCAATGCTTCCCAATTCGGCGGAAAGTGGGGAACGGAGTGTCTTAATCCAGCTTCAAATTCGGATAACGTCAAATAATCTCAACTTAGCTGTAATCCCAATAGGCTTGATCTATCACAAAGTGAATCATAATTATTTAATAATAAATGACATCGGTATAGAACGAATGATAAATTATAATGATGATTAATGATTGTGAAGACTTAATTGTGAAGGGTTTTATGGTAAATATGTACAAGAAGGTAAGGAAAGACTTAATGTGTGTATTTAAATGTAACATCTTAGTAAATAAGGCCAGTCGTGGCGTGACACAAAGTGTGACTATAAAGCGACTGGTTATGGGTTCAATCCCCACTCGAGGTTTGGAAATATTTTGTATTTCTATTTACTTCGCTCTGGTGTCGAGGTAAAGCGCGGCGTTAAGTTCCTCACTTAGCACGCAATGCCTCCACACTCGGCGGAAAGTGGGGAACGGAGTGTCTTAACGCTAAGTTCCCTCTGCCTACCCTGCTGTATGCGGGATATAGCGTGAAGCTAAAAAAATCTTAGTTATTGCCATCGTGGCTCAGTGGCACAACGTTAGACTGTATTCGCGATTGGTTGTGAGTTCGATTCCCACAGAATACATGAATAGTAATTAAATTATTTTTGCTTTTTTGCTCTGGGGCATAAGACAAAACTGCGTTGATTCCCATCGTTGGAAATGTTATATTTTTAAGTGGATAACGGAGTGTCTTTTTTTTAATCGATTTTTAATAAGGGGCTTTTTAAGTAAATATAAATATACATAACATTTTCTCTTAATTCTAAGAAAGCTATTTATACTTCAATTTATACAGCATTTTAGCCACAACAGAACTAGATTCAGACAATAAACAGTGAAAAATACCGACATGTAATAAATTCAAATTATGACGTCGGATTAGTTTTTAAACGGAGTGTCTTAACACTATGTTCTTTCTCTAACTGTTAATTTAATAACTTATTTTATTACAAACCGTTACAACTTTTATTGCAGCTTCATGTTTTGCTCATACACGGATATTACAATTACAGTATTATGACTCACACGTAAGTAATCAGAAAGAACTAATATCAAAACACTCCGCTTTCCATCCACTTCCCGTATACGAGACATTTTCCACTTATAATAACAATATAGAATATTTTGGGGTCAGACTTGGCGCAGGGGCTCGAAGAGTGACTGTAAAGCGACTGGTTGTGGGTTCGACGCCCACTCGAGGAGTAGTAATATTTAATATTTCCATTTTGTTCGCTCTGGTGTCGAGGTCGTCCTAATACACAACAACAACGGAGTTCCTTCTACCTACCCTGCTGTGTGCGGAATACAGCGTGATGCTATAAAAAATATTTTGAACCTGCAACCATTGCTTTTTCATTTAGACGCTGCCCCATTATACCACGACGTACTCTCTTACAATTTTTGAGTCTGGTAAATTCTAAAAAAAAAAAAATTGGCGAAAATTATTATAAATCACTATATCTTGAAATTAAGCCATCATGCATCATATATGCACCACAAAATTACGAACATGAATACGTTGATGCTCCATTAAAGCGTGTATAATCGATCGATTGAAATGGACTTTGTACGCAAATTCATCTAACATACCTGTCTAATTTTCATAAAATGAAACTTACTGGTTTTTCTGTTATTAGATAGTATTTGCTGAAAGCAATGGCATGCATGACTACGACTGTGTATGTGGGTTCGAAGCCCAGATTGAATTAAAAGCCATTTACTAAACAATCTTTGAAGTCAAAAATTCAAAGTTCCTCCGTATTCTGTTCCGTAAGAAATATGTCTAAGTATATACAATACATATAAAAATTTATTAACGTTATTATGAGAATTACCCTGATCTAATTAAAAATCATAAATAAATAAAAAAATACATAAAACACCTTTTTTTCTAATTATTCCCAGCTCTCTCATTGGAGTCCGTCATTTTGAGTGCTCCGCCATATTATGTTTAGAAATACGTCACACAGCTAAAAGTTCTTTGTCATTCAAACTATTCAAAATTTCAGCTCTAATCAGTTAAGAACATAAAATTTAACATATACGTATTGCAAGTTAAAATATTAAAATATTAAAAAAAACATAGAAGCTTGTAATAAGAGAGCAAAGTGACCAAATATAAGGTTTTCTCCATCTACCTTAAATACGCAAATTACGAAGAGACCCATTTAGCAATTCCACCTAGCAAGCGATGATGGTCATCAAAAATTAACATTTAAAGGAAACAATGATCCATAAACTACATTATGTCAAAGGAAAATATTTCTTTGTATTGTTTCGTGTATTGAAATTTTTACCTTATTTTCTAAACAGTAAGGTTGATTTTTACTTAAGAAAGATTTTTACATGAAAAATTAAACTTTATCGCCTTAGCTTAAAGGTCGAATTTGTGTAAATGATGAAGACAGCTACTGTTGATTTGTGGTTACAAAATTGGTTTACGATTTCCGCTTTATAACCAAGTCCAAGTCATTTTGTATAGGGGTGTGCCCTAAAATGTTACACTAATATTGATATACCTACGTTTGTCTATGATATATTACTATTGTACTTGTAATTTGTAAACTGTACTATGTACTTATGATATAAAAAAACTTATAGGAAAAATATATTTTTTCTATAGTAAAAGATTATTAAATAAAAAAAATGTTTTTGAACATAAAAATTCGATTTACTTTATTTTATACGTACATATATTAACATAGCAAATGTTATGCAGTGGCAATGGTCTTGCTGATACAGTATAACACTTAGATATTATTTAAACTTTTACTTGTAATATATATTGAAAAATTCTATTTTATTTCCATAGTCGGAGACATCGTATATTTAGCGAAACCGGCATTTTTATGCATGCGAAATATCGTTACTTTTAGAAAATTTGCGCTTAAGATGATGAACTTATCATTTTTTGCAATTTTACAAACACACGCAAATGTCTCCGAATTCGGCGGGGCGTGGGGAACGGAGTGTCTTAACACTAAGTTTCCGATGCCTACCCGCTGTGTGCGGGATACATCGTGAAGCAAAAAAAAAATCAAAATCTTCGAATCGAAACCATCGCGGTTACGATCAGACACTTCTTTTTCATAATAATAGGGTAAACTTATTTTTGTATCCCTGTCATCTATGTATATGTGATTATATAAAGTTATTTATATACCTTTTTTACTTTTTAAGTACCTTGAATGGGAATCGAATACATAACCACCGCGAAAACAGTAACACCCTTTACTAGCTACCTAAAAGTATTAAAGTAACAAATAAAATTGGATCACAATCGACTCTTAAACTTCATCCCACGCGTTACAGTTAAGCCGCACAAAGCATAAATAAATACGGTGAAATGATTATATTTATATAAAAATAATTTCTTCGCTTGTATACTTAAGACATATTGCAGCGTTGTGCTCCACCATTCTACACGCAATGACTTACTACACTAGGTTTTCTCTTACTAACCTGCAATGCGAAAACAACCTCGAAGTTGCTTTTTTTTATATTCCTTACGAAAATCGAACTCATAACCACCGCGAAAACAGTCACACCCTTTACTAGTTAACTATAAGTATTAAAGTAACAAATAAAATTGGATCACTTATAACGTCACAATCGACTCCCAAACGTCATCCCACGCGTTACAGTTAAGCCGCACAAAGCGTAAATAAATACGTCATTTAACCGCCCACTCCACGGTAATTGCCAATAACTATCGCTTACGAAACGATTGTTATAGGGCTTTATGGCATGATCTTTTTGACTTTACGATCTCATGGTGGGTTTTTGTCAACTTCAATAGCATGTTTGTTATGTTTAATTTATGATATCCGCACTCTGAGATGTCAATTAACGTTTAAATTAATATGAAAAAGTACATACTTATGTACACTAATGTCCACTCTTAATTTCTTAATGAAAGCTATTGTGATGCAGTGGGACAGCGTTTAACTGTAAATGTGAATTGATTGTTTGAATGCTGCAATTTAAATTTTTCGCTCTCTTTAAGCAATTAATTCTTTCAGTCACAATATTTCGTATTTGGGGAAAATGGAGTGCCTTGACATTAGGTTCTTCTTTCAGCTTTTCAGCTTTCTATATACTCTGCTAAGCCTGAAGCTGAATTAATATAATATATCACTCGGAGAAACTTAACGGTTATGTTTTTTCATTGATTATCCGTGAAAATGAGAAAAATGTGTGTACAACTTCTGTCACTTTAATATCGGTTTTAGCTACATGACATATCTGAGCTAGGATGTGCTGACCACCAACTTTTTTTTGTGCGTAATCCAATATTGTGCAATCACTCACACAAAGTATACACTATTTTGAAGTTGTTTGCTGCTAGAGTTAAAAAAATAATTTATTATAAAAACATGTTGTACCTGCGGTTTTAAATATTATTCAAAAACTTTTGAATTTCCTTACACTGAAAAAAAATCCTTAAGGCAACACAGCCTTGAGTTCCACCAACGTCTCGCATATCAGCGGAAAAGCTGAAAACGGAGTGTCTTGTCACTAGCTTTCCCCTACCAACTCTGGTGCGCGAAGCTGCTTTATTTAAAAGAGCATATAAAATTAAATGTGTTTTAAAATGTGGATGGTAAAAAGGCTGGCACGGTTATCTCATTAATTAGTACATTCTTAACGCTGACAAGTTGTGAGAGTTTCGTTGTATAGTCAAGAATAAAATGTTCATTTTATATGAATAGTAAAATTTCAAGCAAAATTGTACACTTTTTGCAAATGAATAAAAATTCAACATAATTTTATTTTTCCTTTTCTTATCATATTGTAGGGCCAGAGAGAACCTAGTGTCAAGACACTCTGCTTCCTATTTTCTGTCCAAGTTCAAGACATTAGGTGTCATTAGGTCATCAAGTCATTAAGTGAGCGGCGGACCTCATCAAAAGAATATAATTCATGTTTTTCTAAAACAAAATTGTGTTTAACGTGTATAAAATTTATTTTTTTATATTTCAACATGTTATAATCCACAACTTCCTTGGAAAATGAAATATACGGAAATCGTCCCTAATTTTAAAATAAAACTATTTTAACCGGACTAATCGGGTATCCTTTTGGCTATTCCACTAAATGATGATGAAGTTCATCAGAAAAGAAATCACAAACGGAGTATCATGTAATTTTATGTGATACTCCATACAAAGATACACTTAATTAATCGGCAACATATTTTTTGAAATTTCACAATTTTTATTTTCGTTACCGTTGTAGGCATTTGAAACATATTTTATTCCTAACAACAAACACAAGTTGTAATAAAGCGTCTAAGAATTTCGACGCAGCTGGTAGTAGAACGCACGGCTCAGTGGTGAAAGCGCCTGCACGGTATTCAGGAGGCATGAGTTCGAATCCCGCTGCGTTCAAATTTTTATACGTTTTCTAAATGTTTTTTTCAAATTTCCTAAGTGTGGAACAATTTTAAAAATGTTTAAAAGCGTAAAGTAGCTTGTTTTTTTCTACTTTCCACGTCTTTAATCATTTTGTAATTATGTTTGTAGTGACCTATCATTAAAAGGGGTGTGTTTGTGAATTATATAGGAGATTTTTGGAAAAATCAATAACAATAAAAAAATCTCATAATATGAAAAACACTAAAATCATAATAAACTAAATTCAAAAAGTAGACTATTTAGTGTCTTTTCTGTTTTTTACTATCCCGCTACATGAGAATAAGCGTCAAGCGGCGAATACCTTAATAAAAGCAATTAGCTACAACAATCATTCGCTTTTACAAGATAGAAGGACTAATTAGTGTTAGTTAGGCGCGGCCTCAGGCAAGAGGTCAACTAACACTGTACAAAGAAATAAATTAATCATTTACTTGGGAGTGTAATGTATGGTAATATAACATATAGTACTAGATGTATTTTTTTTATTAGAATTAAAGCTAGAAGAATATAATCAATTTTTTAATTTATGTAATTTCTTATAATTATATCAGGCTGTCATGGCATAGCATGAGAATGTCTAACTGGTGTTGTAGGTCTAATTCCCATTTAAGGAAAAATATTTTAAATATAGTAAAAATTTTAATTATTTTCATTTCCCCGGTCCGGGGGCCAGTAGTAGCGCAGTGGTACAAAGTGTAAAGCGACTGGTTGCAGGTTCGATTCCCACTCGAGGATTGGAAATATTAATTATTTCCATTTCTTCGCTCTGGTATCCGAGGTAAAAGCGCGGCGTTAAGTTCCGCCACTTAATATGCAACACCTCCGATTTCGGCGGAAAGTGGGGTACGGAGTGTCTTAACACTAGGTTCCCTCGTCTTCCCTGCTGTGTGCGATACAGTGTGATGTTAAAAAAAAAGAAAAAAATATATATTTGTATTTTCAGTAAATAAAAAAATATGTTATTGTTAATTTTCATCATATACCACAAACAAGCCTTTACAAAATAAATAAATCTAGAACTTATTATTAGGCCTTTTGCCAAAATTTCCTAAAGAAAAATAAAAGTAATAATCTCATCAATATTAATGTCTGATGTAGGATGATGTATTAAATATTCATAGTTAATTAGCATTCGAGCGTCTTGAATTTAGATGTTGCCGAGATCATACAGTCCAATTACTGTCTCATGTCGTTTAATTTCAATCCCACTAAGAACTAATTGAATTGTATCTAACGGTGTAATGTATCTCTTTGGAAGGTATATTTGGGACCGATTTTGGGGGAAATATTTAGAAATTGGATATAAGAATAGTGAAAAAATATGATTAATATTTTAGTTATGTGTTCAGTCGTGGCGCAGTGGCGCACGTGTGACTGTAAACGACTGGTTGGGGGTTCGATTCCCCGTCGTGGAGTGGAAATATTTAGTATTTCCATTTTCATCGTTCTGGTGACGAGGCGAAAGCGCGGCGTTAAGTTCCGCCACATAACACATAATGCCTCCGAATTCGGCGGAAAGTGGGCAACGGAGTGTCTTAACACTAGGTTCCCTCTTCGAACGCTGCTGTGTGTAGGAGCGTGACAGCGTGAAGCTAAAAACGTTTCACGCTTTTTCCTGCATACCAAGGTAGTCACAGAAAATCGTTACCTCGTTTTCTGCGTTCTGTCAGAAATAAGACATCTTTTAATTTTTATTTATAAGATTTTGTACTGATTAGAGCTGAGTAGAGTAACTCAACTCGCTTTGTCTTTTCAGAGGTCATTTTTCAAAAATGGTCATTTTTCAAAATAGGATTCGAACGCACAGTAAATCACGATTACAGTCAGATGCTATCCCACTGCACTATCATGGCCTCTTATGATGATTCGCATTATTAATTATATGAATGTGTTTATTTTTTTAGTTCACTTTCTGCGTATTTAGAACTATATCATTATTGTAGGTTATACTCCTATTTCTACACAGATTTTATATTTCAAATTATAATTATATTTTTCTATGATTCATTAAAACCACAAAAGGAGACCAGATGGCTTGTGGTTTCGCCTCCTAACACAAATTGTACGATTAAAACCGCATTAAAGCTGTTTAGCAAAAATGAAAAAAATACAAGCACTATACGTTTGCTAGAAAAAATGTTAGGCCTTGGCTTGTTACTGTCGAATGAACTTAAAATAATGAAGTTTAACTAAATTTTTACGTTTTGAATAGGAAATGTTGGATTGTATGTTCTCTATCTCTCTTTCTCTCTCTCTCTCTGAACACATCCAAGTTCCGTACCCTAACTAGACAATTGCACACTTTGGTAATGTATGTATATATTTATCTGTTATGGTACACATATAACGTTTAAGTTAATCATATTGTGAAGTTTGGTTTACTTGACCAAAGAATATACATATAAATGAGTGGGGTAAAAAAAACTATATAACTAAGTCAGTAAGTCCTTTTCGAATATACCTTATATGAAAAAAATACTAAAATTCAATAAATATAAATTACACTAGAAAATTATTATTTCACACATTTTTTTAAATATAAAAAAGGAAAAAGCAGCTTTACGCTTTTTCCCACATTGCAGGGTAGCCAGAGAGAACTTAGTGTCAAGACTGCAATTTACGCCTAAAAGTGACATATGGCGTATTAAATTTTTGAACTTGACGTAGTGTTTTTTTTATTTTTAGTGACAGAGCGAAATAATACATAATCATTGAGAATCAAGTGGGAATCGAACCCACAGCCGTATTTACATCCCAGTTGCACTACACCACTGTCTCACTGTCAACTGTTTTACATAAACAAGTTTAATAATTAAAATAATATATTGTTATCATTTCATCGACACGTGAACATCTGAACGACAAATTACTCTAAATGTTTTCATTAAACAAGTGTCATGTAGCGATGCCATTATATGAGACAAAAGGGAAATTCGAAAATTAATTAGCTCTTATTAATTTTAATTGAACAACGGCAAAGCGGTCCGATCGTTGTTTTCATTACGAATATCAATAAATTATCGTTTAGCGGAAAAATTACTTAATTAATAAATTCTCTGTAATGAATAAACAATATTTACGTTTTCATATTAAAGGTGCTCCATAATTTTAAGTATGAGAAAAAATCGATAGCCTTCATAATAATCGGTTAAAGGTAAAGCAGCAGCAGTTCAAGCATTTTCAGGTAACTTTATTTTCAACTTCTTTCGCATTCTCTAAGGTTATTCAGGAAATGGTTAATAATAAGTAATAACTGACGCTTTTCGCTCAAGGACGTTACGATGTGGGTACGTGGCGAAGCTCAACTTCGAGGCTTGTGAAAGCACTTAGAATATTTGTATTTATTTCTTGTCTGAATATAACGTAATCTATAGAAATTCAATATACTTGTAATATAACTTCATTCTTCTCTTATCTTAGATTTGAGGCACTGTCACAATAAGAGTAATATAATTGAATAGTGAGTCAAATGTCATATTAATTCTTAATATTTTAACAAACACCAACTACAATTTTAATACCGTCAATAATGAAGTTAAATTTACTACGATCAAAAGCACCAGGCGTTTAGTAAAAGCACCAGGTTGAAATATCATTAATCTTATCTTTATTTTAATTTACTGATTGCCGAAAGTAGAGTGTTGTGACACGAGACTCATCACGAGATTTTTTTTGAAATTTGTATGAAAATAAAATTCGAATATCATAAAAAGTAAATAAAATAAACAAACGTTATACAAATGTATTTAGAGTAGAAGGTTAAACATATTGCTTTTAACAACAATATCAAGCTATCACATTGAGTTTAGTCTAATGCTCGGTAAGCCCGGGCTTGTGTCACGATTATGTTGTGGATTTCAGTTATGGACACGAAATATAGGAAATACACGGAGTCAAAAACTAGTAAGTTGCTATTCTTATATCATAGTATAATGGTATCATGACCATTTGCATAATCATCATCAACCGTTCTTCGTGCACTGCTAGACATAGGCCTCCCCTATAGAACGTTACAAGGCTTTATTTTTCAGCTCTTCACTCCCAATCAGTTACTTCATGTATGTTGTCACTCCACCTAACTGAAGGTATATTGGTATATAGAAAAAAAACTCACATACGTACATATATCTGTTTTAAAATAGAGTATATGTGTCAAATATGTACAAACATACACTTGTCTTTCATTATAGTAGATAATTCACTTATTATTGTCTAACTTTGAATCCTTATATTTTAATTAAACTTAAATTTAATAACACTTTGTAAAGAATACTTTAAAAAAATATACTATTATAAACAATCTGAACAGTACTTGTCTCGCGCTCTAATTCTCACCCTTTTATTTACGTAGCTGACTCTTTAGACTAAGTCTTGCATATCCGTATAACAAGGCTTACAAAAACTCGTCACAGAGACGTTATTGCCCGACCCAATTCCAAATAGGTCGTGTTAAATAAGGAATAGACCCACTTTCCAATTGTAGTGTTGTATGTAATTGTGTTACTCTGTGAATGGCGAATTAAGAACTCTGAGTGGATTTAGGAGCGCAGTGTTAGCTCTAGCTGCTAATGAAAACGGGTAATGATGTAGATGTATTGTGACATTAGTATAGTAAGGTTTGTTGTTTTCATGATATAATACTGCCGTTGTTTAGAAGAATACTTTTAGCTCTTAGGGAATAGGTGTATTTTAATTTATGTGTAAATTTCTTATATACTTTTGATGCAATTCGTTTAAATATATGCAATAAATCATTATCGTAGGATATATTATTGAGACTTGAGGGATGCAATCTGACAGTCTAAGACATTAACAACTGGAGCTCTTTTTACTGTGGGTCTACCTATGTGTATGGGGCGTATTTATTTTTTCGGTTATTCGGTTACATACCTATTACAGTCGCAAAAGTACTTTTTGATTAAATTATTGAAACGAAAAAAATATAAAAGTAGAAAATAGATTACATTCTTAGGGCCAGTCGTGGCGCAGAGGCACAAAGTGAGACTTTAAAGCGTCTGAATGTGGCTTCGATTCCTACTCGGGGAGTGAAAACATTTAATATTTGTATTTTCTTCGCTCTGGTGCACCCAATGCCTCCATAATTCAGCTGAAAATGGGGAACGTAGTGTCTTAACACTGGGTTCCCTGTGCCTACCCTGCTACTAACAAAAGATACATTCACGTGGTCACATAAGCCACTAGTGTTATATTACGCTAGTATCAGATTAGTAAGTAAATAAAAGACAAATTGTGTTATTACGTTTTATTATTGAAATCAGAATAATTTACATTGTAAAAAATACCCATACTCAGTACACTAGGGTTAACAAGTTTGGATCTATGTAACAAATTTTATTTTTTAATTTTATTCCGAGAAACAATGTACAAACTTCAAATGAAGACCTTTTGTTTCAGCCTTATCAATACTGATTTTTATTTTAAGTTTGCAATCAAAAACATGATTTTTTGAATGTAGCGCGTTTTTAATATTTTTTAATTAATTAAAACACATTAATTATAATTATAATGGTTAAGAATTTCTTTTTTACTCAATACAGAAATTATGAAGGTCATATTTCATTAAATTTTGGATTCACTGTTCACTTACTAAAATATTTGGGATAAGATTTTTGTATCGATATCAAAAATTAAGCATAGTTCTTTGGCATTTCAACTACAAATAAACTGTCAAATATTAATTTTTGATATACGAAAAAAAGTTACATACTTAGAGAAACACTTATGTTGAATATATTCCTATAACATTTAAATTATAATATATTATAATTAATGTCCCGAAATCGAAAGCAAAATGCTATCTCACACTTTTACTTACTCTACGTACAGACTTAATTATGTTTTTACACTTACAAGTATTAAAAAATAAAAGCTGCATCTTTGGAGTCATTACGCTCTAAACAACTACATTTTATTGAGTAACTGTCACAAGTTCTGAATACTTAAGCGATATGTATTTATTGCTTGCCCTGGCTTTGGATCAATATGTGTAATGTTTTAATTTATTTATAAATTTCTTAATATTTTTAATTTGTGACTTAATTTTGGTGATTATTTTCTGTTAACTCAACAGCGATTTCTCGATTTCTGGTAGAAAGTGGAGAGCGGAGTGTCTTGACACTAGGTTCTCTCTGACTACCGTATACGAGAAAAGCATGAAACTGCCATTTTATGATAAATTGATCAATTAATTTGATCAATTTATGAATTGATTGATGAATTGATCAAACAATTTGATCAATTTATCAATCATATATTGATCCAAAGTGTAGAGCTAGCGTTAGGAGACGAATAAACTACTAATTGACTAACCACACGCGGACTATTGATTTTACTCAAACTTCACTATTTCACTGATAATTAATTAGGCAAATATCAAGGCAATTATATTGAAAATTTATAATTTGTAATAATATTACATGTCTAACTAAATGTGTTTGTTTGGATATCGACAACCGTGTGCAGTCAGTAGTGCGAAGTTGTCCTTATTACGTAGATCGTTATTATGTGTAATAAATGAAAATTTCTTAATTATGAGAAATTTCTAATAAATATGAATTATAATAGTATAAATAACTCCGTAGGTAACAAAAATGAATTACAAATTATAATATTAATGCGTCCATTTCACATCTCAGTATAGTTTAGTTTACATTATCTAATGATAATTGACAAATAAAATGACAAATGATAAGAAAAAAGCATTTCTTAGGTACAGCAGCAAACAACAGAAGTCTACTCACTGACAGTCTTAATTAAAATTAGTTTATACAAAATTTATTTATGAAACACTTTTTATACACCACGAATTTACATTCAAATATGAGTTAGTTAGATACGATTGGAATCAAAATAAATGTTACTGGACGGACGGACAGACGCCAAAGGGAAATTAAACAAGTAGGATGACGGCTATTGAAATGAGGCGAAAATAGGTGTAAATATTTTTATCAGAAATGAACTTGTAATACATTTTTTTATATATATATATATATAGGCTATAAACATCTGCCATTCAACTGCAGTGATGGAGTAAAACTATGTGCGCACCACCAAAACTTCAGAAATCGGTCTATAACTCTATAAGGAAAGTGTATTAACTTTTTTGTAAAGACAATTGTTTTTATTGAAGTGGTTTTATTTTATTACAACGCTCTATCGAATTTCTCAATAATTTCCCATTCTATTTCTTTCATGACAAAATAAACAAAGGTTCTTTTGGTGATGCCTAAAATAATGTAATATGAAACAATTTTTAAGAAAAATATAAGAATTTGGAATACTTTGGATCACATTACGTGAGATTGTTTCTCCAATCGTCCTTCAGTACTGGCGTGGAACAGTTCAAGGCGCACCATCGGGACTGCGCTGTGGGTGGGCAGGGGTTGCCGCCGGGCCTTTGTCGACGTATGATTCTTCTCGTTCGTAAAGCTGATCCTACACAGCCGCCGTCGTTCCTGCATGGACTCCACTCTCCCCAATCAGATACACGGCAGTCTAGAAGCTCTGATGGGAACAAAATACGTACATTTTAACTGAATCTCAAAATATTTCATGCGTACGGTCTAGATAGGCTAAGCAGTCGATCAAATATCCATGAAACTTTCAGTGCCATCATTAAAATTACAATGAACCTGGAAGATAGTCAAGTCCTCAATTTTATTGTTAAAGAGAAAAGACAAAATTATTATATACCTTTATGCTTCAAGTATAAAATCTAAAGCAAAACTATCCTTTAATTGGACATTTCTCAAATTACAGCATGTATCGTAATTAATTTAATGTAAAATTATTACTACATTACGTATAAAGACGGAGACAAAGACATAGTGAAGGAGACGGAAAGAGGAGCACGGAATATTTCGACACCAGGCGTTTTATGACTTTCCTGCTATGTGGAAAAAAACGTGGAGCTGCAAAACATGCATAATAACCCTTGCCACTCTTCTGATTAAGAAAGATACTGATATTTTTTCTACAAATTAAAAATAATTTGATCAATTGAGTACTTAAAATCTCCGCCTTTTTAGAAGCATATCTTAAACTAAATTTACAAACATTGACCTAATTATTAAAAGAACAATTAAGCTATTTAAAGAAAACGTATAAAAATTTGAACGCAGCGGGATTCGAACCCGCGCCTCCTGAACCGTTCAGGCGCTCTCACCACTGAGCCATGCGTTCTACTAGCCGCTGCGTCGAAATTCTTATACGCTTTATTACAACTTATTTATGTTGTTAGCATCTCTTTAGAGAGATTTTTACAAATTTCTGCTACCCAAAGATTATTCTACGAACAATCATTTGGCAAGAGAGAATGCTATTTATTAAATACTTTTAAACATAATTCGAATTTTAAATTCGAATCCCGCTGCGTTCAAATTTTTATACGTTTTCTTTAAATGTCTTTTTCAATTTTCCTAGGTGTGGAATAACACTTTAAAAATGTTTAAGAACAATTAAGCTTTAACGAAAACAAGTTCCGAATCGAAGCTATCAGCTGTCGTAAATGCAATTCGGCTGTAATCAATTCCGTACGCCCGTTACATAAAGACGTTTGTGATTAATGAAGGAATGACTGGCTCGGACGGTCCAAATACTAATTGTTGTTAGTATGATTTATTATTATCGTTATCAACTGTTGGTTTTGTTTGTATCTGGCACAGTAGATAGAAATAGGTTCAAATCTTTCATATATATTATTTTTATTTTTTTAGCTTCACGCTGTATCCGCACACAGCAGGGTAGGCAGAGGGAACCTAGTGTTAAGACACTCAGTTCCCCACTTTCCGCCGAATTCGGAAGCATTGCGTGTTACGTGGCGGAACTTAACGCCGCGATTTACCTCCGCACCAGAGCGAAGAAAATGGAAATATTAAATATTTCCACTCCTCGAGTGGGAATCGACCACAACCCGACTGGTTGTTTACAGTCACACGCTTGTGCCACTGGACCACGACTGGCCACAAACATACTTTATAAATTTAATATTTAATTTATGTACGTTTGTATATATTTTATTAGAATGTATATATTCAATATAAATTTATATATCCACTTCCACGGGTTGGCTAGAAGAGATCTCTTCTAGAGAAGTCCACCATTGTTTACAAACAAACTCACCTGCTATCACTGTGTAATTTTTAAATTCAATAAAGAATATAATATTAATAATATTATGAGATAAATAACAGTTAATCGTACTATATATTTTTTCTGCTTCACCCTTTTTATAATAAGCTATAGTAAGGTAGTCAAAGAGAATCTAGTGTCCAGACACTACATTCTTCACTTTCCGCTCTATATCACTGCTTATTTCATTGCGCGTTAAGAGACGCCGCGTATTGTCTATTAACAATAATTACGTTTTTAACCAGACGCTTTTCTACTACACCACGAAAGCATTTCTTGCTGTTAAAGTAAAGTTGAAAAAGACATTTAGAAAACGTATAAAAATTTGAGCCATGCTTAGTGGTGAGAGCGCCTGGACGGTTCAGGAGGCGCGGATTTGAATCCCGCTGCGTTCAAATTTTTATACGTTTTCTAAATGTCTTTTTCAATTTTCCTAAGTGTGGAATAACACTTTAAAAATGTTTAAAAGTACCTAAAAGTTATTTAAATTTTAGTAAAATCTTATATATGTATTAAATGCATGCTTTATTTTTCATAACAAAATTGAGGTATCACGTAAATATTACTTTTTAAAATTTAACTGACATTAATATACGCAGAAATACTAAACCAGTGAAAATATAAAGTTACAAGTGTCTTCAATTACACGAACACTTAAGAAGTCTCCGGCTGTAATAATTTACATACCAAATGAAACTGCAGCCTTCACATGTCGAATACACTAACTATATTTTTAAGCGTTATACACATACTTAGAAAATTGAAAAAGATATTTTAGTAAATATGTAAAAAAATGAACGCAACGGGATTCGAATCCGTAAGTTCCATGCCATGTTGACCGTATGGCTTAGTGGTCGGAACGTTTAGACTGTTTCCAAGAGGCGGGGGTTCGAATCCCGTGTTCGAATATTTATACCTTCTCTAAAAATGTCTTTTAAATTGTGTATAGTTTATGAAACTATAATATTACTTTTGAGAACTAATATTCCTCGAATACATGAATTTTAGTTAAATAAAGCCGTGAATTATTCCCACAAAGTCGAATATGGTTTGAATTAATTATTCAAATAAATGTGAGCTATTCACTTTTATTATCAGTTTTAGAAAACTTTTAAGTAATTCTTTAATTCTATAGTGTAATATTTAAACCTATAGTGGTAACAGTAATTATACTTTTTAGTTTAATTATTATTACTACTATAGATTATTTTCCCAGTAGACTCACGAAACAAGCTTAAATCACTATCATTTCATTCGAAACATCATGAGGTTGGATTGCATTTTTTTACATTTTTGCTTCACGCTGTTGCAGGCATAGCAGGGTAAGTACACAGATCCTAGTGACAAAATATATTCTGTTCTTCACTTTCTGACCGAACTCGAGATATTAAACCCGTAATAGTGGCGGAACTTAATGCAGTGCTTTGTTTCAGAAATGAAAATATTTTAAATCATTTCTTCGAATGGGAGTCGAACCCATAACCAATTGCCATTGCTTCTAGCACCTTATATATAGTAAAAAATGTTCACGTTAATACGATAAAAAATCTCTTTACAGTGATGCTTATAACAAATATATGGATATAAGAATATAATGTGGCTAGACGACACATATGGCTCAGTAATTCTAATGCATGGACGGTTTCCAAGCGACACGGGTTCACATCTCACTACAATCAAACTTTTATACATTTTCTAAACTTTAAAATATATTAATACTAGAGGCCCGCTGGCGGCTTCGCCGCTTGAACTATTTCGTTATATTGCAACCCTCGGTGGCGCATTTTTAAAAAATAAAGTAGCCTGTTTAATCTTAGGTTATCAACTATATTTATGCCAAAATTCATTACAATTGGTCAAGCGGTTTAGATTTTTCACATAAAATTTATCTCCTATTTCAATCCTTTAGAGGTTGATTTTTGAAAAAATAAGTAGCCTATGTTAGACCCATTCACTTTTACTGTGTCTAAATTTCATCCAAATCGGACCGGTAGATTAGCCATGAAAGCGTGACAGACAAACACACAGACTTTCGCATTTATAATATAAGTATGGGTTGAAGCAGAAGCAACTTATTTAAGTTGTAATAAGCGTATAGATCGCATGGCTTAACAGTCAGAGCGCTTCGACGGTTTCCAAGTTCCAAATGGCGTGGGTTCGAATCCCGTTGGGGGCAAATTTTTATACTTATTCTAAATGTTTTTTTTCTAAAAATCCATACTGACTCGCTCTTTTCCGCTTCCTCCGCTCAGCCGGATCAGTGTTGTCGGCGCGTAGTTTGCGACGTCGCCGCGCGCGGTACCGTCGCGCCAGACTGCGCAGCGCTGAGCGCTCGCTCGCCGTGGGACCGGATGTGGGCACCTCGTTGGCTGACTGTGGTTCCTCTGTTGCTGTGTTGTTTGAACTGGGTGGATAGATTTGGGTTTTTTTGATTGAATTTATTATTTTTGATTGATTTAGTTAGAATTTGGTTTTTGTCATAGGACTGGTTAATACGTGGTGGAAGAATTTCTCTTAGGCAATATTATATTCGAAATACGTTGAATTCATTAAATGACTATAAAACATCATGTGTTGCAAAGTTTTGAATAAAATAATATTCAAAAGAAGAAGTAATATGTTTCATTTTTCATCTTTATAACATGTGTTTGATTTATATATTTTTTATATATACTAGCGGAAATAATTAAAGGATCGGAAAATATTCCAAATTATTTATTAACTGAAAAAAAAAACATTTTTTTTCTCTCTCGGTATTCATCAGGATATAGCGGAACACGCTTGAAAATATTTTCCATCTCAAGATCTCAAAACTAGAAACTTTAAGCTTTAAAATTCTTGTTTTTTTATTTCAATGCGATCATTTCTGAGTAAAATACAGCTACTTGAAAAACGTCAAAAAATTTGGAAATTTTTTCCGAACCATTAATTATTTCCGCTAGTGTATAATTGCAATTGACAAACATATTGCTAATTTAATTTTATAGTGAATTTTACATGTTAACTTGACCATTAGTGCCCTTAGACATATGTATATTCAAGTTAAGAAAAAAGATGATTATCATTTTGCTACCACTAATGTTATTTTTCTAAAATTTGTCAGATCAGTTTACTTTTGGTTACCCTTTCAGTATGAATGTGTAATGAAATTTGCCAATTAATATTTATTTTTCTGTTAGATGTGACAATTTTTTTTTGAGTAGGTTTATTTTGGCTTTCATAATAATATTTTCGTAAAAAAAGCCATCGTGGGGCAGTGATACAATGTTTGAATATATATATGGTTGTGGGTATGACTCCCATTCATTGAAAAAGCACTTTCTTGAAACCAAAACGAATATCTCTCATTAAATACTCACATAGAATAATAAGAATATGCGCTATCAGGTGTAGTCAGTGATCCTTCAGAGTAAATCCTGGGCGCCTCAGCTCGTTCTACCTCTTCTGCGATGGATAACGCCCTGTTTCCGTCCAATACGTCTATTTTGTTATTGTTTAGTTTGTCGAGTTGAAGTACGTCGTATCGTCTGTCGTCGCTGTCGCGGTGGAATACCTCTGAGAGCTCATATTCGCGTAGCTAAGGAATGGAAGAATAATATTTTAACGATATTTAGGTAAATTTGTAAGTACAAGGAAGTAATAGTATAGCTACTTCAATTCTATAGTACTGCACATCAAAATTTCACTTTTTAACAAGAAAAAAAGTTTTTTTTTTTGTTTAAACAAATAATTTATCTTTTAGTGTCACTTTTTAATTTAATGTTTAATAAATATGAGTTTTACATATATCACTAAAAGCGCTTTTTAGGAGCATTAAACGTTTTAAGTTGTTTAGCAAGCATTTAGGCTATACTTCGCGCTTTTTAAACGAAAATTCAAAAGTTACGTATGTACTTTAAAAATCAGGATTTTAGATGTGGGGTTAAATGTACAGCATAAAGTTTTTACATTTTTTTACTAGTGGGAATTTGGCTGTGTGTTTATATTTTGTTTATTTCGATATTGTGTGCAAGTAAATAATATTAAATGAAAAATAAAAACGTATTCGTAGCAAAATCAAATAAATCTAAATTTTAATACTTTTAGCATTACTTTATGCACCTTTCTGCAACTTATAGTAATTTAAAAATTCTTTATCCATTACTGGTTGCCTGTAAGAAATTGTTTATAGCGATAAGCCCGCCATTGCACATGTCTTTTAAACTATGTAATATTGACAATTGTAAATATTATGTGCAATAAATTGTAAATATTATGTGTTAAATCTCATAACACCAAATGTTAACTAACAACTAACTTAATATAAGCTAACACAACATAAAGATACATTAACACATACTTTAATAAACTGGAAAGTAGCGATCGGTGGTAATCTTCTTAAATGGGGGTAGAAGAAGGAGCCGGCGGGATGCGAGGGGTACTTAGACGTGATGCGGTACGCCACCCCCTGTGGTGCGGTCGGCCAGTTCGGCGCTGTGAATGTGAACCCGTTATCCGTACCGGCGTCTAATGGATCCACCTGTGTCAAAAAATATAAAGAATTAATAACATCTTTTGTTAATAGATTGTTATAGATTTTGAATTAAAATTATTTTTAAATATGGTTAGAGACTCAGTCTACGGGTAAAAAGTGACTACTGTAAAGTGTTCGAAACTTCGGATTTTTTAAAAATGTATTTTTAGATATCGAAAATATGCGTGATTAATCGCGTAAAAAATAGTTTTATGTATTTCAAGATATACAATTAACAGAGGCCAGTCGTGGCCCAGTGGCACAACCGTGTGACTTTAAACGACTGGTTGTGGGTTCGATTCCCACTCGAGGTGTGGAAATATTTAATATTTCCATTTTCTTCGCTCTGGTGTCGAGGTAAAGCGCGGCGTTAAGGTCCGCCACTTAACACGCAATGCCTCCGAATTCGGTGGAAAGTGGGGAACGGAGTATCTTAATACTAGGTTCCTCTGCCTACCCTGCTATGTGCGTGATACGGCGTGAAGCTAAAAAAATACAATTAACATAAAAGTACTTAGTAGTATAGTCAGTGTATGAAATTTAAATATATATTTTGTTTAGGTCTTCGTGGGTCAGTGCGAGACAGCGTCTGTCTTTAAACAGGATTGGTCGTAGATTCCATTCCCATTCATGGGAATAATTATATTAAAATAATTTTCAATTTTTCTGCTCTAATTGACTTTCACTTAAAAACATTTCAACGTCTTGATTACGGGCAGAAAGTGAATAACCGAGGGTCTTGGCACTAGCTCATCTCTATCCACAATACTACGAAGAACAAAGCGTAAATCTAAAAAAATACTTTGATTGTACTTCATGACCACTTTATAGGTACAATTATGTTGAAAAATATAACTTATTAAATACAAATTGAATGTATTGTAGTTTTCGTTCAATAGTTGGTTCATTGTTTCAAATATATATTTTTTATAGTATAGAAGTAATGATTCAGTGGAAAAAAAAACATTTTTGTACGTAGAATAAAAATCAAATTGTTTTTATTTCGAAATACGACATTTTTGTTGTTTCATATTTACCAAATACACAATAAAAAATATAGTAGTTAAAGGTAATGTGTTGATTGGTCAACTTCATTTCATTTTCAATTGTTTTTCTGTTATTCGACCACTTTGAATATAAATATTTAAAAATACTTATTTATTTAAACCAGGTTTATTCATATGTTCTGTGACAATTATATCAATATTGTTTAACAATAAATCTTAAGATTTTTTTGTGCAATTGTTACGTAGTATTTTGAAATGGTCAGTTTCAAAACAGCTTCATGCTATTTTCCGTGTAACAGGGTAATTAAAAATCTTTATGATAAGGCACTTTGCACCTGCAGTCTAAGTGGCGAAACTCAACGTCGCGTTTTGAATCTTTACCAGAGCGGAAGAATGAAAATAATTTAAATACAATCATTACCTTAATGGGTATCCAACCCACAACCATAGCACCATGATGGCCTTAAAATCTACAGTTCCTCCGGAATCCTACTTAAAATATATAATAAATAATACATATATTATAAGTAACTTAAACTATGAATGATTAGTGGCCAGTCGCGGCCCAGTGGCGCAAGCGTGTAAACGACTGGTTGTGGGTTCGATTCCCACTCGAGAAGTGGAAATTATATTTCCATTTTCTTCGCCCTAAAGCGCGGCGTTAAGTTCTGCCACTTAACACGCAAGCCTCCGAATTCGGCGGAAAGTGGGGAACGGAGTGTCTTAACACTAGGTTCCCTCTGCCTACCCTGCTGTGTGCGGGATACAGCGTGAAGCTAAAAAAAAGAAAAAAAAACTATGAATCTAACAGGCATTTTTTACTATAAAATAAACATAAAACGTAACTGTATCAACAAACGTTGTATTAGACAATATCGTGTTCTACTATCAAAGGTAATACAAACCTCTATGGTAATACTATCAAGCCAGTTGCCGTCGACACAGAGATCAAAGCTGTCGACTCCGATGAACCAGTCCGGAGAGGGAATCATTCGTGCCATCACAGATACCTAGAGATCAGAAATGATGTGTTATATATTAAAAAAATAAGGTAATCTATATCCATAGAAATAAATTAAATTGAAGTGTTTGTATGTAATATTAAAATAACCGCTATATACTAAATGCATATATGTATACATGTATGTAGGTAGACGGTATATATATTGTCTTAACATTTTTTTACAATTTTTGTATGTCGGTTTGACTGTTTTTCTAGCTAATCTCTGTAATGGCTGGACCGATTTTAACGGGACAATCACTCGATCGATTAAATAATAAATAACTAAGGCTACTTTTACATATAGATGAACTCATGGGCACAGCTAATACATTGTAATATGGGACCGTTGTGAGTGAAGTGGTGATATTCAAGCGATCAGTAATCACAATCCCGTTTGTGCAGATTTTATGACCTGAAATCCTTTATTTCCGGTTCCCGTAGGAATTTTAAAAATCGAAAAATATATTTAAAGAAAACGTATTACAAAAAAATTTGAACGCAGCGGGATTCGAACCCGCGCCTCCTGAATACCGTCCAGGCACTCTCATTCTCGTCGAAATTCTTATACGCTCTTTAAATGTATTTTTTAATTTTCCTAAGGGTAGAATAACACTTTAAAAATATTTAAAAGTATTTAATTTTAAAAATCTTTTCTAAGTGTCTCCACACTCTTTAAGGCATATGTGTACATGCCGTATTTCAGATTTATTCATTATTTTTGGCCGTATGTGGCTTATCATTTAGTTTAATAACAAAAGAATTTTACATACATATGTATTTAAGATGCAGGTCAAATATGAACATTATAAATTGCAGTAATAAACTCCAATACTCAATACACTATCTACGAGTATATCCTACATATAACTCTTCCGGTAGTAAGTGATTGACAAACAACGCTCAGTCAAAGGTATTTCTCGTGGAAAGTTGAAATCTAGCTTGTAAGTTCCTTAGGGAACTATAGAGGAGCTCTAAGCGAGGATTCCTGTAAATTCTTACGGGAACAAGAAAATACGGTTTGACGTTTTACAGTTTACGCAAACGAAATGGTAAGCTACGATTCGTAGCTTATGTACCAATTCTGGACGTAAAATGGAGTATACAGTGACAGTTCACTAAGTCTTCTAGAAATAAAAACCTAAGTAAGGCAATATAATAAGTAAGATCTTTTCTTTTAAATGTTTTGCATGCAAAATGCATTTGCAATTGCAAATACACTATTTCGAACCCTTGGCAGGGAGTTTGACTGTTTTTCCCGTTCAACACGCAATGGTCTCCAATTCGAGCGGTAAATGGAGAGCAGAGTGTCTAGAGACTAGGTTTTACATTTTAAGATCCCAAAATAACGAAAAGCGAAGGGTAAGCTCTTCAGTAAGACGAAGATTTAACTCAAACCCCTGTAATAATTATATTATTTTTAATATAAACAAATTAATAATCGCCATCTTTTTACGTTTAATATACCTAAAAAGTAAAAGAATGTTGTGATATTTTATTTCGGTGTATTTATAATATTAAACACATGTATGTTCTTACATTTCAGTCTTTATGAACATAGTTAGAAAATCATTATTTCAAGCACAT
This sequence comes from Dryas iulia moderata, assembly GCA_019049465.1. Classification (NCBI taxonomy): domain Eukaryota; kingdom Metazoa; phylum Arthropoda; class Insecta; order Lepidoptera; family Nymphalidae; genus Dryas; species Dryas iulia. The sequence continues at coordinate 12,768,034 of CM032428.1, forward strand.
TGCATTTCATATTGCAGCTATAAGATAAACTTAAATCGAAAAACGAAGACTAGAATATTGCAGTATTCATAATCCTAGGACCGCCCTAGTACTAATAGCTAGTAAAGTTTTCTAATTACGCCACGAAACTAATAGCGCTGGATGCAAAATCGGGTAAACGACAAAAGGATTTAACGAAAGGTATTGTACCCAATCTGCAATAAAACGTGTGTAGGTGCGTCAAAATTGTAAATTTAATGCCCCATTTAGTAAGAATTTTATATTTTTTACCTTTACAGGATATTCTTATTTTTTAATATTTTTTAAAGTGCTATACCACTTAGGATTGATCGGCTTATCTGTTCAATCATTGTAACTGCTAAGCTTCAGCATTTTAAGTCCGGTTATGTCGAAATTCTTATACACCTTTTAAAATTTGTTTTTTGTTATTATCGCTTACTTATTTTTATAGAAATATTTTTAAGCCTTAACTTTTTTAATATTGTTCTTCTTTAATATAGGGCTTCTTTTTTTTCGTGTCATGAAAAGGAGATAGCCAATAGGCTTGTAGCTTTTTCAGAATCGTTTCATCATTCAGCTTTTCACGTTAACAATATCATGCGTATGCAATATTGACAATGATTTTGATGGTCATCTAAGAACCGTTGTTTTTTTCTTTTTAATTAATTTTATTTTAATGTTCAAAAAACACACAGTCTAGATTTGATAAAAGCATCATATTTTCGTAGCACGTATTTCATTAACTAGAGCGAGAAAATGCTGTAAAACATGTTATTTTAAATTAGATTCAAAAACTTTCTTTTATTTACTAACGTTTCCCAAGCCCATATTATATATATTTAGCCTATAATTTAAATATCTATTTCAAGAGTTAGTATGTTATATTATGTTATCATAATTGTATTATTGTGGCCAGTCGTGGCCCAGTGGCACAAGAGTGTGACTGTAAACGACTGGTTGTGGGTTCGATTCCCACTCGAAGAGTGGAAATTATATTTCCATTTTCTTCGCTCTGGTGTCGAGGTAAAGCGCGGCGTTAAGTTCCGCCACTTAACACGCAAGCCTCCGAATTCGGCGGAAAGTGGGGAACGGAGTGTCTTAACACTAGGTTCCCTCTGCCTACCCTGCTGTGTGCGGGATACAGCGTGAAGCTAAAATTGTATTAAGACTTTTCACCTTTACGCTTTCCCGCGTAACAGGTTAGACAGAATCTAACATCAAATCATTTTTTTCTCTACATTCTGCTCGAAATCGAAACATTTACTTTACCAAAGAGCGGATAGCCGAGTAATTTAAATACTATCATCCCCCTATACATAATTGTTCGAACCCACAAACCATCACCACCCTTAGAAATAGGCATTAATTCCACTGCGCTACGATAGCCTCATATTCATTTATTAATCTTTTATATCTTATTCTACGTATAAATCAACTTGATATATCTCAGCAAAACAGAATGAATAACTATACCGTCCACTTTATTAGACATAGAGGCTTTATAGAGAAGGATAGTAAAAAGCAAAAAAAATAATAAACTGCCCCGCCAACTCTGACCTCTTGACCCGAACACGTCAGCTGATAAATGAAGCAACATAAAAACTTCTGTAAAGCGGTAAACAACCGAAATTAGTCTCAACTGGCAATAAAATGGCCGCGATGGTACTACGATAAATTCCCCTTTTATTACACGATTTGAATCGTCTACGGTTTTTATTTGTTCCTGACGTATCGTAATTGTTGTTTGCTCTCTCGGGCATTAATTAGTGTTGAAATACTATACGAGCCCTTATAGAGCAGTTGGCTTGATTGTGTGTCTAATGATTTTAGGTTCAAATTTCAGAAGGGTGATTATTTTGGTCTTTTCTTTATTTTGTTAAAATAAGTATGCATTCAATGAATAGAAAAAGAAAAGAAAATTCTTTACTCTGAAAATTCGGACAATGAACCGCAAAATGGACGATAAATAAATGATATGTTTCAAGTTCTTTGTTATAGCACCATTCTCTCACAGTTGGCATGTATAAATGAATGTTATATAGTTAAAAGTTCAAATCTATTCAAGTCTAATTTTAATTTTTCGTTACATTTTTAGACTAGTAGTACTTACACAATATGAGGTATATCTATAAAATCTTTGTATGGAGAAAGTTTGTATGGAGAAAATGTGCAGAAAATGCAACATTTCTCAAAATTAATGCATTAGAAATAAATTAAAGCAATAAAATATATATTATACTTTACTGTAAAATATTACACATATACTATTTCTGAGTTCCATCACTTAATACTCAACGTCTCGATTTCTGGCGAAAAGTGGAGAAGGGAGTGTCTTGACACTAGATTCTCTTTCAATATCCCATTTTGCGGCAAAAAGACCAAAAACTATAGGACACAAAGTGTAATGTATTTGACATACACTTTTGTTGCCATAGCAACACGTATTTTACGCGTCAACGAGTCTACTAATAAAAATGAATGTTCGCTTTACGTTTCACGAAGTCGATTGTTAAATTATTGTAACTGTCATTGTGTTTATTGCAATCGTTTCGTGGAACATGCTATCGGAGTGTGTGGTTTATAATTTTATATTACATTATTTATCTGTGGGAGCGGCTACATTACTGTTTTACTCGTAACTAAAGTTTATATTCATGTTTTACATGAAAATACGATTTTTGGTTAGCTTAACGCGTTTTGAAGAGAAAATCTGGTGTCAAAACACTCCACTTTCCATCCGAATTATAAACATATTATGTTCAGTGGCGAGGCTCAACCCTGTATTTTGAGACCCTTTAACCCTGACCGGAGAAATGATAATAATTTAAATATAATATTATTCCCCCCAGTGGGATCTGAACGCACGACCATCAATCATGTAGAGTGAGGCGCTGTCACACTGTGCTAAGGTAGCCTGTAAACTTCATAACTAAACTTAATTAGGTAACACGAAAAATATATAAAATCTGTCCTCGACATCAAAAGTATTATTATATACTTATTCTAAGTTAATATATGAAATGAAGCTCTAAATATATAATATATCTTCAAAGTTCCCGTCAACAAAGATCCAATCCCCTCAATCCGCTTTCTTGCGTTATACACTAAGCGTACCTATCGTTATTAGAACCTAGCAAGGCTGAACCACAGTTGAGAATATTAATTATTTCGCAACTCTGTTGAAAATGTGATTGCTTTTGAAATTTAGTATGTATATATACTTTTATATAAAGAAGAAAATAAGCAAAGACACCACATTTAAAAATATTTTCTTGATATTCAAATCATTCTTGAGAATATATTAGGTTCTGGCTCAAAAAATAAAAATTGTCGTCGGTTAGCAAATTTTCTAGCAAATCTGCCGACAACACTTAAGTTAAACAATCGTTTCAAGACTTTCGTACATTGATACGTATACATAAATATATTGATACAGATTGATCTGTATCAATGTATTAAAAAAGAGAAAAGAGAGTTGAAAATACGACAGACACTCTACGTAACTAATTAAGATCAGAGATATACTAAATAATACCTAAATACGTTCTAGTTACTATTCGTTGCATTCTGCCTATTTCAAGTATCCAACCGTCTAACGTATAAGTCAAAAAATCTAAATGAGTACGCATTTTACATAAATATATGTAGATATATGTTACTTGCTTTCGATGTATTGCTTATACATTGAAAGCGGATAAAATTAATTTCTTAATGCTACATACAATAATCATTACAAAATTTCTTTCCAAAAAAGCTAAAAAAAAAAACAAAAATATGTAACATAAAATATTACATTTTAAAACGTTTACTTGCTTACTCAAGTTTTCACACTTACCCTAGAATGGTTTCCATCTACGAAGAATTCAGCCTCCGTCCGACCAGCACCTTGCCCAATAGCTGGTGCTCCAAACACGTCCATTGTGCCTGGACTCGAGCCCAAAGCGTCTGATCTTCCAGATTCAGCGAATTGTCTAACAGATGCTGATACTCGACGACCCAGCCGGAATAAAACATAGGAGCGACTGTGAGATACACCTGTTGAAGAACATTTGTATTAAAATATTGAATTACATTATTACTAAACTGCTAGGTGTAATATATTTCTAAAAAGAAAAATCAGTAGCTGGCTGACAGAGGCATCATTTCTATTGTATTTAGATCTATCTTTGGTCAATAAAGTTGTTTTGTGGAGTAGATAACCATTAAGTTGTGAGGCCGTCGTAGCACAGTGGGACAACGTCTGACTAACCCGATGGTTGTGGGTTCGATTCTTATTCGGCGGAATAATTTTATTTAAATTTTCATTTCTTTGCTTTGGTAGACCTAAGACAAAGCGCCGCGTTGAGTTCCGCCATTCAACACGCTGTTTCGATTTCAGACGGAAAGTGAAGAAATAAGGGTCTTGACACTAGGTTCTCTCTGTTTAAACCTGCTACGAAGGGAAAATTGAAGGGAAGCTGTGGTATTTTAAAAAATAAATTTAATACTAAGCACACTGTCATATTTTTTGTTATATGCCTTTTTGCAATATCACATAATCACAAACATCTTCAACATTACTTCTTTTAATATACTGCACTATATGACCTTTACTTCATTATCATATTCAGAATTTACTATAACCGACCGACGGCAACGTAACCCTTATATAACGTAGAGCTTAAAAAGTCTCCTTAGTGCTTAAACTTTAATGACGAGCTATATTATAGGTTTCCATTACTTTTTCACAAAAAAAAATAAGGAAAGGGGTTAGTCGTGGCGCAGTGACACGAACGTGTGACTGTAAACGACTGGTTGTGCGTTCGATTCCCACTCGAGTAGTGGAAATATTTAATATTTCAATTTCCTTCGCTCTGGTATCAGAGGTAAAGCGCGGCGTTAAGTTCCGCCACTTAGCACGCAATGCCGAATTCGGCAGAAAGTGGGGAACGGAGTCACTAGGTTTCCTCTGCCTACCCTGCGTTGTGCGGGACACAGCGTGAAGTTAAAAATAAACAAAAAGAAAATATTTTTAAAGATCACTATATTGACCCACGCACGTTGCAGTTTAGTAAAGTATGCAGAGAGAACTTAGTGTTTCGACACTTTGTTTTGAGTGTTCTGCTCGTTAAAAAGTTATTATTTATTAGAAGATGACGCCAATCTATATATCTATACTTATAAAGAAAATTGGAGTGTTTATTTGTAATATTAAACTAATTGCTTTTATACTAATTGCATATCGATGTCTATACGGGATATATACCAAAACAACATTTTTTACAATTTTTATCTATCTGTTTATATATTCCGGCTAATATCTTGTGTGGCTGAACTGATATTGACGGGACTTTCACTGGTAAATAGCCGATGTAATAAGGAGTAACGTTAAGCTACTTTTAATTAAAAAAAAAAGTAATATTAAAATGTGCAAATTCTGCCTAGTACCACGTTACATTCCACGCAGACAATGTCGCGAGCGCAGCTAGTCTTAAAATATAAATATTACCCCAATTTGGAATTGAACCTACAACCATCGGTCTATATTTTAAAACAACTGCACCACGATAACAAAATCTTAATTAAAGTATTACGTTGTAAACAATATAAAAATAAATATTCATTACCCAATACCGCTGATTAATAGCGAGAGAAAAATGAATTTTCCGCGGGTGTTCTTTTAATGAAGTTATATAAAATCTTAAATGAACGAAGAGGCGATAAAAGGGTAGCAAATTGCTTTGTAAACAAATCCTAGAAAAAAATATTTCACAATTTGCTTGGAGAGCTTACGAAGGGAGATTTAATTCAGCGTTTCTTATTTGAGAGACGAATCTGATTACAGTACTGTCTAGTTTCATTTACAATGAATTTTTAGTTCAGAATGTTGATATATATTTCCAAAATTTTGAATATTATATTATGTTATGTTACACTATATTACTGTCACAAGAAAATCTGTACCTTTTTAGGGGATCTTCACGCTTTTTCCCGCTTACCAGGGTAGTCAGAGAGAACCTAGTGTAAACGACACTACATCATCATCATCGATGAAAATATTGCGTGTTAAGAAGTGGAACTTAACGCCGCGCTTTGTGTTTGGTACCAGAGGGGAAAAATGAAAGTAATATATAATCTTGTCCTCCAGTAGGAGTCGCCCGAAGAAAGAGAAATCCAAGACCATTGCATTTCACTCCGACCTTGCCACACTGCGCCACGACAGCTTCAAATCTGTGCATAAATCGCGAAAACAATTTACTACACTAAAAAAATCCCTGGTAACTGGGTTTAACACGTCTATTTTTGGTATTTGAAAATACATTTTAGAAAACCGACGTTTTGAACACCTTACAGGTCTTTTACTTGGTTCTAATAGACTATCTTCTTTTTTTTTTTATGGAATAAAGGAGGCAAACGAGCTGAAGGCCCACCTGGTGTAAAGTGGTTACCTTCGCCCATAGACATCCACAACATTAAAGTTATGGATGCGTTGCCAGCCTTGAGAATGTAGGACAGAAGGAGGGAGGAAGGATGGGAATGGTGGGAATAGGGAGAGCTGGCTTACATGCCATCGAACCGGAACACATCATAAGATATTTGGCGGTTCGTCTTTGACACGATAGTGGTCGCGAGCCAGTCGGAGAACGAATCTCCTACCACCAAACTACTGGGTTACCCGCCTTTTACGGGACGCTACCCAGCGGCGGGGGGGAATTTTATTCTTAACCCGTCCCCCCACGGGAAGTGGGAAATCTGTACAAACATAATCAGTGTTCATGTGTTTCATTTCAAAGTAAATTTTCTTTTTATTATTTTTAACAGACAGCTATATTAACAATTTATGTAACTAGCAATGTTTTTTTTATTTAAACAACATTTGGTATAAATATATAGTCAATAAAAACAATATTAATAATAAATAAAAAAGAGATAATAGAAGATAAAGATACGAATAAAAGCTGTTAGAAAAAGTAATGTCATTCAAATATTATACATCAAACAGTGCCATAAAAATACGAAGAAAACGTAAATAACCGTAATAAATAATTAAACACTTCATATAACTACTACAAAAATATTTTTATTTCAAACATAAAACGTAATACTGTGTATATTCCTACCACAAATTGTATCCATTAGCTATATTCTAATAATGAACAAGGCTGGCCCATTTCCGCGCACTTTGATAACGTTTCAAGCAGTGATTCACAAGGAAAGTCGTGCCAATGACATTAAAACAATTGCGAATATCTGTATATATATAAAATATAGATGGATATAAAATGAACGATTCGTGGAGCAATTGGGTCGCGATGGATTTCTGATAATTTTTTTATATTACAAATAATTTGTTAGTTTTCGCTTCACGCTGTATCCAGCATACAGCATAGACAGAGGAAATATAGTGTTAAAACACTCCGTTTTCCGCTAAATTTTGGAGACGTTGCGTGTTAAGTGGCGGAACTTAATGCCGTGCTTTGCCTCAACACCAGAGCGAAGACAATGAAAATATTAAATATCCACTCCAGTGGGAATCGCACCCGCAACCAGTCGCATATGCAGTCACAATTTGTGCCCCTATACCACAACTGGCTTTATAATATATTAATAACGTAATTACGGTTTAGCTGTTTTTGAAAGATTTTTTTAAATATTTTAAAAACATCAGTTAAAGTATATTTTGCTCCAATAATTGTGATAAAATCTTTTTACTACTTATGTATGCTTCTTTACTATTAAAAACCTTGTATAACAACTCCTTGATAATACTCTAAAAGAAGAACTTAAAACATATCGAAGAAACATGTAAAGTTTTTTCGCGTTAACAAAAGACTTCCTGTTATTTTTTGAATGAAGAATGAATGAAGAATACAGAGATTAAAATTATATGGGGAAAACATTTAGTTAACAATAAAAACTCTTTTGTACAAACAAAAAAAATATATTTTGTCCAAAATTAAACTCAACAATAAAGTAACGATGTAAATTATTAATTGGGCTATTGTTTTACATTCCCTTTGATACAACATCTAGGATCTGAGGCTCTTTAATATTACTTCAAGATCATTAGAATTGTTCGAGGTATTAAGAGAATATCGAAAATTGTATCTATTTTAGTTTTAACGACTATAGACTATTAACAAGTGAAGATTAAATTTTCCTAAATAATTTTTATTTTGTAACAGCCATAGGTTCTTTTAAATATTTTTTAAAATGTTATTCCACACTTAGGAAAATTGAAAAATTAGAAGAAGAGAAGTTATTAGAACATCAAAGACATTTTTAATTTCTAAGTGTTTTTTTCAATCATAGGTTTTTTTCTTGCAGTTTCAAGGTTCTTTCACATACCATGGTAGTAAAGACACACCGTTTTTCGATTCCGATCGAATTCAACATATTGCGTGTTGGCTAGTGGAACTCAACGCCGCGCTTGGTCTCTTTGCCAGCGGAACGAAGAAATATAAATAATTTTAATATAATCATTCCCCTGAGGAATTGAATCTACGACCAGTCACGTTTACGACTAGACGTTGTCCCACTTGCAACAACAGTCTTTAATATGTAGATTTTTTTTAGAAAGCCATAAAAATTAAAATAGATTATGTAGAATAACGTGAAATTTCTATTTTTCGTACTAAATAAAAAAGTATTTTATATAATTACAAAATCCAAAATGGAGAGTCACTGTGGAAGCCCTCTGCCCCAACTTGGGGACGTAGGATCATAAGTAAGTAAAAATATAATTACACAAATTCTAGATTGAGGCTAGTCGTGGCACAGGAGCACAAAGTGTAGCTGTAAGTTAACAGGACGGATTGTGGGTTCGATTCCTACTCAATGAGTTGAGATATTTAAGAATTACGATGGGTGGATTCGATTCCCACTTGAGGAGAAATATTTGTTGTTACCATTTTCTTAGCTCTGGTGTCGAGGCAAAGCGCGGCGTTAAGTTCCGCCACTTAACACGCAATGTCTCCGAATTCGGTGGAAAGTGGGAAACGGAGTGTCTTAACACTAGGTTGCCTCTGCCTATCCTACTGTGTGCGGTATACAGCGGGAAGCTAAAAAAAATCATATATTACCAGAACTTTAATTTATTTCAAAAATATTTAAAAATAAAAACAATATACCACTGTCACAATGACAAATACAAGAAAGAGCACTTTTTAAATCCTATACTAATCGTAAGACAATAAATACATCAGATTTGACGAGTAAATCTTAATAATCCAATTTAGTCAGAAGTTGAGTCTTTAATACGAAAATAAAATGAAATTATTCAGAATATTTTTATTCTTCATTTGAACGTTGTTTTACGTTATTTGAATACTTACGAAAGTTTATTTTTAAAATTTGGACCTGTATAATATAATTATATTAGAAACATAAAAAATATATTTATTAAATGATGATTATACACACTGGGGGCCCAGTCGTGGCTCAGAGACACAAAGTGTGACTGTAAAGCGACTGGTTGTGGGTTCGATTCCCACTTGAGGATATTTAATATTTCTTCGAGGATATTTGATATTTAATATTTCGATTTTCTTCGCTCTTGTGTAAAGGGGAAATCACGGCGGTAATTTCCGCCCTTTAACACGCTATGCCTCCGGAATTTTACGGAAAGTGGAGAACGGTATACCTTATAGTTCTAAGTTCTTCTGCCTGCCCTGCTATGTGCAGGATACAGTGTGAAGCTAAATAAATAGATACATATTGAAATTATTTTCATTCGTCTCGCTCTTATCTCTTATGTCACAGCGTTGAAGGGCAAGCGCAGAGGGTCTTGACACTGGGTTTTCCCCTAACTAACCTTTTATGTGGGAAAAAATGTAATATAGTATTCAAATAATTATATTGTACTGTAACTACAATTTTCTTACCAATTACATCAAAAATATAAAGTAGTAGTAGTAGTAGTAGTAGTAGTAGTAAAAATATATTCTAATAGCCACTTCAAAACACTTGCTGTAACTCGCCCGAAACAAGTAGGTACTTACAAAATTGAGTAAAAAAGTCCATAACAATAAAAATGTACAAGCAATATTTGGTACAACATAATCAGATAAATTGATATTCAGACATTTATTTTAACAGTGATAAGTATATGTATGTAATAATTCAGTTTTACTTGGGGCCAGTCGTGGTGCAAGGGCACAGTGTATCTGGGAAGCGACTGGTTGTGGGTTCGATTTCCACTCGAGGAGTGGAAATATTTATTATTTCCATCTTCCTCACTCTAATGTCGAGGCAAAACGCGGCGTTAAGTTCCGCCACTTAATACGCAACGCCTCCGAATTCGGTGGAAAGTAGGGAACGGAGTATCTTAAGAGTAGGTTCCCTATGCCTACCCTGCTGTGTGCGGGATACAGCGTGAAGCCAAAAGAAACTTCAGATTTTCTCTTTTCTCCACATAGTAGGGTGGTGAAAGAGAATTTTGTGTCAATACACTCCATTCTCCATTTTCGTCCCGAAGTAGTAACATTGCGTCTAGATTGGCGAATCTCAATACTGTGCAATGCGTCGTTATCAGACGATAAAACTATGTATAATAATTAAATCATACAATAAAGCAGAGAACGATTTCATAATTATTACAGTTCCACCGAATAAGAATCAAACCTACAACCAATCATGATTTAGTCAGACACTGTACCACCACGCCACGATGAACTATGTTTAATCGCAAGTTTTTAATATCTTTATAATATTTAGGCCATTCATTATTTTGAAATATTAAAATTTTAATACCTTTGTATTTAATTTTTAATATTTCTATAGCCTTACGCTTTTTACCGAATAATAGAATAGATAGAAAAAGCCTTGTATCAAAACACTCCGTCTTCTAATTTCCTCTCAAAATTGAGACATTGCGAATTGAGTGACGGAACTCAACGCTGCACTTATTCTTACTAGAGTGAAGTGGCGGAACTTAACGCCGCGCTTTGCCTCGACACTAAAGAAGAAAATAGAAATATTAAATATTTTCACTCCCGAGTGGGAATCGTAACCACAACCAGTCGCTTTACAATCACACTTTATGCCACTACTTAATATATTAAAAAAAAACAAATTTTCAAAAATACAACATATTTTTCAAAAAAAAACAAGCTGAAACGCAACTGATGTAAAACAATTTATCTGCACTTATTCTCGTACACGTATTGTATGTTGTATCGCGGCCAATTGGCAGCGCCGGAGTTCAACAGTCCCGTATCGGTGAGTCACGCTTATGTAAACAACGTGACAGTGACAGCTTCTTATGTGCTTATTATTTAAGAGGATTTGAAACAAATGTTTATTGAATGAATAGTATTGCTGTTATAGATTATGACTTTTTTTTAGGAAATTGAATAGAATACTTTTAAACATTTTTAAAGTGTTATTCCACACTTAGGAAAATTGAAAAAGACATTTAAAGAAAACGTATAAAATTTTTTTATACGTTTTCTTTAAATGTCTTTTTCACTGCTCAGTGGTGAGAGCGCCTGAACGGTATTCAGGAGGCGCGGGTTCGAATCCCGCTGCGTTCAAATTTTTATACGTTTTCTTTAAATGTCTTTTTCAAATTGAATAGAATTTAAACAAGGGGGTTTGAACTCACACTTCCTAGAAATCGTTTAGCGACTTGACCGCTAAGCCACGTGTTTTATATCTAGTTGCGTTTGATTTCTCACAAGATTTTTATCACTTATTTTTGTAGTTATCGAGATTTTTAAAAATTTTGTTTTCTCACAAGGCTATCTTACGAACTACCGTTTAGCAAGGGAGAATGCTATTTATTATCCTCGTTTGGGGGAGTCATGATTAAACATGGTGGTGGAAAGTGGAATAAGAAGTGTGTTAAGATTAGGTTCTTTCTGTCTGTCTGGCGCGAGTTACGTAAAATTTATTAAGAAAAATATTGCTTTGGTATTGTTATTATAAGACGCGGCGTTTAATTACGCCGATCAACATATAATATATTTTTTTTTTTTAATGGAATAAAGGAGGCAAACGAGCTGAAGGCCCACCTGGTGTTAAGTGGTTACCTTCGCCCATAGACATCCACAACATTTAAGCTATGGATGCGTTGCCAGCCTTGGAAATGTAGGACAGAAGGAGGGAGGAAGGATGGGAATGGTGGGAATAGGGAGAGCTGGCTTACATGCCATCGAACCGGAACACATCATAAGATATTTGGCGGTTCGTCTTTGACATGATAGTGGTCGCGAGCCAGTCGGAGAACGAATCTCCTACCACCACACTACTGGGTTACCCGCCTTTTACGGGACGCTACCCAGCGGCGGGGGGGAATTGTATTCTTAACCCGTCCCCCCACGGGAAATAATGTCTTAAGATAGACTCAAAATACAAAACAACCATGTGTGTAACCAGATTTCCTCTTCTAAACAACCCAAATCTCGTCCTTCACAACACAATAAAAGATTACTTTGACAAACATCAAACACGTACAAGGAAGCAACAAAAGTGTTTTATTAAAACTTATTGCGATGCCAATAAGATAGAGCGGATTAACGCCCCTCTTAGATCGTAGTATTTTTCTTAGAAAAGAGATATTAAGGAATGGGGGAGTGGAGCAAATAACGCCATTACTCTAAGGTACGCCTGCACCTAATTGCGATCGTTAACACGATACGAGCTGGCTGTCTCCTTTGTTTAACTATAGTTGTACTTGTTACAATATTTGTAAATAGCTATTGTTGAGTTTGGGACAACATACTCGTATGTATATATGTCTTTAGCGCTAAATGATTTGATTGAAAGGAATTGAAGTTCTGGTGAGTTTCTTGCGCCGGTTTTTCTCTGGAATGAGGGATTTAGCTTTGAACATTCAAAATGTAATATAGCTTATTATTTTGAATAGAAATATTCGATATTGATTTTGATTTTAATACTCTATTTTTCCTCTAAAAAGAATATAGATGTTCACGTCCTTATTAAAGTAATAAGAAAAAGTCATTTCAACGAAAATATTTCCATGAGATTACCCTGTCGCAGTGGTACAGTGCCTAACTGTAAGTAAGGTTGGTTGTAGGTTCGATTTCTACTTACGGAAAATATATAAATTATTTTCTTTACTCTGTCCCGGTATTAAAGATAAAACATAGCGTTGAGTAACTCAATGTAATATTTTATACCAGATCGGAGCCCCAAAACTAAAATCGAACCCAGAACCATCGTGCCTATACTAAAAAGTGTCCCAATTTCACTACAACATTACAGTAATGTAAGAAGAATTTCTGGAAAAAATCCAAAAATATTTGAAATAATATGTATATTAATTATAAATTGTTGCCATGTGTACATTTTACAAATCTAGTACGACACTCGACTAGGCAGGTTGAAGATCTGCCAAGTTTTAACATGAATAATCTATAAAGCACAATATGACTAACTCGTAGTAAATAATTTACTAATTTTATCCGGCGTAGTGGCGTTCAAAAAGTGTTGATTGAAATAGAATATTTATAAGTGGAATTTGCATTAAAGAGTTTATAAAAAAAAAATAGCTTCACGCTATATCCCGCACACAGCAGGGTAGGCAGAGGGAACCTAGTGTTAAGACACTCCGTTCCCCACTTTCCGCCGAATTCGGAGGCATTGCGTGTTAAGTGGCGGAACTTAACGCCGCGCTTTACCTCGACACCAGAGCGAAGAAAATGGAATTATAATTTCCACTCCTCGAGTGGGAATCGAACCCACAACCAGTCGTTTACAGTCACACTCTTGTGCCACTGGGCCACGACTGGCCACAAAGAGTTTATAAAATGTATATTTTTTGAGGTTATCGTGGCATAATCTATTTGACTGTATTTGTGATTAGTTTTAGGTTCGATTTCCACCCTGTGGAATGTTAATAATTTAGTGCTCAACACGAGATGTTTTAGCACTAGGTTCTCAGTGAAAAAGTATGAAGGTTGGTATGAAATATGAAGGTTTTTATTATATTAAGTTTTACCATTTTTTAAACAAAGCTTATTCAGTCATTGGTGATTTTAAATAATAAAAATATGTAACTTTACGTCATTCTCCCCCATAATATGTAAAGACACTCCGTTCTCTGTTGTCCGCCTGAATTCGGTTCTTGATATTACATGATGAGTGGCAGAACTTAACGCTGCATCAATAACACTAATACTAAAAAAACTCGGTAAGTAAAACTCGATAAAAAGATATTAAATATTAATAAATAATCGTTTAGAGATCGAATCCACGACTATCATATTTACTCGACTTGCCTACCACATAAAATGAAGGATGTATTTGGAGAGAGAAAAAAGTACATATGAAAATGATTTAATACCTTGATAAACATAAATTTTAAATAAACTCCTAGATTACAAATAAAATACTACAAAAAAATCAAAAATCTTTTAAATATTTACAATAGCTAAAAAAACTATACGAATCCTAATCAAAAACATGTTAATTTCAAACAACTGACAGTACCAATTAGTCGGCACTAACGATTTATATTTTAATTTGCCCTCACAAAGGCGATTCTTGAAGAAAGTGTCATCGATATCCTTTGCCAATACAAACAAAAAGTATTTATAAAATTGTACCGAGTTGGAATCGTTCTCCAAACAGCTTTGTTTTGACAGAATAATCTTGGAGTTTTATTTAGATCAGCTGTTTATATTAGAATAATCTGTTGTTTATTTCTAAAATACGTTAAGCTGGTGATCAATCATTGGCTTTCATGTTATACAATACGAAATATCCATTTTATTTGTATTATTATGGTTCTTATCAAGATTCATTGAATACTTATTTCTTTTTCTTTCCTTATATAAGGTTAAAAATTGTGTTGTTCCCGTTATTGTGGGAATTTTTGATTTCCTCTAACGGACGTAACAAATTTCAACGTTGTACACCGAAAAAATTACTATGTATTTTTTTTTTTTTTTTTCCACGCTGTATCCCGCACACAGCGGGATAGGCAGAAGAAACCTAGTGTTAAGACGCTCCATTCCCTACTTTTCGCCGAATTCGGAGGCATTGCGTATTAAGTGGCGGAACTTAACGCCGCGCTTTACCTCGGCACCAGAGCGAAGAAAATGGAAATATTCAATATTTCCACTCCTCGAGTGGGAATCGAACCCACAACCAGTCGTTTACAGTCACACGTTTGTGCCACTGGGCCACGACTGTAATCAGTTACTTATATACAGTAAGGTTATGACTCAGTATCAAGCAGAAATCTTATTTCTGAACTATGATAGCTGGACTTTATACAACATTAAAAGATCTTAAAACAATAAGATGTATATCATGTGTATAAATTGCCAAAAAAAAACGGCTTTCAATGAAATCAAGTATTAACCAATTATCTTAGCAGTCTATCTCTCCTTTTCTTTTTTTTACTAAATTATTATATTTTATTGAATTGTAGATAAAATATCTATTTGTTTTCAAATATTTTTAAGGGCTGACTTTTTCCATTTTCGTATGTTCCATGGTACGTAGGAAAAATCATGGTTACTATTAGCTTATTTTTTTTTTTAGCTTCACATTGTATCCCGCACACATCAGGGTAGGCAGAGGGAATCTAGTGTTAAGACACTCCGTTCCCGTAGCTTATTTCTAAACAATAAAAAAAACAGACACCATTTCCAAATTTTATTTGAAGTTAGACGTCGTATATGATATACGTTAAAATCACCCAAATATTCAAATTCACCCCCATATATAATAGATAGATCTATAAAACAAGTAAATCTTGTCTAGATTTAGGTTTATATCTAGGTAGCACGAATTTGTGAATTATTAATCTATTCACGTGCAGTTCAAATTATTGGATAGATCGTATTGAAATTTGGACTGCAGTTAGCTGTTACAAGGCATGATATGTAGATTTGTATGAGCAAGGTTTCAATGAAGTTCATTTCAAATATCAGAAATTATATATTCGAATTTAGTGGAACCAGTCGTGGTACGCAGGCACAAAGTGTGACTGTAAACGACTACTTTTAAACAATTTTTAAAGTGTTATTCCACATTTCTGCTACCCAAAGATTATTCTACGAACAATCGTTTGGCAAGAGAGAATGCTATTTATTAAATACTTTTAAACATTTTTTAAAGTGTTATTCTTTAAATGTCTTTTTGTAAACGACTAGTTGTGGGTTCGATTCTCACTCGAGGAGTGGAATTATTTAATATATCAATTTCCTTCGCTGTGGTGCCGAGGCAGAGCGCGGCGCTAAGTTCCGGCACTTAGCACGCATTGCCTCCAAATTCGACGGAAAGTGTGGAGCGGAGTGTCTTAACACTAGGTTCCCTCTGCCTACCCTGCTGTATGCGGGATACAGCATGAAGCTACAAAAAAATAGTAATAATAATTAATATTTTGAGGGCATCGTGGCGTAGTGTGAAAGCGCCTGACGTTTGAGCGATGAGAGTAAGCACGATGGTAGTGGGTTCGATTCTCAGGCTGGACTTGTGGGAATTATTATTATTTTTAAACTATTTTCATTTCTCCACTCTTGTCATTAGGCAAAAACGCGACGAAATACGACAAAAGCGATTAAATTCAAGAGGAAACTGGATAACGGAGTGTCTTGGCACTATGTTCTATCTGCCTACTAAAATACAAATAATCTTATAATATGTGAAGATAAAGTTATAAATAAACATATCCAGTGTATTAAATGTAGGTTTTTTATTAAAATAATAAGATTGCTTATTGAAGAGGTCTTTGAGTAAATTCCTGGCGGTAATTAAAGAGATTTCCGAACTTCAAAGCTTTTATCCCATTTTAGGGGATCTCCGACGAGAAATATTTTCGCTTATTCATCTTTGATACTAATTTTATTAGAGAGTTTGAAGATTAGAAACAAACAAGCTTGGCGAAGGCCGATTCTGAGCAATCAATTTAGCTGTTCAGACATTAAAAAAACTTTTAACATTGATTTTGTAAGTTAAAAAAATATTTATTTAGTAATTAGTAAAGAAAATGTTTTAAGCCTTACAGTTTTTTCTTGGTGATAGCTTAAGACTAGATATAATCTAATCAATACGTACTTATTTAAAAAGAATTTGTTAGAAGTGAAATGTACTTTTACATAACACAGTATATACAAGTATTATTAATTAAAGAAACGAATGCAGAATAAATAATTACTGAAGAAAAAGGATGAAAGTACAAGATTATTAAAATATTAACATTGTTTTTTTTACGTTTATTTACGATAATTTAGATTTAACTTTTCACCTGACTTCGGGGCATTGTGTATTAAGTAGCATAAGTCTATACCGCGGTTGTTGGTTGTTCTTATATACTTTACCAAGATCACATAAAAATTACACAATTAAGTTTGGTTAAGTAAAATTTTGAGTAAATAACACATATTAAACTAGATTTTTTTTAGTGTCAACTATATCCCGACACAGAGGAGTAGATAGATGGGACCTAGTATTAAGACACTCTGTTCACAATTTTCCACCAAATTCTGAAGGCACTGCATGTTAAGTGGTGGAACTCACCGCGTTTTGTTTAGACACCAGAGTGTAAATATTAAATATTACAATACCTCGAGTAGGGAACCCACAACCAGTCGCTTATACACACTTTAAGTCTTTGGCCAGTCGTGTCGCAGGGGCACTTCGACACGACTGACCTCAAAGACTAGATTAACGATTTAAAACAATTATTACTTAAAAGTATATAAAAATAAAATATTTCGTATACTACTGTTTCAAAGTTCCGAATCGTACTTCCCGAAACACAATAGTGTTGTGACGGAATTTAGTTTCCTGTCTATATCGATGAGTCTATTCTCATACTGGCAACGCGCCAGGGCTCTTCGTAGTGTGTAGTATCAACTTTAATTAAGAGCTACGTGTTTTCTACGATACGTATCTTATAATATTTTTTTAATTTTTCATATATTTTATTTGTATTTTTTGTAGTTAACTTATGGAAATATTTTAATTGTGTATTTTTTTAAAGAATTTCTACTTTATTATTTTTATTTATGTATATGATAAATGCTAACATTGTTGGGTTCATTCTATTTTTTATACCTTTAGATTTAATCAGTTTTTTTCCACAGAGCATTAAGAGAAAATGTAGTGTCGAGACTCTCCCGTCTCCACTTCCCGAGACTTTTGTCTTGTTTACCAAAGTAGGAAAATTAAAATAAATAAATTTTTATCATTTCCCCGAGTGGGAATCGAACCCAGAACCATTGCATCAGGCGTGGGTAGATTGTTACGCTGCCACGATGACCTCAATATCTTAACTTTTAATAGGTCGAAAGTTAAAAATAAATGAATTAGTATATTCTACATTTCCTCTGCTCATACCTTATTACATTATATGGAAGATGTGTCGAAATCTGATGTAAATAACACTAACGCTTAAGTTTAAAGCGCTGCGTTAAGTTACGGAACTTAACACGCAATGTCTAAAGTTATGACGACAGTAATAAAAGTCACTTAACTTCTTTCTACCTATTTTGCCATTCGAAAAAAGCGTAAATCCGATATAAAAATATTTAAGTAAAAAGTATTCAACATACAGAAACGATACATAAAACTAATAAATAATTAAAAAGAAGGTGCTACAAAAGTAGATTCAATTTGAAATTTTTATCATCTCTCCGAAGCGTATAAAATGTAGTAATGAAAATTAAATATGAAGTACAAGAGTATTTTAAGCAGCTTGCGTTCACGCCGAGACTGAGTGCCGTTATTAATTTTATAACATTTAATAGGTACTTTCCACTATTTTTACTTTTACTACACTGAAATAGGCGTTTATTATATGATAATTTTGTTTAAATTTTAAGAAGTTGTCGTGGTTTAGTAGGACGGAGTCTGAGTGTAATCACGATGGTTATAGGTTCGGTTCCTTATCGAGGAAATAATTATATTCTATTTTTCATTTCTCCGTTCTGGTACTTAAGAGAAAGCATAGCTTTAATATCCGTTACTTAAAACCCAATGTCTTGATTTTGGGCGGAAAGTGGAGAGAGAACGTTGTCTTGATTATATTATTAGATTTTCCCTAACTACTCTGCTACGTAGCAAAAGGCGTAAGATCGTTGTTGTTTTTAAACTAATGCCATTGTAGAGTAGTTAAAAACGTGTTATATGATGTTTATATGTTAGATTCTAATTTATATGTAGTGTGTGGGCATACTATTGATTCTCGTGTAAGATACGAAAGTACGCAAAACCTTGTTCACGATATGGGTACGCGATGTTTCTAAACTGGGTCGAAAGGAGAGAACAGAGAGTTCTCTTTATTATCTCTATTTAATTGTATAACCTGTTACTAAGACTATTGTTAAGACAATAAGCAAAAAACTTCATTCATGACACTCCGTTCACCACTCTCCTCCCGAAATTGAGACATGGCGTATTGAGTGATAAAACTTCACACTGTGCTTTGTCTCATGTACCGGGGAAGATGAATAAAAAAAAATCGATTTCCGAGTGAAGATCGAACCCGCTACCAATGAGCTTACAGTCAGACGCAATACCACTGCAAGTAACTTTTGCTATGATATAATTTTTTATTTGAAAGAAATACTTCTTGTGACCAATTTCTCTAAGTACACCAAGCTTCCAGTCTATTACAAACAGTCTAGAAGAAGATAAAAATTGAAGTTTAATTAAGTTGACCAGTAAAATATTTAAAGATCTTGGTTTCATTTAGCTCGATAAATGTGTTCCCAAGTACAATTAAAATCAACCGTCAATTCAATTTAGGTTATCCTTACACTATCACTATATTTAAGTTTAATTACTTTTAATTGGATAGCTGAATGACAAGTTAATGCAAAGATCTTATATTTTTTTTTGAGTTTTAGAAGCTTTATTTTAAGAATATTGTAATAAAGAAAGAAATTGTAATTAATAAAAATATTTTAACTAAAGGTACTAAGTTATATACAGAAGACATACATAATTATTGCTACAGATCAATAATAAAAAAAGGCAACAACAATGAATATCATAGTCTGTGTTTTAAGAGTTAAGTAAATTCTTATATATGTTCTCATATATGTTCAATTTTAAATAATGTTGATATAAAATAAAAAATGAAAAAGCAAAAAGTGTGGATTAAGAAACCTAAACAAACCGTACTACAAGTGGTATTAACTACATTAAACTTCTAAAAGCCTTTTTAAACCTACATGACATAAAACGCACAAAATTTGAACGTAGCAGGATTCAAACAAGGCGCAACAATAGGTACACTAACGAAGTCATATAAATTTTTTTATTAGCATATTTCTACTGCCCAAAGATTATTTCTAACAATATTAATTTCACATAAGATATCAAATTAAACTTACCATATATTTTCGACCACTGTGCCGGCGGCCTCCAGTCCGGGTAATGCTTAGGGAACTTCTCTCTTGTCCAATACGTATGCAGTACCATTCTGTAGACAGTCATTTTGTCCGGGTTACAAGTGTCAGTGTCAGAAGACAGCGCCGCCGCCGCTAGCGGCAGCAACATTAGTATAAGCCTCGCCATTTTATCGATATAGATTTTGCACTTCACTATCCGGCTTTCATACTGAGATTTTTAATCTGTAACAAAAATAAATGTTTTTAATTGCTCGTATCTACTAATTAATTATATCTTATCATTAGAGTTGTACTAATTAATTTATTTTGTCTTATCATAAGATCGTCTACAGATTTTTCTTCATATTTTTTGGGGAATTTTTATACACCCACATAGTTAGATGTCTTTTGATGGAAAAGATACAGATTGAACATAAAATAAAGTCACTTCATCTTCAGTCATCTTTAATAGGTTAGCGTTTTTGGGATATCTTTCTTGACAGAAATCCAGAGACCGCCAATTAACATCCAATTTCTCTAATTTAAATGAAAAGTAAAGAACGACATAGTTTCTTTTTACCTATCCGGTGAATATATATATAGGAAAAATTGTGAAGCAGCTTTTTCATGTCATAACTTTTATCGGCGAGGAAAAAGATTTTTTAATGATGATGATGCTATTTTAAGCTAGTTATTTCACTTTCACGTCTTTATATTTGTCATTCACGTCTTCATTGTTTTTCATAATATATTTTATTCTACTGTCAAATAGGGCAGATTGTAAAAAACTTTATAATTCACCATTTTGTTATGGCAGCCATTTTAAATTAATAATAATACAAATTATATATAATTGTCATCAGAACTAATGAGATATATTCATAAATTTTTATTGCAACAAAAACTGGGTCAAATGTAACCCGCAAGATTTCATCAACAGAGAAAATTAATAAAATCTTGTAAAAACATGTCTTTGCCACATAAAAGACCAAACTAAACATTCCTTCAGTATTAAAAATAGATAGTATCGAAACCAAACCAGTGAATGAGTTCGTTAGTCAAATATCACAGTAGTGGGGTCAACGTTCTAATCTATTTCGGTTCCTTTGAGGTGCAAACCGTTTGAATCAACATTGTCAGCTGAAACTCGGTATCTGTGAGTATCCTCTATCAAACGTTAAATTACGTCTTATTTCAGTGGGAGACTTGACAAGCTAATTATTACTGGCATTTTATTTTGGTGAAATATAAATTAATTGATTTAAAGTGGAGAGAAGAGTGTCTTGTCCAGATTATATCTGACTAAACTGCTGCTCGGAAAAAAGAGTAATAAATAATCTGTGTAGAAAATTTGGTTTAGAACATTTCTATGTAAGGAAGTACAAATATAATTTTAAGTGTTTTACAAAATAATTACATAAATTTGGATAACATTAATGGTTTTTGATATTTCTATTTTAACAATTTATGTCGGAAATAATCTTTTCATTTTGAAATAAATTCAGAAATTAGGAGTTATTTTATTTTATTCATTTTAAAACTAAATCATAGACTCACTTTACTAAAGTTTTATTTACAATAATATAAATAAAAATCTTGTAGGGAACTATTACTTATAATTATTGTTTATTTAGTTTATTTCATTTATACATTTATTTATTACAACAATACATAATACGTAATTTATTTATTATTTATATTTGCTTATATACTTATTATATTAATTCATTATACATAATATAATTTCATACTTACGTACGTATTAGCATTTAGTTTATAATATAAATAATATTCGGAAGCCGCCGGTAGTTGCGAATTCTTTTACCGGCGTAGCGGCTAATATTTAAGGCAAAAACAGTGGTTACTTTGCTTTCGATACGCTCACTGTTATTCCCTTGTTTTCTTTGTTCTCCGTATATTACTAGTTTATTCTTGTGCTCATTTAACTATTATATTATTATTTCGTGGTGTATAAAACTATTGTATTAACTATTGTGCAATTGTAAATGTGTAATTGTACATATTAAAAGTGGTGTTGAAATATACATTATAACACGAGTAAGTGGACTTTGAATTTCTACCACATCAACACTACAAATCTTATCTCTAACTCAGTCCAGTTCAGTCATTCCAGTCGTTTTCCCATAGAAAGCAATAATAAACCCAACAATTGTAATGTCAAAATTATCAAGACATTTTCTAAGGTAATTATTAAGTAGATAGCCCTTCTGTTTGACTATAAACTGCGACCCTTAAGGGATCGTAGATCATAAATTATCCCTCGTTCCCGAAGTCTGTCATTGAAAGGATGATGGACGAATTTTTGTTTATTTGAATAATATTCTTAACTTTTCGAGTTGACCGCAGAAACGTATAAAAACAATTTATTATCAAGTGAATAATGGAAAACATAGTACATTAGTATTTTTTTGTGCAAAGAATGAATATGGATAATGAATATTGAAGCTAGTTTTCAGGTTCGCGTTTTATCCCGCATAGTAAGGTAGATAGGGAGTAACTAGTGTTATGGTATTTTTTTCTCCGTTTCCCACCTTAACTAGAGATATTGCATTGAGTAATGGAATACAACGTCACGTTTTATCATTAGGAAATGAAAATAATTTAGATATAAGAAATGATTCCTTATGAGCATCGAAACTACAACCATCGTGTTTACGGACAGACAGTTGTTTTAGTGCGGTACGATGACGTCTCATGAGAGTGGAGAGGGTTTCCGCTGGGTTTTAGTGGGTAGTACCGGACTCATCGGTGAGTCCCACAGTATCATCCGTCCGTAAGGTAGTTTGCCTGTCTTATGTACGGATGGTCTGCGTAAACTGCATTTTTCCCAGCGAAAAAAAAAAAGAAAAAGAGTGCGGTACGATAGCCTACAGTTTATAAAAGTAACTAATCAGTAACATTCCATCCTAGTTATTACTAAAGTTTACTTGACATTGAAATACAAATACAATTTTATTCCAAATAAAGTTGAAATTTAGCAAAAAAAACGCTTTTCTAAAGGGTATTTACGCATTAGGTATTATTGCGTTATGTTTTCACTGACATATTCCTCAGAACAATATTGTTTAAAATATTACATAGTGCTAAGGTGTATTCAACTCTCTAACTTCAGCCTTAGTAATTAAAATAAAATTTCGGAATCTAACGGAACTCGAACCTGCGTCTTCTGTCATTTCCTAATTTTGTAAATTACACTTTAAGATCTTAAAAATATTCTGTGGATTTGTAAAACGTAAAGTATGAATATTTTATTTAGTTCTTTTGTGTATAAACAATAAATTAGTCGCAAAAAATATTTATTATAGCTTTTAATCTGTAATGATTTAGTATTTCATTTTCAACAATGCTAGGGGTGCCACCGGAGTGCCGTTTGCATACTGAGTGAAGCTAGTACATCTTAATATCTATAGGAAACTACATTTTCAAAGATTATCTGTCACCGCCATGGAAATAAAAAAAAATACATACCATCGGATTATAAGCTTAAATTAGCTCGCAAAATTTCATAATGATCGGTTCAGCCGTTTTTAATTGATATGCGCATGAAGAATGCAAAAAGTCTTTAGTACAGCGCTACACTCGTTTCGCCTCTCTTTGCTAAAAAAGATATATAACTATTATTAATTTAATACTCTATAGCAACTTTGCAATGCGCTAAAGTAAAAGATTTTGACAAAATAGGTATCGTATTATGTTGTAATTTGTTCAATATTTCTCATACATGTGTTCAACTTCGAACAAACTTCTCTAAGCTTCTAAGTATGTGTAGAACAAGGATTTATTTCGTGTAAATAAATTAAAATATGTTTCGAGTTATAAGATTTCTATGTTCACAAATATATTGTAGTTCATAAGAGATAGTAAGTTCGATTCTTGTAACAAATTCAAGAAAATAAATTATTTTAACGAGATTAATCGTGTTCGTCGATCATCATCATCGTGGGGAACGGAGTGTCTTAACACTAGGTTCCCTGCCTAGCCTGCAGTGTGCGGGATACAGCGTGAAGATAAAAAATCGTGTTTGTTTTGAAAAACGAAAACAAATCTTAGAAAAAACGACGTTTCAAGTACTTTATAGTAAGTAGTCTGTACTCACACGTAGACTTGTAGTATTTTCCAATACCAGATTATATGCAATTTATCCAGTAAAAGGGACTTATTTAAAATGTTTAAAAAACCTTCTAAAAAGCTCTTATAAAACACCTTTTAAAACAATTTAAAACATTTTTAAAGATTTTTTTGAATATGAACTGATAGACTCAGAAACAGAAATTTTAAAACAGACATAGTTAAGTAAATAAATTAGCACAAAGCGCATATAAAATACTTTGACGACGGTTCTTAACATTGTATGTATTTTTTATTTTAAGTGAGAATAATATAAAAACGCGGCGTTGATTTCTGACACGAAAGTAGAGAAAGGAGTTTCTCTACTTCTCTTTCGGAACGCAAGAATAAGCGTAAAGCAAAACAAATCGTAAAAATGAAAAGCCAAAATATATAAAACATAATTTTAAATACTAAAATTTGAATATTTGACCTCTGTGACGTCATTATTTTTTTCTTACCTAGTCAATATAAAATTTAAATAACACAAATTCATCATCCCCTAATAAAATAGCTGTCACTTACAATCACCTTCGAATATCATTCCATTGTTTTTATTATAAGGTTCAATTTTATTCGAGTCACGTACCAAATGCCCATCGGGAAAAATGTCAGCTGACGCAGGTCAATATGACTGTCTATATTTTCTTTTTGGATACCTTTTCGAAAATGTTGAAGGAGCTAATATATAGTTTAGTTTGAGTAAGGGGTGAATTTGTTATGAATATTTAACAAGAAAATGGCTACAAAATATGTTTTTTTACAACTTCACGCCTTTTTTATACTGCAGAGTTATCAAAAAGAACCTAGTGTTAAGAATCTCCGTTCTCCACGTTCCTTCCAAAATCGAATATAACTTGTTGATTGGCGAAACTCAACGCCGTGTTCTATTTTACTAAATCAGAGAAAATAAAGTAACTTAAACACAATCATTCCCCGTATAGGAATTGATTCCACTACTAATCCCATTTTCAATCAGACGCTGTTCAAGCCACGCCACGTTAGCCTCAATTTCTTCTCTTTTTTTAGCTTCACGCTGTATCCCGCACACAGCAGGGTAGGCAGAGGGAACCTAGTGTTAAGACACTCCGTTCCCCACTTTCCGCCGAATTCGGAGGCATTGCGTGTTAAGTGGCGGAACTTAACGCCGCGCTGTGCCTCTGATACCAGAGCGAAGGAAATGGAAATATTAAATATCTCCACCCCTCGAGTGGGAATCGAACCCACAACCAGTCGTTTACAGTCACACGTTCGTGCCACTGGGCCACGACTGGCCCCAAGCCTCAAATTTATGGCTTCATATTATTTTTTACAATTCTTCAGTATACCTGAAGACTGCTGGTTTCCCCCGGCTGAACCGAAGATCTTGTTTGGCTGGTTTACTTTTGTTTTCAAGGGAGGATTTTTGAAGTTTCAACATTTTTTTTTATTTTTACCTAATTGAGTTATTCAGTTATGCTTATCTAATACTATTTACTAACTATTTTTTATGGCTTCACATTTATTGCCGTGTGATCCCGGCTTAGAATAGGATCACCCTGGTATTGGAGGTGTCGTAAGAGGCGACTAAAATACGAGTGGTAGAGTCAAGTTACCAGTAATGGTAACTCGAATGGGCCGACTCGACCGGACTACCACCACCCCCGGCATCTGAAACCGGCGTTAAGCAGTGGCTTTATGCCACTGCGTTTCGCACCAGGTGATGCCGGGCACCGGAGCCCAACTCCCCCCCCCCCCCAAATATGACAGCGGTACTGAAAGAGAATCTACCCCAGGAGGGTACCAACATCACTGATGCTGGAGAATCCCTCCCTGAGTCTCTACACTCAGGCCGCCCGTCGAATTCTGGGGAGGGCACAGAACCGCGCTACAAATTCAGACAAGGCAAACGAGGCGTACGCTCCACGGCAACCCCCACCACGCTCAATGTGGATTTTTGTAATATCAGGGGCCTACATTCCAACCTGAATGCCGTTCACCACCACCTTGAGACGGCACGGCCGGCCTTGTTGTTTTTGACGGAGACTCAGATTACCCGACCGAGCGATACAGCCTACCTCCACTACCCCGGCTACAAATTAGAGCATCATTTCTTACCTCACGCCGGGGTCGCTGTATTCGCAAGGGAGGATATGAGTTTTCGTCGCCTTGCTAATTTTGAAGGTCGCGACCTGTCTGCCATCTGGCTTCGTCTGGACTCCGACGATCGTGTCCGCATCTACGCATGCCTATACAGGTCCCACAGTGGTAACGCGGAAACGGATCGACTCATGGAGCATTTGCAATCGGCCATTGATGATATGCTCTCACAGATTCCCTCCGCTGAGGTCGTGATACTTGGTGATTTTAACGCCCATAACGCCGATTGGCTAGGATCACGCACCACCGACCACGCGGGGAGGACTGCATTTGATTTTGCTATAGCAAATGGACTGTCCCAATTGGTTGATTCACCGACACGAATCCCGGACGTGGACAGCCACAATGCCTCCTTATTGGACCTTCTGCTGACTTCACATCCGGAACAGTACCAGGTGTCAGTGGACGCCCCTTTAGGATCCTCTGATCATTGCTTGGTACGGAGTGTGGTGCCAATTAAACGCAGAAGTTGCAGAACACCCGCAACTCGCCGTGTCTGGCACTACAAGTTAGCAGATTGGGATGGGATGCGTACATTTTACTCATCTTATCCCTGGGGGCCGGTGTGCTTCTCTGCAGATGATCCCAGGGTCTGTGCCGCCGCTGTCGCTGACGTGGTTCTGCAGGGGATGGAACTTTATATTCCTAACTCTGTGGTGCCAATCGGTGGCAAATCACAGCCTTGGTTTGGTAAGTCCTGCAAACAAGCTGCCTTTGGCAAGCGCGAAGCTTATCAAGCCTGGGCCGCGGCACTAGTCGCTAAGGATCCGAAGGCGAAAGCCTTAAAAGGGAAGTACAACCGATCCTCTAGGTACTTTAAGCGGCAAATTGCTAGAGCAAAGTCCCAGCATATCACCAAAATCGGTGAGAAACTTGAGAGGTGCCCGTCGGGAACGCGGCAGTTTTGGGCCCTCTCCAAGGCTGTGCTTGGCAACTTTAGCCAGCCTTCGTTTCCACCGTTACGCACAGAGAATGACATCCTGGTCCACACGGCGAAGGAGAAAGCCGATCTACTGGGCGCTCTCTTTGCCTCGAACTCGACTTTGGATGACCAAGGAACTCCTCCGCCGACCATCCCGCGGTGCCAGAGCTTAATGCCTAACGTTAAATTTAGCCAAAAGGCTGTTCGTCGAGCTCTGTTTTCCTTGGATATCCAAAAGGCGAGTGGTCCGGATGGCATTTCTCCTGTAGTGCTCCGAGCATGTGCTCCTGAGTTGACGCCAGTGCTAACGCGTTTGTTTCGGCTCTCCTACTCAACCGGCGTAGTCCCAGATTCGTGGAAGAGCGCTCTTATCCACCCGATCCCGAAGAAAGGCGATGGTTCCGATCCGACTAACTACAGGCCTATCGCTATCACCTCCCTGCTTTCCAAATTAATGGAGAGCATAATAAACAGCCAGCTTCTGGGTTATCTAGAAGATCACCAGTTGATTAACGACCGTCAATATGGCTTCCGCCATGGTCGCTCAACCGGTGATCTTCTGGTTTACCTAACGCACCGCTGGGCTGCTGCTATTGAAAGCAAGGGAGAGGGCCTGGCAGTTAGTTTGGACATGGCGAAAGCCTTCGATCGAGTGTGGCATAGGGCGCTCCTAGCGAAACTACCATCTTATGGGCTCCCCGAGAACTTATGCAAGTGGGTCGCCAACTTTCTCACTGGGCGTAGCATTAGGGTCGCTGTCGACGGGTTTTGCTCAGACTTCCTGCCCGTGAACGCTGGCGTCCCGCAAGGCTGTGTGCTGTCCCCTACGCTATTTCTTCTGCATATCAATGACATGTTAGAGGATCCTGGCATTCATTGTTATGCAGATGACAGCACGGTGAACGCCGTATACACCGGCCGTGCAGGTTTTTCTCGGGAAATCGTCGACGAGAGCCGAACAAAACTTGTGTCTTCCGTTGAGGCATCCCTTGGGAATGTCTCCTTATGGGCTGAAAGGAACCTGGTTGAATTCAACCCCCAGAAGACACAAGTTTGCGCGTTGACCACTAAGAAATCCCCATTTGTCGTATCGCCACTTTTCCAGAACACTCCCCTTCATGCCGCGCCCAGCATTAGCATATTGGGCCTGAAAGTTTCGAGTGAGTGCCAGTATCGTGATCATTTGGAGAGTAAGGCCAAGTTGGCCTCTAAGAAGCTGGGTGTCATCGGTAGAGCTAGACAGTACTTCACGCCCAAACACCGATTGTCCCTGTATAGGGCCCAGGTGCGGCCTCATATGGAGTACTGTTCTCATCTCTGGGCCGGTGCCCCCCAGTATCAGCTCGAACCATTTGATCGCATACAGCGCAGAGCCACTCGAATTATCAGGGACCCAAGAATCTGTGCTGGGCTTGACACTTTGGCGTTGCGTAGAGACGTGTCCTCGTTATGCGTTCTCTATCGCATGTATCACGGGGAGTGTTCTGGAGAACTGTTTGACCTGATACCTGCCGCTGAATTTTCCAACCGCACAGTACGTGCCAGATTGAAATATCATCCACACCATCTGGATACCTGGCACTCTAGTACTGTGCGGTTCCGTCGTCATTTTCTTCCACACGCCACACAACTGTGGAATGACTTACCAGCGGCAGTGTTTCCAGGTCGATACGACATGGGTACCTTCAAAAAGCGCGCTTACCTCCACCTCAAAGGCCTGCAACGTCCCTGTAGCTCCTCTGGTGTTACACGGGGCGACGGTGTTCACCTAACACCAGGTGACCCGAACGCTCGTTTGCCTTGTCCTTTTTATATAAAAAAAAAAAAAAAAAAAAAAAAAAAAGACTTCACATTTCAGACGTCTTATTTTAGGATTGTAAATAAATTATTTACTTAACTTATAGTAAATGTTAGTAAAATAATATTTGTTCTGCTTATAATAAATAATATCTTTTATAAGATATATAAACAGGGCAAATAATATTTTACTAAGATATATATTGCTTGAAAACCAAGTAAAACTTTCATAGAACAGGCTTTATGAATAACTAATGACTGTCTTCAAATGAATGTCTTCTATTTCACTCAAGTAAACGAATAGCATTTTAAGTGTCGGAATTTAACATCGTTTTTTATATAAATAGTTCAAAGCAACACATTAAGTTAAACATTAACTTTAACCTGAGAACAAATATGTACAGTACAATTATATAATTTAGTTTCAGATATATATATTTTTTTTATGGAATAAAGGAGGCAAACAAGCTGAAGGCCCACCTGGTGTTAAGTGGTTACCTTCGCCCATAGACATCCACAACATTAAAGTTATGGATGCGTTGCCAGCCTTGGGAATGTAGGACAGAAGGAGGGAGGAAGGATGGGAATGGTGGGAATAGGGAGAGCTGGCTTACATGCCATCGAACCGGAACATATCATAAGATATTTGGCGGTTCGTCTTTGACATGATAGTGGTCGCGAGCCAGTCGGAGAACGAATCTCCTACCACCAAACTACTGGGTTACCCGCCTTTTACGGGACGCTACCCAGCGGCGGGGGGAATTGTATTCTTAACCCGTCCCCCCACAGGACATAATTCAGATTCACGCATAAAAAGGTAGTTGGCAATAACCTGATCAAACAATCTGTTTTATATTTTCTGCCGCAACCAAGACGTTACGGAGTGAGTGCCGGAACATAACCTCGCGTTATCTTACTAAAGGAATGGAAATACTATAAATGTAGGGTTCGAACCCATAATCAATCAAATAGCGATTACAGTCAGACTATGCCACGATGGTCTCATATTAAAGATATTTAATTTAGTTGCCATACTAAAGGTTAGCAAGCAATTTTTATTCGTATTCGTAAAAAATCGTATACATAAAAAACAAAAACTTTTTTTGAGTTTCTAAAATGCTTTATGTAAACTTGTAATCTTTCCATCATTCATATTTTGCCCTGAAAACGACATAGTCTCGCAATGGGACAACGTCTGACTGTGGTTACTATTGGGTTGACAACGCGGTTAAAAGATTTTGGTAAACAAGAGAAAGTACGGCGTTGAGTTCCGCCAGCCAGCACACATTAGTTCGATTTCAGAAATCTCTTCATTTCGAGTGGAGAACGGAGTAACAATGGACGACGGACTGTCTGACTATTATGCGTGAAAAAGTATGAGATATATTTAAATTAATTTTAGTCTTCTAAAAATACCTTTAAAATAAAAAGGAGGTAAATTTAGAGAAAATGAAACGAAAAGCTTTCAAAATTTTAAATATGTTACGTGAAGTTAATGTGAAAATGTAATTTTTTGAACAAAAATGGAATTCTCTTGGCAGACGAAAATAATTACTTGTACCTACCTATACCTAGCTATCTAATCACTGTAAATATTGTTTTTACGTACATCGTAAAAGCCGGCAGAAGTTAAATAATATATGGGTTACAATAAAATCCCCTGTACCTAAGGGATACTCACGACTTGGCAACCCTACAATAAATTATAGCTGATACAAAGGTCTATAGCAGATTCTTGTTAAGAGTGAATTACACATCTCGTATTTGGGTTCCGTATAAAAATAAACTATTTGTTAATATAACATTTTAGAGGCCATTCTGGCTATGCGTTTGATTGTGAAAGTGGACTGATTCTCCGCAAGGCCGGGTTTGTGGGAAAAAAAATCCTTGTTTTTTTTCTGATTCACACTACAAGTATACTTAAAACAAATACCTAATATATAAAGTTTGATAAACCAAGTAAAAGTTTTATATTTAGTCTATTAATTTTTTTTTGCTTCACGCCTTTTTTCCACTTGGCAGGGTAGTCAAAGAGAACTTAGTTTAGACACTTGATACTTAGATACAGTGTGCACTAAAGGGGCCTACCATAAATACCTACCTATCTACATCTATTTATCTCTTCATCTTAAGACATAATTTATTTATTGATAAACTGAAACTGCAACCACATTGGTTTTATTCCATTTTCTATGTCTGTTTTTTTAAAACACAATACAAAGCGCAATACAAAAGCTTCTGCTGGTGCTTTCAGTCACACGTCACGAAGCGTCATTTTACTCTGAAAAACAAAAAAGTCGAGACATTTTTATACTATTTTATGTTTTCATTGTATTTACAAATAGCAGGGTATTATCTAATGTCTTGATTTTGGGGGATAATGGAATGTCTTGACATTAATTCTCTGACTATGGGAAAAATGAAAAGATTTGTCTTTTATATTTGCCACCGTAATAATAATTCCTAAAAGAAATATTATGGATAATAAATCCGTAATAATTATATATTTTTTTAATTTTATACAAACATTACTTAGAACTATTTATGTAAGCATATAGATTCAGTTTTTATATTTTTTTCTAAAAGAGTGCAGTATTTTATAACATTTGAGTAGCCAGCTTAATTGTTATAACTTACATAAATTAAAACTCTATTATGGCCACTAATTAATTACAATTAATTACAATCATATATTGTAACTTTAATACTTTAAGTAATATATTTTTTTACACTTTCTATTTTATGTCTTTTTTTTAAATATAAAACTTTAACGCGCCTGTAAAGTCCAACTCACGTCGTCAGTATCACTTGGAATGAAGATCATACGATTGTTCGATAAAAACGGATAAAATTGCATTCTGAACGATTGTCACCTTTTAAAAGGAACACAGAATAGACTGACATAACCTATAAAATAACCCTGCAAAACTCAAAAAATATATAAAGAATATAAACAACGGTACAACATTCTGTAAACAAATAAAAATTCAATTAAAATTTTAAAATTAAAACGTAAACTACAGCTCAAAAAAAAGGGACGAAAAAGTCCATTCTAACAAGCCGCGCGTACTAAAAACCACAATTTGTTATTATCTTCCCAAGGTGATTAAAGCCCGGTTGACATTAAGAATAACAAATATTTTAAAAGCTTTCCACTGTACTCGCGTCGAATTTATCTTTTACCGCCAGCAAAGTATTATGGAACTAATTACCATCGTTGTGTCGCTTCATTTCGTATGCATTTGCCTGACCTACATTTGAATTTGGCTGTATAATTTGCTAGAGAATAATTAAGCGAAAATTGACGAAATATTAAAGGCCTAACGCTAATATTGAGCTCGTTTAGTTTGTTATGTTTATAGTAATCTAAATTAATGTTGGTAACCTTTTTTAAGGTTATTAAAATTTTATGACGTGAAGTTTTATTTATTATAAGATTTTGATGTGATTTTTTAGTTTATTTTTGTCATAGCTCGCTCTCTTATAAATAGGACTGTCGTGGCGCAGTGGCACAAAGTGTGACTGTCTAGTGACTGGTTGTGGGTTCGATTCCCAATCGAGGAGTGGAAATATTTAATATTGTCATTTTCTTCGCTCTGGTATCAAAGGTAAAGCGCGCCGTTAAGTTCCGCCAATTAGCACGCAATGCCTCCGAATTCGGCGGAAAGTACGGAACGGTGTGTCATAACACTAGGTTCCCTCTGCCTACAGTGTGAAGACTAAAAAAACATATATTAAATAATGTCTATGACAATTAAGCGCTACACGATCCGTTATCGTCCATATACATTCGTAACTTACTAATATAAATCTATGTATCATAAATTCAAGTTTTAAAGCGGCGTTGAGTTTCACCACTCAACACAAAGACTCTGATTCGGGCGGAAAGTGGGGAGCAGAGTGTCTTGACACTAAGCACTCTCTGCCTACTCTGCTATATGGATAGAGTATGAAGCTAAAGCTCTTATTATTCACTTTGTCTATCAACCCCAAATTATTATTTCCTCTTTTGAAGTAACTTCATAAGCCCATATATATAAGGCTTAAGTCCTCAATCCCTTGTAAACAAGTATTATTCGTCCGCTCCATAGAACCACGTCAAAGCCTCTATAGTTCGATTTCGCTATTGTTTTACGTTCTATTAAACGTGTTTTTACTGTCCTAGAGTAGTGAATTGTCTATTTTAAAAGAAGAATATTTCTAAAATAAACTTTTGGCCAATCGTGGCCCAGTGGCACAAGCGTGTGACTGTAAACGACTGGTTGTGGGTTCGATTCCCACTCGAGGGGTGGAAATTATATTTCCATTTTCTTTGCTCTGGTGTCGAGGTAAAGCGCGGCGTTTAGTTCCGCCACTTAACACGCAAGCCTCCGAATTCGGCGGAAAGTGGGGAACGGAGTGTCTTAACACTAGGTTCCCTCTGCCTACCCTGCTATGTGCGGGATACAGCGTGTAGCTAAAAAAAAAAAAAAACAAAAAATATTTTTTTTTATTACATTTTCATATATGGAAATTTAACGCCACTCAACACGCATTATTTCAATTTTGCGCAAAATGAAGAACGGAGTGTTATAATTCTTCCCTCTCTCTGACTACTCTATTATACGAGAAAAATACACCTTTACCTTTAGGTGTATTTGCTTGTGGCCAGTCGTGGCCCAGTGGCACAAGAGTGTAACTGTAAACGACTGGTTGTGGGTTCGATTCCCACTCGAGGAGTGGAAATTATATTTCCATTTTCTTCGCTCTGGTGTCGAGGTAAAGCGCGGCGTTAAGTTCCGCCACTTAACACGCAAGCCTCCGAATTCGGCGGAAAGTGGGGAACGGAGTGTCTTAACACTAGGTTCCCTCTGCCTACCCTGATGTTTGCTGGATATAGCGTGAAGCTTTTAATTTTTTTAATTTTAATTTAATTTTTCTTAACTTATTTCGAATTTATAATTTCTACAATAAAATAAAATACTGTCAACTGCGAGTACATAAAATCTGTTCTAAAATGATGTCTTATTTCTTAAATTACTCTAAATAAATCGAATCTTAAACCATAATACAGTCAACAATTCCCTTTCACACCAAAAGACCTTAATTTCAGGCCAATTTCAGCGTTTCATATTACGATATTATTTGAAGGCTAAAGTTATTTTAACTTGGTACATAATACTTGAACTATAAGACTTAGTGGGAGTTACAAACTTGTAGCTTAATATCTTATATTTATGAATGGAATACCAAAGTTTCTCAGTGAGCAATGACTTACGTATTTCCCTAGGTTCGTGGTTTTAATGAAATGAGGTAATTGAATAGTTACTAAGTAATGTTCTGCTGATTATAATAATTTTAACTAAATTTGAAAAGTTTACTACCACTATCACGATATCCACCCACACCCAATCGTGCTTAAACTCAGACGAGCTTAAGCACGATTGGATGTGGGTTTGATTACCGAGGGAAAGATTACATATTAATTATTTCTATGTCTCCTCTCTTGTAATATAAAGTTTAACATTGAGTTCCACCAGTAATACTCTATACTTAACACGAAACGTCTCGATTTCTGTCCAAAAACGAAAAACGGAGTGTCTTGACATACATACATACATACAAACATACTTCTGTCACTTTATTTTTTTTCTGGCTATTCCACTATGCGGAAAACTGAATAAAACATAGATTAGAAGTAGGACTCTTTTGCTACACAACTTAGATCACATCACGTTCTTAAGAAAAGTAAAACTGTTGCACTATAAAAACAAATACTAAATAAATTCTATTCATTTTATTTTGTCACACTACGGACTTACGATCTGTACATTTTTTAAAAATAATATATTAAAAAAAATTTATAAAAAATTTTTCATAATTTCTTTTCATAAGATCAGTACTTAAGTAAAGCTTATACAATACACCCTAACATAGTCTACTTTTTTTTTATTTGAGTCGCCTTTAATTGGTCATAAAAATATTTAAGACAAATTAAAACATTTTTTTTAACTGTTAATATTTATGCTCTATAGACACGAGTCTGTACGTTTTGTTATCATATACATTTTACATTTTCATGTTACATTTTATTTTTTTTTAAATTACTATCTACTTTTCTAAACGAGTCACAGAGACAATTTACAATTAAAAAAAAAAACAAAAACATTTAAAACGCTATACTTCAAGCTAGATTAAAACCTACAACCATCGCTTACTCAGTTACATCTCAACTACTCTAAGAAGATTTCTAATCTAATCTATTACATCTAAGATACAAGTACTTAGCAGCTCCTCTTTGAAATGGTAATTGACGATATCGATAGGCTGTTTAGACATTAAAAACCGGAACTGGAGACAAAATGATAGCTATTTATTTAACATTTCAATTTAGCTTCTATTGTGTTTGATAAGAATCTTTATTTAGGATCGCCTTACAAAAGGTCTCCAAAGACAATATTTTGATGCCTCACCCTTAAAGTTACTCTGTGACCAGTGTTTTAGTACAAGGCTTGGAAATTTAGTAGTTTATTTTTGTTAATGTGTTAAAGGTGATAATATTAAATAGCTTCACGCTATATCCCGCACACAGCAGGGTAGGCAGAGGGAACCTAGTGTTAAGACACTCCGTTCCCCACTTTCCGCCGAATTCGGAGGCTTGCGTGTTAAGTGGCGGAACTTAACGCCGCGCTTTACCTCGACACCAGAGCGAAGAAAATGGAAATATAATTTCCACTCCTCGAGTGGGAATCGAACCCACAACCAGTCGTTTACAGTCACACTCTTGTGCCACTGGGCCACGACTGGCTGGAACACCAGTGTTAAAGGTGATAATATTATGATAAGTGCCTCTGTATTTATTTAGTCTGTATTATTTTAGAACATTTTGTACTGAATGATGATCGTATTTAAATAATTACACGGAAGATACATCTGTAGTTTTACTTTTTTTTTAGTTTAACGCTGTATTCCGGCAGAAGGACCTAGTGTTAAAACACTTCGTTTTCCACTTTCCGCCGAATTCCGGGGGCAGTGGCGGAACCGAACGCCGCGCTTTGTATCCACACCAGAGCGAAGAAAGTAGAAATATTAAATAATTTCCACTTTTCGAGTGGAAATCGAACCCACGACCAGTGGCTTTACAGTCACTTGCATGCACACTTATACTTTGTGCCATAATAAATACTGTAACTGCCTAAAAAAAACAAAATGATAAATTATATTTTCTTTTAAGAGCTTGTTAGTATATAGTTCTGGATATGGAAAATTGTAATAAATATATCATAACTGAGACATCACTTTACAAAAATAATAAAAAAATATCTTATTTCTTATTGTATATACAAATATCTTACATAAGAACCGTCAAACATTCTTCGCGTTTTTTCCCGCGTAGACTGCAGTGCATTTGAAAATATATATCATTAATTGAAACAAAACTTTTACACTGTCCAGTTTCGTGACTGTAATCGCAATTGGCCGTGGATACGATTCCTACTTGATGCAACATCATAATTTATTTATTTTCATTTCTTTGTTCTGGCGAACAAGACAAAGGGAAGCGCTATATTCTGCCATTCAGAAAATTATTTAATTCGGCTAGAAAGTGAAGAACAAAATATATCTATACACTAGCTTCTCTCTGACTACTTTTTTTTTAGCTTCACGCTGTATCCCGCACACAGCAGGGTAGGCAGAGAGAATCTAGTGTTAAGACACTCTGTTCTCCACTTTCCTAGACGGAAAAGGTGTAAAACTAAAAAAAAATAGATAAAAGACTTAAAATAATTTATTATATGACAAACCTATACTTAAATTTCCAACATATATTTATTCATTCAAAATAATAAAAAATATAATATTACTTTTCTTTATTCGGTAGTCAATAATCACGTTGATAAAATCAATGGTCATTTCGGTCCGTCTGTCATTTGGTAAAAGCATTGTCGTGTATCAGGAACTTGATTTGAGTAGTTATTGATTGAGTTTGTTTCGATTTTCTATATATTTATTATTATGATAGATTGTGTTACGATGTTTATGTGTATAATTTACTAAGTGATTTATATAATGTACATACATAACTATATTATTAAAAAAAAAAGCTTAACGCTGTATCCCTCACACAGCTGGGTAGGCAGAGGGAACCTAGTGTTAACATACCCCGTCCCCACATCCCGCTGAATTCTGGAGACATTACGTATTAAGAGGCAGAACCCAACGCCGTGTTTTGCTTCGACACGAGAGCGAAGAAAATGAAATAATTCATATTTCATTTTCTTCGCTCTGGTCCAGTCCAGTCGCGTTTTCAGTTAAACTTTGCGCTCCTTCAAATGCATCACGACTGGCCTCACAAATGGGAATATTAACAATTGTTCGTATAAAAAATCTTTGGGCAGCGGAAATTTGTAAAATCTAGACCTCTGCAGGTCTTAACAACCACAAATATTACAAGTTTATAAGAAGTTCGACGTAACCGGATGTAGAACGCATGGCTTAGTGGTCATAGCGCTTTGGCGGTTTCCAAAAGGTACGCACGATTCAGCTACCTTAAAATATTTATACAATATTGATAAAAGAGAAAATATTTGATTCGTCCTATTAATAATATAAAGATTACTTAGACTACTTATCTATTATTCGTCATTTCTCTTTTATTAGTGAAAATGCCTGACGATGAACAAATATTTTTTGCTAATTTAAAGGCAGTTTCATAAAGTAAGATTTTAATACAGTTTTTGTTTTTGTGTATTTTTTCTGACCTTCACACCTTTCCCCGTATATAATGGTAGTCAGAGAGAAAAGACATTCAATATATTAGTCACGGTTTTCTGATATTTTCAAGATATTCTGATATTGTCAAGATATTCTGATATTACCAAGATATCTTGTTTATATCATATTTATATTCCTCGTGTCAAAATATTCTGTTCTGCACTTTCCACCCTAACTCGAGAATTTGTTGAATGCTTGTAACCTCAACACCTCGCTTTGTCTTATTGACCGAAGCGAAGGTATGAAAATAATTTAATTATGATCATTCCACCGAGTGGTTTTAATCTTATTCAAGGGAATATATATAACTATAAAATAGTTATATCCTTAAGACTGAAGTCCAAGTCTGGAATCACAAAGCACAGCCTTTTGTTTTACTATTTAGTACGTAATATTAACCTACATTTGTATAAAAAAGAAATAAAAAAGTTTATATTCAACGCACAAAAATAATATGTACCTTACCAATTTAAGTGTGAACCAAAAAGTGATATAAATATATTACATAGACCGCGTCTGACTGGAACAGAGATGGTTATGATTTCGATTCCCAGTCGTGAGAATTATATTTAAATTATCATTTCTTCGCACTGGTACATAACACAAAGGGCGGCGTTGAGTTCCGCACCTCAACACGCAATACGTCAATTACAAGCGGAAAGTTCGTTGCGGGAAATAACCTAAAGCAAGAAGAAATGAAAAATATTTCCGTTATTTTTGAATTTGAACTCAACTCTCAAAAAAAATCACAAGTACACTCAAAAATATAAACACACCTCGCTACTTCCATATTTATTAATACATTCCCCACAAACATATTCAAAACGATATTTGCACAACCAAAAGAAGAAACCAGAGCAAATAATAATTACACAAGCAATTATAAATGCATATGGAATGGAAGACGTATAAAGTACCAAAAAAAGTTGATATAAAACAGTGAACCTGGTAGAGATATGCAAAAAGAAGTGTTCGTTCTACACTCAGCGCTTTGCCGTCGCGATTCATTCAGCCGCGAAGCTTCTATGAATAAATTACTAACAACTGTTGATTTTACCAACATTTCTATAACAAGCTATTTTTCATTGATGTTAAGGTTTATTGTTGTGTGTTTACTTTACTTTGTGTTAGGATATCCTTTTATTATTTGGAACGGCTTTTTTTTTAGTTTGACAATGAAAAGAGAACTTTGGTGGGACTTTTTAAGAAGAGGTTAGTGAAATTGGATGTAGTGTTTTAGTATTATGAAAACAAAATGTATTAAATATATTATGAGGGTCCAGTCCAGTGGGAATATTTATTATTTCTATTTCCTTCGCTCTGGTATCAGAGGCAAATGCCTCCGAATTCGGCGGAAAGTGGGGAACTGAGTGTCTTAGCACTAGTTTCCCTCTGCCTGCCTCTGCGGGATATAGGGTGAAGCTAAAAAAATATATATTAACATTTTTGTAACTCAATTAGCTCATTACATATATACATTTTAAAATAGAAAGAAAGAGACTTTTGAAAATGTGTAAAAACAAAACCATCATATACTATATTCTTTGAGGCCATCTTGGCACAGCAGGGGTATAAACGCGATTGATTGTGGGTTCATATTCGTTTCTCCGCTTTTATACGTCAGATAAAACGCGGCAGTGAGTTCTGCCACTAAACGCAATGCCTTGATTTTAGGCTGAAAATGGAGAACGGAGTGTTTTTAAAAAAATTTTAATACTCCCATTGACTTGCTATAAGGCTTACCCTCTATTTAATTTAATTCCAATAATTTTAAACATTTTTAAAGTGTTATTCCACACTTAGGAAAATTGAAAAAGACATTTAAAGAAAACGTATAAAAATTTGAACGCAGCGGGATTCGAACCCGCGCCTCCTGAATACCGTTCAGGCGCTCTCACCACTGAGCCATGCGTTCTACTAGCCGCTGCGTCGAAATTCTTATACGCTTTATTACAACTTATTTATGTTGTTAGCATCTCTGTAGAGAGATTTTTACAAATTTCTGCTACCCAAAGATTATTCTACGAACAATCATTTGGCAAGAGAGAATGCTATATATTAAATACTTTTAAACATTTTTAAAGTGTTATTCCACACTTAGGAAAATTGAAAAAGACATTTAAAGAAAACGTATAAAAATTTGAACGCAGCGGGATTCGAACCCGCGCCTCCTGAATACCGTTCAGGCGCTCTCACCACTGAGCCATGCGTTCTACTAGCCGCTGCGTCGAAATTCTTATACGCTTTATTACAACTTATTTATGTTGTTAGAATCCCGCTGCGTTCAAATTTTTATACGTTTTCTTTAAATGTCTATTTAATTTAATTCCAATAATTAACCTATTTTTAGCTTTCATAATTTATCTGGACTATAGAAATCTAAATATGATTTTAAAGTCTCGGCGGCCCAAATTCAGTCTGCTCGGGCTAATTTTAAATACTAAAGCACTAATTTTAGATTTATATTAGTAAATTGGTTTTATCAAAATTTTAAATAAATTTCAGGCCAATTTTACAGTCATTTAACAAGTTTAAGTTATTTCCCAGTTTCATTTCCACTCGAAGAATTCAATTTTTCTTCGCTCTGGTGTCGAGGCAAAAGCACGGCGTTGAGTTCCGCTACTTAATACACAATTCTGATTTAGGCAGAAAATAGCTAACGCAGTCATTTTAACGTAACGTCAGGTTCCCTCTGCCTATCCTGTTGAGTGCGGGATATAGCGTGAAGCTTTTCAGCCAGTACAGGTAAGTAGCAGTAACTATATAATATATTTCTACGAAAACAAAATGATTCAAGAACACTAGCCAACCTTGCAGAATCGACACCTCTGTTGTGACACACTGACACGAAAATATATTTAGTACAGCTATTTCAGATTACGCGGTTCGACGAAGTCTCTTGTCATTCGCGATAACGTAGCGTTCACCAGAATTTAGATTTCAATGAAAAATACTAGCGGAAGGGGATATTGTTACAGTTTTTTTATACGATTATAAGTAATTACATTTAAAATTTTTAATTATGATATTAAATTAAATTTAATAATGTTAATATTTGATTTTTCTGTGAAAATAAGTTACTTAGTTTTTTTATAACCAGCTAGCGGCCCGCTTTCGACTTCGCCGCGTAAACTGTTTCGTTATATTGCAACCCTCGGGGGTTGTAATATATATTTAAAAAATAAAGAAGCCTATTAAGCTTGGATTATCTACTAGGTACATATGTTCCGAAATTCATTACAATCGGTCAAGTGGTTTAGATTTTTCATATAAACTTTCATCCACCTATTTCAAACAAATTTAAGAGGTTAATTTTTGAAAAAATTAACAGTGTTTGACCCTGGATTATTTACTACTTTCATTCTAAATTTCATCTAAATCGGACCAGTAGATTAGCCGTGAAAGCGTGACAGACAAATAGACAGACTTTCGCATTTATATAATGTCCTCTTTATAACCGAATAAGGAAGAAAAGAAAATATTAAAATTATGATCATAACACTTAGTGGAAATCGACCCCACAATTAATTGTAATTATAGTCTGATGATGTCCCACACGCCATGGCTTAGCCTATTATATTTGTTTAATTAATTTTAATATAATCTGAAATAAATAATATATCAACATAGTTAATATAAATCTTAAAGTTAAAATGACACTCAGGTTCTTCTATTATAATAAAAAGGGCATATTTTCAAACTTCGATATGGAAATTGCTTCCGAACGCTATTTTTCTACTGCCCCAGTTGCGCACTTTAAACTTTCAAGCTTCCAAAAGTACAATAATCTCACAATTTTTCTCGGTAGCGAAAAATTGAAAAATTGAAGTTTGCCTTACTTAAAAATCTACAGACTTTCCATACAATTTTAAGGATGTTCAAAACAGCTTAGATAGAACGTTTTAAATATTTTGTTAATAGCGCTGTTTTATGATTTCGTAATAATGATTTTCATATTGTTTAACTTACTGATATGTCCTGATACATGAATCAATAATAAGTAAAATGACTTATTTATAGCTTCATGCTTTTCCCCAGTTAGCAGGGTAGTCAGAGAGAATCTAGTGTCATAACACTCTCTTCTCTTCTGTTCTCCATAATCCGAGACATTGCGTTTTCAGTGGTAGAACTTAATGCCAGTATGCCGGAAAATGAAAATAATTTTTAATTAATCATTTCCTAGAGTGGGAATCAAGCAATCATAACCAAATGTACAATCTGATGCCGTTCGTCTGGGCTACGATGGCTTTTTTAACGTTTAGCTTCCTAACGTTTATAAAAAAATAAAAGCACTGAAGACGTTCTTTAAAATTATGTTATCATTGTTCTGATTATACCCGAAACGTAAAATGTATATTACCATCGGAGAAATGTGCATATTTTCAAACAAATCAAACAAACAACAAAGTGGATCGAAATAACGTTACTATACAATGATAGATAGATACATAAAGGTGAATTAATAAAAGCATAGTACAAATATTGTTTAACATAAAAAAAGTAGGAGGTTATAGAAAGTCTTTTATATTTAAGTGGATATTAATTTACCTAATTGTTCTTATTACATTATAGTACCATCGTGGCACTGTGGAACAACGTCTGACTATAAGTAAGAAGGTTGTGGATTTGATCCCACTCGATGAAATTATTATAATTTAGTTATTTTTTTCTTCGCTCTAGTATACAAAACAAAATATGGAGTTCAGTTCTGTTGCTCCACGACGGAATGTGGGAGTCAGAGTGTCATTAAACATAAGGTTTTCTTTTACTACCGTGGGATATGGAAAAATAAGTATTTTTTAAAATTCTACATTTTATACTATATATTTTTTTATCTAAAAAGTCTAACTTTCATATGTTAGAAAATTCAATATTCCTCTAAATTAATTTTAAGTCCACAAGCGATATATTCAACTCATTCAGATACTTTCAAGTATCTACGTTATCATTAGTTGCAAAAGTCATTTTTAAAAAAAATATACAAAAAAATTAACAATTAAAAAAAGAAACACAGTGTAAAAACTGTTTACACACAAAACCTGCTACGTTTCTTGAAGTTGTTCGTTTCCTTTGCTACATAGTTTATTGGCAAAGTAAAAACATCTTATAGTAGAGTTCCCCTATATTTGTGATATACAGAAATAGAGTTCGAACTGGGTCATCGTACGTTAGTTTCGCTTCAGTACGTTGATGTACGACAGACAACACAAGTTATTCAAATTATTTTTTTTCGCTTTATATCAAGAAAATAGACGTAAGTGCTAGTTATTTTTTAAATGTCCATTCTGTTATTTATATTATGGCTTTTAGGGGTCACAATTTATTATTTCACCAATGACACGTAGAATGGAAAAGACACAATTTAGATTAGTCAG
Source organism: Dryas iulia moderata (assembly GCA_019049465.1). Taxonomy (NCBI): domain Eukaryota; kingdom Metazoa; phylum Arthropoda; class Insecta; order Lepidoptera; family Nymphalidae; genus Dryas; species Dryas iulia. Next base: position 12,811,440 of record CM032428.1, read on the forward strand.
CTAAATATCGAGGGAAAAAAACGTAAGAGATTAGATTAGCGGTTTGAAAATAGAAAAATCTTTAATTGTTAAAAACCACCTGAAAAAATAATAAATATATAAGACATCACAAAATTGTACAAAAAAGTAAAAAATAATAAATACACATAGTGTTACTTTTTTAAATGCCTAAAATATGTAAAAAGATGCGGGTAGAATCTAGTGTCAAAACACTGCATTCTTTGCTGTTTGCACATTTTTTCCGAACTTTCCGTGAGTGTTTAATTATGGAACTCAACGTCACAGTTTATCTTGCAATGCAAGGAAATAAATATAATTAATTAAACGAGTGAGTATCGCTTAAATAATGTCTAATCATTTAAATTATATAACTAAAAATATTAATATAGCAAAAAAAAAACAATTATTTTCTTATTTATTCCCTTTAACATATCTACTTGAAATTTAAGCGGAAAAATAAATTATTTACAAGTGCAAATTACTTTACAAGGAGAGGAACTAATAGCAGTACCTGGACTTGCGATACAAGGGCAAGCTTAATTCCCTGAAAAGACACAAAAAAAAACAAAACACTCAAATAGTGTTAAGACACCTCTTACTCCGTATACCGCCCGAAGTTGAAACATTGTTGGTTGAGTTACAGAACTCAACGACGCGCTTTGTCTTACAAGAGAACAAAATAGCTTAAATATTGGGGCCAGTAGTGGCGCAGTGGCATAAGCGTGTGACTGTAAACGACTGGTTGTGGGTTCGATCCCCACTCAAGGAGTGGAAAATTTTAATATTTCCATTTTCTTCACTCTGGTATCGATGAAAAGCGCGGCGTTAAGTTCCGCCACTTAACACGCAATGCCTCCGAATTCGATGGAAAGTGGGGCACGGAGTGTTTTAATACTAAGTTCCCTGCGCCTACCCCGCTGTATGCGGGATACAACGTGAACCTAAACAAAAAAAAAAAAATATTTCATTGAGTGCGAATCGAACCCACAACCAATCGCTCTATACCGCAGTACAACGATAATCTCTAAATCTACAAAAGTAACGAGATGTACCTCAATTTATTCAAAATATCCTATTTTTGAATTTCATTCAAGTGGCTTCCTTAAGGAAAGTTCAGTTTTATTTTAAAGAGATTCCATCTTTAAAGCTATCACATTTTGTCAGCAACCAAAAATCCAGCGTTTCGTACTATTCAAGTTTTCCCAGGCGGAACACTCTGAGTACCAGTTAGACGAAATATGAATTACAGTGAAATTTATTTTAACATTTTAACCTTCAAGTACCTTAACTACGTCAATTCTAGGATACTTCAACTATTGAAAGGAGTTTTAAAGCTTTCGAAGATATTATTTAAGGAAGCTTGAAGTTAAAAGAAAAATTATATATACTTATTGATTAATGTGTAATAAGCGATTGCAATTGTGGCAACGGTTATAATGTTTATGATAGCTTAATCGCTTTTTTCTGCGTAAAGTCAAAGAGAACTTGGTGTTAAAACTTTCTTTACTAACACTTTCTACCCAAAATCATGAGAGTTAAGTAGCGTATATTAACGCCACGCCTTGTCGTAGACAAATACTTTAAATAAGCAAAAATAATTTAAGTACAATCATTTTCCCTAGTAAGATCTAAATCAGTGTCTTGATTTTTGGTAGAAAGAGGAACGAATTATCTTGACCCTAGGATTTCTCTGACTATCCATTTATTCGGGAAAATTTTTAATAATAAATACTAATACTTTATTTAATTAAATTTATATACAGCTTCACGCGAACCTACTGTTAAGACACTCCGTTCCCTACTTTCCGCCGAATTCGGAGGCATTGCGTGTTAAGTGGCGGAACTTAACGCCGCGCTTTACTTCGGCACCAAAGCTAAGAAAATGGAAATATTAAATATTTCCACTCCTCGAGTGGGAATCGAACCCAGTCGTTTACAGTCACACGCTTGTGCCACTGGGCCACGACTGGCCACACTTTATTTAATTAAATTTATATACAAATGTATTTAAATTCGTAAACAATATTTAATTTACTCTAAAGCAGGCAATCTTGAAGCCACCGTGAAGATATCGTACTTTTATTTGCGTACGTTTTACAGCGAGAGTCACTTTCAATTTTCAGCTGAAGCACTTTATTGCTTGCTTTGCGCGTGACGAGAGTACGGATGGGATGGCTGATGGATAAGTGTGTTATATTATTTTTTATATATATACTTTTTTATTTTATTTTTTAATATTATTTTCTATCTATCTTTATGCTGCTTGTTAAAAAGGCGAAAAAAATTCTATAAGAACTATGTTCTTTAGGTTTCTATAATTACATTAGCGGTATACTTTCGTTGACCATTTGAATTTGTATTGTCAAGTAGGTTTAAGTGTCGTCCAAATATACCTTACTTACATGTCAACAATAATAATATAATAAATTTTAATAAATGTTTATTTTTTAAAGTTCATTTTCATCAAGTGTCAATAAGAAATGTTCATTTTCATCAATTAGAGATTAAAAATGTTTTACATGTCATATAAAGAGACAGTATTTGAAAAAAACAGCTAACTATTTTTTCCTGCATACTAGTATGCCATAGTCAGAGAGAACCAATTGCCAAGACACTGTGTTCTCCACATTCCACACGAATGCGGATATTGTGGAACAGTCCTCATATACGAAAGCGAAAAAAAAATTATATACAATAGGTATATAATTAGTATACGACAGTTTAATATAAGTCTTCTTTTTTAGCTTCACGCTGTATCCCGCACACAGCAGGGTAGGGTAGAGGGAACCTAGTGTTAAGACACTCCGTTCCCCACTTTCCACCGAATTGCGTGTTAAGTGGCATAACTTAATGCCGGGCTTTGCCTCGATACCAGAGCGAATAAAATGGAAATATTAAATATTTCCACTCTTCGAGTGGGAATTGACCCCACAACCAGTCGTTTACAGTCATACGCTTGTGCCGCTGTGCCATGACTGGCCCCATAATTTAATATAAGTAATTTTTATTTACCTCAAAGCTCGAAATTACAGTTCAATTATTTGTATAAAAAGACTTCATTAAAACATAAATTACAGGACTTTCTGATAATAGAAATAATAATTCCCTGTACGAAAAAAATACATTAATATGTCAAGGAAAAAGCCAAACCATTTTTATTGGTCACCGCTCACGTATTGTTATAACACTAAAACGTGAGAAATGTGAACGAATTCTGCTGCACTCGTAAATTGAGAAATTATTTTGGCATCTACAGATATATAGTGTTTCGTAATGGGAGTGGAGTTACTTTAAAATTTTAAAAATGTTTTAAAGTTGGATGCTGAATGAAATGAAAATGGTTTAATAAATAAATTTTAACAATGTCTATTTTCATGGAATATTTTGAGGTCATCGTGGTGCAGTGGTACAGTTTTTTTAACTGTAAACTGATTCTATTCTCTCTCGGGTATATATAAAATATATTTATATAAATAAAAATAATTTAAATTATTTTTATAGTTCTGCTCAATTAAGAAAACTAAGCAAAGCGAGTTCCAAAATTCAACAGGCAACGTTACAATTTCAGGTGAAAGATAGAAAACAGAGTGTCTTGGTTCCTTTTGGCTAGCCTGCCCATCTTTGTTATAAGGGAAAAAGCATGAAGCCGTGTTTAATATTTTTAATGGTTTCGAAGCATTATTTAATATAGATGGTGGTATTATATTTAGCGTTACAAATGGTACAATTAAAAAAATATTTTATTGTTTATTTTTTATACAAACCATATAAGCAATTATTCTACACTATATGTAAAAAGTTAAGGAAACGAATTTTAGTCTTAATTCGTTTAGATGTGTTGCCTCGTATGTATTTTAACTTGGAGAATGCTCAATCTATTACCCACTCTTATTATATTGATACATATATTAGAATCTTCCTACATTTGCTTAAGAAAATTATGCTGACCGATGAGTATAAAATTTGACATAGTTTAGTCGACTATTCGTGACTATGGTTACGCATATATTACGTGTAACCACAGCCTATAGTACAGATTAAAGTCTAAGTTAATCAATTATAATATTAACTTAATCTAACTAGTTTAAACACATGGAAAGCATAGAACATAATTATTTAAGACTACTTTTCTTTGCTACGGTGAAAAATACCTAAATGTTCACTATCATTTTCTATTTCAGGTTTTTTTTTAATATTATAATTAATTTGTTGTAATTTTGAAACCGAACACACTATAAATATGTCATGTATGCTTTCAAAAGGTCGGGCATTGCTGACCTAATTTTATGTATGTAATATTAAGCTATTTAATATATACTAACCACTAGTAAACTACTAGAATGAAATCAAAATTAACTTTCGTACATGAAAAGGAAAAAAAAACCTATGAAATATATACCGGTACGTACAGGTACATTTTCTGCAGTATAGGCAATCCATGCAGAAAATTACCATTACAATTACCATCTACATACTTTGAAGCTATCACAATTTGATACACATTTAACTCAACAAATTACTTAATAACATAAATATAATACGTTTAATACCATTTGAAAGGAAATAACAATAAAGTTCCACTCGAGTGGCGTTGCAAAAAATTATGATCATAATAACTCAAGCTGGCAACCCTAAATCACGGTACAACGCAGAAGCTAATGGAAAGTGGCGCGCTTAAACATTTTTTCGCTCAATTGAAAAAAATATTTCAAAGGACATAAATTTTTATGAACAATAACGCTATTCCGAATGCTGTGCCCTCTTTGTTCTTTTCAGATTAATGCGATATTTTCATATGTTCATGCGGTTCTTTTGGTTTTGCTCCACTATTGTTGGGTTTGTTTCCCGATGGATTATTTTGTAATACCAGAATTAAAGTTATATAAGTCAAAACTTCCGCGTTTTTTTTTCCTACTCCCACTTTCTTCATCCTATTTGTCCTCGCAATTTTATACGGGCGACAGTAAAAATTAGTTAATTAGGTTATTTTTTTTTCAGCTTCACGCTGTATCCCGCACACAGCAGAGTAGGCAGAGGGAACCTAGTGTTAAGACACTCCGTTCCCCACTTTCCGCGCAATTCGGAGGCTTGCGTGTTAAGTGGCGGAACTTAACGCCGCGCTTTACCTCGCCACCAGAGCGAAGAAAATGGAAATATAATTTCCACTCCTCGAGTGGGAATCGAACCCGCAACCAGTCGATTACAGTCACACGCTTGTGCCACTGGGCCACGACTGGCCACTACGACTGGATTTTATAAGACAAAATAATCCGGCTGCTAATGAAATGAGATATGAATTAAATGAAATAAATATTAAAAAAACGACCATAAAAAGCCTATTCTAAGGTTTTATAGTAATTTACAACAAAATGCATTTTTTTAAGTTAGGTCACTTTAGTTCTGGGGGTGCGATATATCAATGGCATAGAACAGGCTGTTTTTCACGTGTCAACATGCTGTTTTCAAGCTTTAGACTATTGTTACTAATATATTGTTGTATTACGCTTTTAATTGTATTGTATTGTAGCTATATTTTGCAATGATGCTACCCTTTGTTAGCGAATTTATCGTATCGATATATTCGTAATGTCAATAACCTATCCTATAATATTTTTTTTATTTTAATTAATGAATTGGGGCCCACCGTGGCGCAGGGGCACAAGAGTGTGACTGTAAACGACTGGTTGTGGGTGCGATTACCACTCGAGGAGTGGAAATATTTAATATTTCCCTTTTCTTCGCTCTGGTGTCGAGGCAAAGCGCGGCGTTAAGTTCCGCCACTTAACACGCAATGCCTCCGAATTCGGCGGAAAGTGGGGAACGGAGTGTTTTAACATTAGGTTCCCTCTGCCTACCCTGCTGTGTCCAGGACACAGCGTGAAACTAAATATAATACTGTTATTAATAATGAATGATTGGTCTCTTACAAAAATGTTAAAACATTGATGTGCTTTTTGTCTTTAAAACAGTTCTATATTTTTAACTAATAATAAGCCGTCGTGGTGCAGTGGACCAGCGTCTGATTGTACCGAGAGAATATTTAATTTTTTTAATTTATTTACTTTTCTCCACTCTGGTACATCAGACAAAGCGCGGCGTTAAGTTCCACCACTTCATACACATTATGTCTTTGCATTGTTTCTAATGGAAAGTGGAGAACGGAGTATCTTGACACTAGGTTTGCTATGCGGATAAAATTATGAAAATAATAAAAAAATCGTAATGATTTTTCTTTTTGAATTCGTATATGATTTTCACTTTAAATATTTCAAATTGTTAATCTTTTAGTATGCGATTGGTTTCTAACTGACAAATGATCAACGAGAGGTAGCACAAACACAAGGCTCTCTTTCAACCATTCGTGGACATGTACAGCCTATATTCGATTACTAGTAGAAATGTGATCAAAGGCAAATTCACAAACATGCAATCGGTACTATGTAATACCATATGAAATCACTTCTAATCGTTTACGTAAATAATTGAAGTCGTTTTGGGCACAGTCGGACAGTATTTCACTGTAAACGCGACTGATTGTGGGTTCGATTCCCATTCCGAGTAACGATTGTACTTAAATAATTTTAATTTTTTCGCTTTGGTAAGAAGTAAAAGCGCTGTGTTAAGTTATGCTTGTTACCACACAATGTCTCCATTTCGGGCGAAAAATGAAGGACGGAATATTTTGACACTAGGCGCTCTCTGATTGCCTTTCCTTGCAGCCGTGACCTTTGAGTGTATATTTTAATGAATATATTTTACATTTTATTATTTATTTTCACGCTGTATCCCATACAAATCAGGGTAGGCAGAGGGAACCTAGTGTTAAGACTCTCCGTTCCCCACAATCCGCCGAATTCAGAGGTATTGCGTGTTAAGTGGCGGAACTTAACGCCCCGCTTTGCCTTGACACCAGAGCGAAGCAAATAGAAATATTAAATATTTCCACTCCTCGAGTGGAAATCGAACCCAAAACCAGTCGTTTACAGTGACCTCTGATATAATAATCGAAAATAAAAATAACCGTAAAAATCGAACCTATAACTATTGCTGGAACAGCTAGTCACTGCGCTATGACGACATGATGGTATTTAAAATGTACGAGAAGATTTATATAAATAAAACAATACAATTAATTAATATTACATTTTAATTAGTAATAATCAAAAGTTATTCATTCGTTATAAACTGTGTAATTATTTTTCATCAAATAAAACCAATTTCGCGTATAATGAGATATTAATAATTTATAATAATGAAATATTGAATCGGATTCAATTATATGTATGTACTATAATTTATGAGTAAGTGTTAATAATTCATATTTAGGCCAAAAAACCACAATTTAATTTTGATATTCAGAATTTATTATAATTTAATATTTTTAACACTACATACTTTATCTAGAACAAGCGTTAAGTTGCTACTTTATTTTTTTTATTTTTTTTAATTAGTGTCAAAACAGTATGGCACTCATTGCCATGAACAAGCTGCAGTATCTATATTATATATGAAAAAATGTATTTATCTTTTTCTGCTAAGCAACTATAGTTATATTACTTTAAAATAATATCACTGAAATGAAATTACAATAAAATAATCAAGAGTTTTGTGTGTTATCTTTCTTTATTTGTGTACAATGTGTTTAAAAAAAATGTTTACTATTATTTTTTTCTAAATAAAATTAAAATATGCCATATCCATCATATTCCTGTGTCTCCAATATTTTCATAAAAACGGAGAAAACAAACACTAAGATAAGTTCTTACCCAAAATTATATGTAACATAACTAAAAAAAACCATGGCTCTAAATAAACAAATTCGATGAGAAAGAAGTTTTCCCATATAGCTTTGTAGTGAGAGAGTGCCTAGACACTCCCTTCCCCACTTTCTGTCTGCAATAGGAACATTGTGTGTAGAATACCAGTACTCAATGCCGTGCTTTGTTTTGTATGCATATTAGTTGCAGAACTAAGCAGTGAAAGTAATTTATAAATAATCACTCCCACGAGTGGGAATCGAACTCGCAATCATCGCTATTACATTTAGACCTAGTCCCACTGTGCCATTAAGCTATACATATGTACTTACATATTATAACGTATTATATATTTAAACCTATTATCCTCTCGTACTACTATATAATTAAAACTACTGTATCATTAGTATGTATACATATTAGATTACTTAGATATATATGTATGTATATTTTTTCATAGCTTCACACTGTATCCCGCCTACAGCAGGGTAGGCAGAGAGAATCTAGTGTTCAGACCCTCCGCTCCCCACTTTCCATCAAATTCGGAGGCATTGCGTGATAAGTAGCGAAACTAAACGCTGCGCTGTGCCTTGATACTAGAGCGAAGAAAATGGAAATATTAAATATATCCACTCCTCGAGTGGGAATCTAACTCACAAACAATCGTTTACAATCACACGCTTGTGCCACTGCGCCATGACTGGCCACTAAATTGTATATTTTCAATATTTATGCATGCCACTCATACTCGATTTTTCTTCCATTATCCACTAAAGCCAGTATGTATCTCTTACGTTACTAAGTGACTGGTAAACAACGCACAGCTCAGTAGTTTCAAACTAGTGGGCGTTAAAAGCTAAAATTAAGAGTAGGTGAGTTTAAAGTAACTAAGAACTTCTACGAACGCAAGATAAACTGATAATTCAAAATTATTTTTAAAATTCAGTCCAGCAAACGAAGCTACGTGCAAAAATAAGTTTAAATATAGCCTTAATCTCTACGTGGTTATCGAAGCCATAACCTTCGCGTTTACAGTCAAACGCAGTCCCACTGAGCCACTGTGTGTAATATAATTACGTCACTCCGTTCTCCATTTCCCACCTGAATTAAAAATAATGTAAGCTCATTTCATATTTAAAAAACGTTATCGAACCATTTTTTACTCATATAATTAAAATATAACCAAAACCTATTTAATGGGGCCAGTCATAGCGCAGTGACACAAACGTGTGACTGAAGACGACTGGTTGTGGATACGATTCCCACTCGAGAAGTGGAAATATTTCATATTTCCATTTTCTTCGCTTTGGCATCGAGGCAAAGCGCAGCGTTAATTTCCACCACTTAACACGCAATGTCTCCGAATTCGGCGGAAAGTGGGGAACGGAGTGTCTTAACACTAGGTTCCTTCTGCCTACGCTGCTGTGTGCGGGATACAGCGTGAAGCTAAAAAAAAGACCTATTTAATATATGTTGCTATCGAACCCATAACAATCACCTATATAGTTCTACAGTACCACTGTACCATAACATTGTACTTTAATATTAATATATACACACTCTATACATTATATACCCACGTAAGTAATCTAATATGAACGTGCACCTTGACTAAGAGTAGCAAAATAGAAATTCTACGGAAACCGAGTGAACCGACAGGGGTAATGAAATTTATGCTCCAGTTAACTCAGTTATTTTATTATTAAATGAAATAGTTTTGGCAGCTTTTGTTTTAGATAGGGACGGAAATATTTTGGGCTACTGACTGGTATGGTATGGTATGATGAAAACTTTGAATGGATACCCTGTGAAGTTTATTTATGGTTGAAATAATAATTTTACTGTAGGAATGTTTTTTTTGTACAAAAATTGGGAGGAAAATGAAAAACGGAGTGTTTTGACACTAGGCTTTCTTAGAGAACTATATTAAGCGTGAAGTTCTACTAGGCATTAATGACCTTTGTTTCTATGATTCTTTAGTACTCTGAGTTTATTATATATTTCTTATAATATTTTATATAAGTTATTGTTAATTCAACTAATATATATGTATATTTTGTTTTTATTATTAATATTATATGATATTTTAGGCGGCTATTCTACACCTTTTCGTATGGTGTGGTATGATAAAGTTTTGAATGGATAGCCTGTGAAGTTTATTTGTTGTTAATATAATAATGATATTGTAGGTATAATGTTTTTTTTATAATAGTATTTAATATAACATTTTAGGTCGAAAGTGGAGAACAGAGTGTTTTGACACTAGGCTCTCTTTGAGTAATTTATAATGCCTAAAGTTTTAGTAGATATGGCATTTATTGATTTCCGTATCTTTTCTACGTATTTATGCATCTGTGTTTCCTGTAAGGCATTTTATTTTATAATTCTTAATTCATCTATATGAAAATAAAATATTTTAAATACGAGATATTTCATACAAAACTTCTCTATTTATATTTTTTATAAATATATTAATATTTTATATAAAACCTCTTTATTATAGAAGTTGTTCATTTTTTTGCCCCATATTCAATTACTTCCACGCAAAGTAAAAATATAAAATGAATCCGTTTACAAAATGATTAAAATATTAAATCTCTGTATGTGGTTTACTATACATATTTTAAATGTTGACATTAATGGATTCACGCTTAAAGATTATAATGGAACGGAACTTCCATTTAAAATGAAGTAAAGCTTGCTCAATCATAAATGTAATTTGGCTTTTAAAAACGAAAAAATAAATGAAATACTACACGTTTCATTTATTTTTTTCATACATTATTTCATTTATTTCATACATGACGTACATGGAAAAAATGAACTAAATACTTTGAATTCTGAATCTCGATTTCGGGCGGAAAGTGGAGAATGGAGTGTCTTGACACAAATCTCTCTGTAACTACCATTCTGTGCAGGAGAAATCGTGATTCTGTTTTTTAGCTATTTTTTTTATTTATTTACATTTATATATAATTATAAACCAAATTATTAATTAAGAACATTATAAATAATTATACTAATTACTGATAACATATTATCCTTACACAAAACAAAAAATAAAATAAAAAAAACATAGTCAACACAAAAATATAAACTTAACCTAAACTTTCAAACGTTATAATATCAAGAAAAAATCAAACAAAAACAAACCCTTAAATCTAGACTTAAACGTGCAAATAAAATGATCAAATTAGATTCGAGGACCCAAATATCGCACCTATAAAACTGTATACACCTGTAATATATAATGAAACGTTACTTACCACTTATACACAACATATAGCCCATCCCATCACAATGATTCAAATGAAACACAGTCTCACCAACCGATGGATCGTTAGTATATAAAAATCATCAATTTTTCATTAAAATACCCGGCAAAAATACGCCCGAAACGTATGTTTTGTACAAGAATAACAAATTTCACGTCTAAAAGCCACGAGGTCTCGGGCGAAACTGGGAAATTCAGTGCCTCGTACCAAACTCTAGATAGAGTTGGATGTACGCGAGGGATAGAGACGGAATCGGGTGCAGAGGTGCGCAAAAGAATTAGATGTTTATTGTGGCCTGTAATAGAATAACAGAGGTTTTGGATGCTATTTTTTTTTTGGTTTTTTAGGTAATTTTGTAATTATATGTATTTTTTTTAAATATAATAAAAGGCAAATATACATATGTGTTAGTTAACAAAAGTGGACTATCTCTAGAAGATATCTCTTGCAGTGGAAGTGCATTAGTAATAATTTGTGTGGGTTAAATTTTTTCACTATCTTAACTTAAGCTCAAGGCGGTGTTAAGTTTCGCATTTAACATGCAATTAAAAAAGTACTTTCGGGCGAAAAATGGAAAATAGAGTGTGTAGATACTAGGTTCTTTCTATCTCTGACTACCTACCTCTGACCTGTTCGGCCAAAAGCGTGAAGCAATTTTTTTATTATAAGTAAATCTGGGCCAGTCGGGCCGCAGTGGCACAAACGTGTGACTGTAAACGATTGGTTGTGAGTTCGATTCCCACTCAGGGAGAGTAAATATTAATTATTTCCATTTCCTTCGCTCTGGTATCAGAGAAATAGCGCGGCGTTAAGTTCCGCCACTTAACACGCAATGCCTTCAAACTCCAAATTCTCAAAAGCTATAAAAATAGTCACTATTATAAGCAATTATCACCTGCAAATTTAATTAATTTATTGGAAAACGGAGTGTCATGACACTAAAATCTCTAGAATAGCAATTTTTTTAAACTAACTAATTTTAAACTACTTTTTTAAACTTTATAGATAGATATATATGTATGTAGAAAGAATCGATTGTATTATGTAGTATCTGTTTGGGAGCACTCATGCATTTGGTAACTCTCATTTTGCATTGCGGCAATGTTTTAATTTGCAAAGCCTTTGTTACGGTTTACCATTGTTATTTTAGTTGGCTTTTAAAGTTTCTTTTTAATAATATTATGACAGATTTCAATTATGTTTTTTTTAAATATTTTTTTGTCTTTAAGCTTTTATGCTTTAGCCTCATATAGCAGGGTATTCAGAGAGTGTCAAGACTCTATGTTCACCGCTTCACAATGGCAATACTAATCGCTGCATTTAATCTCATATACCAGCGCAAATAAACGAAAACAATTTGAATATCATCATTCCCCTGAGCAAGGATTGAACCGGCAACCATCGTGTTTAAAGTCAGGCTCTGTCCTAAGTATTCTTTTTTTAGCTTCACACTGTATCCCGCACACAGCAGTGTAGGCAGAGGGAACCTAGTGTTAAGAGACTCCGTTCCCCACTTTCCGCTGAATTCTGGAGGCATTGTGTGTTAAGTGGCGGAACTTAACGCCGCGCTTTTGCCGGCAAATACTTACAAGGCAAGTATTTTTTTTAAATGAAACTATTATTGTATTTATTTTTATATGATTTAGTTATTACAAAATCAATATTTCCTGTACATTAGTTTTCTAGGTAGGATTTCAACTTACAATCTGCTTATACACTAAGTCCACTAGGCAAACACTCAGAACAGCAAGCAAACAAAAACAGCGTGTTAATTAATTCAACAACTTTACGCTTTCAAAAGTCTTGACTGAGCTCAAAAAAGTGAGAATGAAGATGGTTCACAAAGCGCGACCTAAGTTCAAAATCAAATAAACAATATGTCCGACCACCAATTGCGAAATTTATTAAAGAAATTTAAGTTTTTGTTTATTATTTATTTACATTTCTCCCCTCTAGTACCTAAGACAAAGCGAGGCGTTGAGTTCTGAGCTCTCTTACTGTGCCACGATTACCTCAGAATCAAAAAACATATAGTAAAACTTAAAATTGAGATCGTTGGGACGCAGTTGGACGGTATCTGACTGTAAAGCGATGGTTGTAAATTCGATTCCCAGTTGAAGAATGGCTATATTAAACATTTTAATTCTTCACTCTGGTACCCAAAACAAAGGTGCGGCGTTGAGTTCCGCCACTCAACACGCAATGACTCGATTTCGCCGACTATCCTCTATGCGGAAAAAAGCACGAAGCTACATTTTTACATTTTAATTTTAATATAAAAAGACAGAAATCCTTCCGATTACGACATCAATATAATGGACAGTGAGTTAACTTTCAGTGGAAATCATTCGTGTGGAATGCATAAAATAAATAGACCAGGCTAGGGTGTGAAGGGTTTTTAAATTTATGGGATAAACTGTTTAACTTGTTGTGCGAGTGTATCATAACTAGCTGTACAGTGCGACTTTACTTGCATGGTCAATGGTAATTAAGAGCTTGACTAATAGTCGGGGCTAGTCGTGGCGTAGTGCCACGAACGTGTGACTGTAAACGACTGGTGGTGTGTTCGATTAATTTAATATTTCCATTTTCTTTGATCTGGCATCAGAGGCAAAGTGGGGCGTTAATTTCCGCCACTTAACACGCAATACCCCTGAATTCGGCGGAAAATGGGGAACGGAGTATCTTAACACCAGGTTCGCTCTGAATGTTGCTGCCACCCTGCTGTGTGCGGGATACAGCGTGAAGCTAAGAAAAAGACTAATATATAATTTTTGTCTCCCCATGGCAACACAATGATAAATATTCCTAGTAAAAAAAACTGAAAGAATTTCAGACATATACAAAAATACACTGGAAAGCGTAATAGACCATACACACTATTGTTATAAAGTATGTATTTTAATATTTTTAAACTTGATCTTAAGCATACATTCTTAAATATTATTATTATTTTCATGACACATATAGTAACAAATTTAGGTGCATATCTGAATAATATATTGTAATAGCTGTTAAGAAAAAAAATATTCCATAATAGAAAAAAATAGTAATTCCTCTCATTCTCTACTTTTTAAGTTGACATGCTTTAAAATATCTCACTTTACTTGGTATTATGGTAACATTACATGAGATTATTTTATTCAGTCAGCCAACGATTTCGAAGAGATAATCGCTCGAGTAAAATGTATGCTATCTCCAACCAGAGATATTATTTAGTCTGTAGTTTTATTTTCATTTTATTCTTTTAAGTGTCATTTATGAAGTTATTATTCTTGTAAGCTAAAAGCATTATTTTAATGTATAGTTAGTTAATGTTAAAATTGGTTCTGAAAAGTTCCGCTAATAAATTCGGAGCCTTGAAATAAAAATCAGTTCAGTTCTTTAGTTATTGCGCTTCGAACGTGCTTAGTTGAGATCTTAATACTTCGCCATTGTCACGTTGTAGGGAAAAGGAGATTGATCGGTAAAGAAAAAAAAGTAGATTATAAGTTAAAAAGTGAACCAATAACAACCAAAGTCACTAATTAATTAATTTTATACATTCAGATGTAGCTAAAAAGTCAACGCCATTCTGACAATGCAAAATGTATGTATTTAACCGATTTTACTTTAATTTGTCTATTTACGTATTTACTATAGCAGTGAGAGAGAGCTTAGCGTCAAGACATTTCGTTCTCTACTTTCTGCTCAAAATCGCTACATTGTGTGTTGAGTGTTTTAAAAGTATCACTGTCAGCAATAAGTCTGTATCTGTATATAACAATTACTTTAAAAAAAAAGAAGTCCCGCCGGTTCTTCTCAGGTCTAACGCATTAAGTTTAGTGAATCGGTGGTAAACTATTGGACGTTCAAAAAATGAAGCATGTAACTTCTTGTTTTGAATAAAATTATTTGACTTTGACTTTGACTTTCACTTTGTCAAACTCAACTTTGTTCACCACAGCGAAAAATGTAATATATTTAAATTATGATCACTGTAACATGTGAGAATAGAACTCCACCAACCGCGATTACAGTTATACACTCTCACTGTGCCACGATAAAAAAACATTTAGTAAAACTTAAAATGGGCTGTTGGGACGCAGTTGGACGGCGTCTGACTGCAAAGCGATGGTTGTAAATTCGGTTCCCAGTCTAAGAATCAATATTAGTTTTTTTTAATTCTTCTCTCTAGAACCTAAGACAAACACGCGGCGTTGAGTTCCGCCATTCAACACGCAATGTCTCGAGTTCGGGCAGAAAGTGGAGGGAGGAGTGTCTTGATTTGTACCTATTATTTAAAAATAATATATTAAAAATTAACATAATTTATAAAACTAATTGTCTTGATACTAGATCCTCTCTTAATACCCTGGAGCTGCAAAAAAATTAACCATTGCCTTTATATATACGAAGTTACTTCTTTTATACATAAAAAGGTACTTCCCTACTATAATGCCAGCGAACTGATAGCCAACTGTAATTGTTCGACACGACAGGCTTATTTTATTCACTGGAAAGCTGAATTGCTATAATCGTTGAACAAAATGCTATAACGCTGTTGCTCTTTAACTGTCCATTGGATCATGTACGAATGCTTTTATTGACTATAGTATAATGATTTTTGTGTGAGATATAAAATAAATTTTGCATTTTATTTTATTATTGTATTATTAATGTATTGCAATGTGGAAAAGAAATTATATTTATTAATTTTTTATTTATTTATTTATTTGTTCATCACATTAAATGAAAACATATACACAAGAATATATAACACAAAAAATAAATACACAAAAGGCGGCTTTATGGCTAAGGATATTGTTGAATTTTGTAAATAATTAACTAAGGACAATAGTGATTACATATGTTTTTGTATATAGTTTCATGTTTTTTCCGAACACTTTGAGAGAAACTAATGTCCTTGACAATTTGTTAGTATCTTGACAGTTAGTTTTTCAATTCCCGCCTGAAGTAGAGACGATGCGTTCAGTGGAGTAACTTAACACCTTGCCATGCCATTTTTCAGAGCATAGGAATGAAAATTAAGTTCATCAACCAAATCAGAATAGATCCCACAACCGATAACGTTTATAGTGAATGGCTGCCTCGTTTTAGTTTTAATATATACCTACCTATCTGAAAATTAGTAAATATTATATTAAGGACTATGTTTTAGTAAATAATTAATTTTATTTTAAATAGACCATAACAAATCTATATGGGTAATATAGAATACTATGGCGCTATAGACAACGTACAGATGAAAACACTGGAGGTAGGAATTTAAAACTTGCTATATATGTTGGTGCGTGTGTAGGAATACTAAGAAAACATATTTCGCAACTGCTATATGGGCAGGAAAACATGTACTTAAATAACATCTCATAGTCCAATGCAAATGAAATTAATTGCAGGCTTACTAATCGAAGACCAATAAAAAACGAGAATTAATATTATGGCTATTTTTTAGAAAATCCTTTGTTTTATGTAAAACTATCCGTTTTTATAATGAAAATATCTACCTAAGTGATGGACAATCATTTTTTCGAATATGAGAGTATGAAATGCTCTTTTTTTGTTTCCTGAATAATCATATAAGATCATTATTTTTGTACATTCTAACGGAATGATTATTTTGTAGCTTCACGCTGTATCCCGCACATAGCAAAGTAGGCAGAGGGAACCTAGTATTAAGATACTCCGTTCCCCACTTTCCGCCGAATTCGGAGGCATTGCGTGTTAAGTGGCGGAACTTAACGCCGCGCTTTACCTCGACACCAGAGCGAAGAAAATGGAAATATTAAATATTTCCACTCCTCGAGTGGGAATCGAACCCACAACCAGTCGTTTACAGTCACACGCTTGTGCCACTGGGCCACGACTGGCCACAATCATTATATTGTAATATGTTTTATATATATAACTTACTCCTGCGTCTAACTTTTCTACGTCAAAAATACGCTTTAGAAATCAAATTTCAAATTCAAATTCATTTTCAAAAATTCAAAAATTCCTAAACTTTAACATTGTATGTTGTTTCATAATATAGAAATACAGTGCATTCTTCTTTGGTCAGCTTTCTTGAAGTCTGTGTAATGAATAGTACTTCTATTTGTAATGACATTGTAATAATTAGAAACCATCCTGACCTAGTTGGAAAATGTTTGCGAATCCTGACGTTAATTTAGCAATTACGTAAGTCATACTTTTCTGACTACTACAGCTACAGCTTCAGCGTCACGTTTTACCCGCATAAGAGTATAGGCTGAGAAAACTTAGTGGTAAAACCTTCCGCTATTCACTTTCCGACCAAATTGGAAATATTTCATTCATGGCAAGACTTAACGCCGCGCGCTCTAGGTTGTCACTAGAGCGGAGAAATTAAAATAAACTAAATATAACCATTCCCCTAAATTTATCTCCATTCACCACGATGGCGTCTATCATCAATATTTATAAAAGCTTACTAATATTTACTAAATGACTGACAGACATGGTACAGACAAGACAAAAAGAATATTTTAAACATTTTAAAGTACTATTCACAGACTTAGGTAATTGAAAAAGACATATTTAGAAAACGTACAAAAAATTAACGCAGCGGAATTCCTACCATATTCGAGAATTAATAAATAAGACAGATTAAAATTTGGTATGTTGCTTGGTTCCTCGGAGAGTTTTACATTTTACAGGCTACTACAAAGGATAGAAGCGAAAAAATAGTGTAGGACGCAACAAAGTTGTACTTGTATAAAAACTTTAGCAGTGTATTGTCTTTTATAATATTGAAATACAGGGCATTCTTCCATTGTTAGCTTTTTTAAAGTATAATGGATAGTGCATTCCATTTCTATTGACAAAATACTTTGTCATATAGAAAATAAAAATCTGAACGCAACGGGATTCGAACCCGCGCTTCCTGAAAACTATCCAGGCGCTCTAACCGCTAAGCCATGCGTTCTACTAGCAGCTGCGTCGAAATTCTTATACGATTTATTATTACTTTTTTCTAAATGTTTCTAAATGTCTTTTTCAATTTTCCTAAGTGTGGAATAACTCTTTAAAAATATTTAAAAGTAAAAAAAATACTTTGTATTAACAGAACAATTAGACACCATCGATGCTTAATTATAATTAAGCCTTATAAGGGTTTGCTAAAATTTAAGGATTTAATTACGAATTACCTAAGTTAGACTTTTCTAACGGCGTCACCATGGCATCTACATGAGAGAGAGAACCTATTGTCAAGACACTTCGTTCTCCGTTTCCCCCATAAATCAAAGACAATTAGCGTTGAACTTAAAGGCGAGGATGGAATTGGAATTCATATTTTTATATAAATCTGATAGACTAGGTATTTATATCTGAAATTTGACATGTTGCTTAGTTCTTTGAGGATGTTTTTAATGTAGTGGACTGCCACTAAAACGTAGAATCAAAAATAGTAATATAGGGTCCTTGAAAAC
This sequence comes from Dryas iulia moderata, assembly GCA_019049465.1. Lineage (NCBI taxonomy): Eukaryota > Metazoa > Arthropoda > Insecta > Lepidoptera > Nymphalidae > Dryas > Dryas iulia. Next base: position 12,829,923 of record CM032428.1, read on the forward strand.
ACCTTTGTGGGTGATAATGTGTATAAAATAAAACAAATAACTAGCGGCCTGCTCGCCGCTTCGCCGCGTGGTCTACCTTACTGTTTCGTTATATTGCTACTCTCAGGGGTGGATTTTTAAAAAATAAAGTAGCCTATGTTCAACCTTGGATTATCAACTATATATATTACAAAATTCATTACAATCGGTGAAGCGGCTTAGATTTTACATATAAATTTTTACATATTTTCCCCTATTTCAAACCTTGAGAAAGAAATGACTGGATTATTTACTACTTTTGTTCTAAATTTTATGCAATTCAGACCGACAAATTAGCCGTGAAAGCGTGACAGACAAACAGACAGACTTTCGCATTTATAATATAAGTATGGATAAATTATACCAGTTATTACATAATAAAATATGGGGCCATTTATAATATTTTTGTTCAAAATTTCATCATTCACATCATCTAAGTCAAGTTCAATAACGGTCTGAATTACATACATATTAATGGAAGGGAAACGTGATCGGAGTTGTTATTGAGCTATAAAATATCTCGCCTACTATGAAAAGGACTGTCTCGTGTCCGAATTGGGAGATTGGGAGATTTTTTGTTTCTTGGATTTCATATTCTTAGTGTATGACTGTTATGTGGCACATTTAAATATAAAATATAAAATGTAATGAAATATAGTAAAATAATGAAATATAAAATATAATATGTTATGTGTTTTAAATATAATGTTTTAAAAAATATATACATATTAAAATATATCTGACTATATGTATGTCTGGCATAATAGTTTTTGGTTCGTCCCCCACTCGAGAAATTTATTATATTAAAAAAATATATTATTTTTCTTCCTCTGCTAATACAAAACGTGGTGTTGAGTTATGAACAATATATCAAAATAAGATAAAACGAATAACGGAATGCGATGACGATTATTTATTTGCATCATTTAACAACTTTTTGGCACAGTGGATTTTTTTTGGGATTTATGTGATGATTTTGAGCTCAAATCTCGTCTGAAAATATGTCTGTCGCCTGTATTTTCAGTTACCACTAAGGAGTCCAGAACCTGCCAACAAAATGCTGTTACGGTTTACCATCAAATATGTATGTAGCTAAATTATGTTACGTAGATTTGTACCTGCCAGTCGTGGCGCAGTGGCAAGAACGTGGCACGAATGTAAACGACTGGTTGTGGGTTCGATTCCCACTCGAGGAGTGGAAATATTTAATATTTCCATATCCTTCGCTCTGGTATCAGAGGCAAAGCGCGGCGTTAAATTCCGCCACTTAACGCACAATTCCAAATTCGGCGGAAAGTGGGGAACGGAGTGTCTTAACACTAGGTTCCCTCTGCCTACCCTGCTGTGTGCGGGATACAGCGTGAAGCTAAAAAAAAAAATTTTACCTACTTATGTGCATACGGACTACAAAATATACATAAAATATTCATTAAGTTGAAATTTGGGAAAGTAACAATTTCTATGTTATTTCCGGAGTACTAAGGGAAAGTGGATTCTGTATTCATAATTTCAGGTTGCATAACATATCGTGTGTTGCTGTTTGGCATTTTGTAATATTAGAAATAAAATATATTGATAAATAAATAAGATTAATACTTAAATTCGTGGGAATCAAACCCACAACCAGTCGTTTACAGTCGCACGCTTGTGCCACTGGCCCACGACTGGCGACATATTTTTTTTACTAATTTTCTAAAAATATTTAAATGCCTATTACATGCCCTTATATATGCCATACACATTTACCGTAGCTACCTACTCATTGTCCTTCGTGAATACGTTGAAATTTTTCATGCAAATTACTAGCGAACCCGTCAAGCTCTTATGGTAATGTGTTTTGATCAAATACTGTCTCGGAAATATTATTATGTACATATTTTTATGTTTGGCATTCGTTTAAACTTCATAAAGACGTGTGTTTGTGTACTGCAGTTGTATTTTGACCTACTTGTGTCCCATAACACGTTATATAGTTGATTTTGCTTAAGTGTATTTTTTTTAGCTTCACGTTGTATCCCGCACACAGCAGGGTAGGCAGAGTGTACCTAGTGTTAAGACACTCCGTTCCCCTCTTTCCGATAAATTTGGAGGCATTGCGTGTTAAGTGGCGGAACTTAATGCCGCGCTTTTACCTCTACACCAGAGCGAAGGAAATGGGCATATTAAATATTTCCACTCCTCGAGTGGGAATCGAACCCACAACGGTCACACTTACGTGCCCCTTCGTCACATCTGGCCCCAAGCTGCTAACATTGCGTGATGAGTAATGGAATTCGACTGGTACATAAGACAAAGGGCGATATACCAGAGAAGAGATATGAAATTTCTTTTAACTAGTGGGTACTATATTATTTTGCATAACAAAAAAATCTATTAATAAGCCGGTATATATTTTTTTGATTTGTAGTTTTGCCTGTTTAGATATTTACTATACATTTTTAATTGCCCAAATTAAATGCAATGCAGGTCTTTATTTAACGAGGAAGTTAAACAATGTTCTGCCATTCGACATGCAATTATAATGAATTTAAAAAGTTGAAAACGTTGTGTCTTAATATTAAGTTCTCATGTCATGTGAGAAAAGGCGTAGAACTAAATAATATATATAATACACAAACATTACATTAATAATATAAAAACAATATAATATATGACAAGAGGCAGTACTTTGTACGCTCTCTAGTGATCAAATATTTTCAATGTCGCAAAAACAACTCGATCCAGACAAAATATTTGCGAAATGAAAGAACAAAATAATAAAATGAACAAACTTCAACACGTTTTATCCATATTTTAATATTAGAATCCCATATATTCTAAAATTACCTTTATTACAAAGAATTAGGAGTCAAATTGCTTTGAAGTAATTCAACATATGGCAGCCCGTACATGCAATCTGTATACGCTGACCATTTCTGCCCGTTGGGAAATTTTCTAGGTGCAGGATGCAGACCGCGCAATGAACAATATCCAATGTTTATGGTCGCATAATGCTAGCAAATTACTATAATTGCTATACTATGAAACAATTGGGCTTTTGTATTAGTAAACACAATAGAGGAAGTTTATTAGAAACTATGTATATGTATTAGATTGAAAATTATGCCTCTTTGCTAAGATAAAACAGTGAAAATTAAAATAATTTAAACAATATTTGGTGGGATAAAGTGGCGTTGAGTTTTAACACTTAAAACACAAAACAAAAACTAAAACAAAAGTGGAGAACGGAGTTTTGCTTCACTAGGATTTCTCTCTGCTTGTCCTACTATGCGGGGAAGGGCATAAAGTATATTTTTAAAAATAATTACTTATAAATAGAATATAATGCATTAATATGTCATGTAACGCATTAGATAAAGAAAATACAAAATTAATATTCTTGAGCTAATTCCGCTGGTTACATCAAATGTTGCTTGACTAACCATAAAAATTATTTAGAGGTAATAAAAATTATTTACACGAGACTCAATTCCTCACCTAATATTCACATGCATAGACGACCGAATTAACTCATAAAAAGCTTTAAGTTTTTGCCCATATGGCAGGATAGTTAGAGAAATCCTTATTTCAAGACATTCTGTTCTTGATTTTCTGCCCGAGTTTAAGAAATTGCTTGATAGATCTTAACGCAGCATCGAGTTTCTCACCAAAGCGGAGATATGGAAGTATTTAAATTATCATCATTTCTCCGAGTGGGAATCGAACCCACAACTACAGTCACATGCCGTACTCTGCTATAATGTAATCAAAATTGTTATTTTAAATAAAATATAATTTCATAATCCTAAGTCTATATATGATAGATATCTATTTAGGCTATCAGACTCAATTACCGGCGCCTCTAGCGTGTGGCATCGGGAATTCGATTTGCTCGCATCATGTGCAAGTATCCAGATTAGATTAATTCCGACTTATACACTTTGGTTGAGAGGATTTTGTACATAAGTACCTTGAGCTTAGTATATAGAGAAATATTAAGCTGAAATTGTTATAGTTATATATTTATGATATACTTATTAAAGTAATTTATTTGTATTACACATTTATATTTTAAATATAACTAGAGATTAAAATATAAGAAGCCAATCGTGGCAAGTGGCCAGGGCACAAGTTGTGACTGTAAAAGCCACTGGTTGTGGGTTCGATTCCCTCTTAAGAAGTGAAAATATTTAATGTTTCCATTACCTTCTGGTGTCTCACTTTGATGTCAAGGTAAAGTGCGGCATCGAGTTCCTCCACTTAACACGCAATGCCTTTAAAATTTGCGGAAAATAGGCAACGGAGTGTGGTCCGTCTGCTTACCCTATTGTGTGCGGAATACATGATATGACGCTAAAAAAGATATAATTAAATATAATTACCACCTCGCGTGGTAATCGAATTAACAACCAATTGCGATTACAGTCAGACGCTGTCTCACAATGCCGCAATAGGTAAAAATGAAATAGCAGCTTCACGCTATTCAAAATTGATATATTGTGTGTTGAGTGGTGGAATTCAACGCAGCGCTTTGTCTTTGTTACCAAAGCAAAAAAATGAAACTTTAAATATAGTCACTCCCCCGAATGGGAATCGAATCCACGACCATCACAATAACGGCCAGACATTGTCTCACAATGCCACTATAGCCTAATATGTATTAAATAAACACGTTTATTATTGAAATCTATTAATTTAGCGAAAGGCACATGACACATTACTTTATCATAGTTTCGGTCCTATATAGCCCTAGAAGTCCTAAAATTATGGGGCTATAAATAAATATACTAGTAATAAGAAACTATAAATAGAAAAGAAAATGTTAAGTAAACTGGTATAAGTATTCAGTCTAGACACGTATTGAAAGTTTCTTAGAGATTCTTTTACAAAGGAATTATATTATTTTCCGGGCCCATTTTAACGTCTTTCCGTAGGCGGCATAGAGAATATAATGTTAAAACATTGTCCCTACCTATGATTTCAAAGCCGCCTAACATATAAAGTTGAAGTTAGGCAAAGAGATAGTTAGTAGTTAGCAGATCACCGCTAAGAACAAATTTTGCGAAAGGGCCAGACTATGAAGGTCGGACTACAAGTTTTATATGTTTTTTTTTCTTTTCTTAATTGGTCATAGAAACCTCCATTACAATGCAGGTAGGAGTATTTCTGCACTATCAACACCGAGCGTCGTGTTCTGCCTGATCAAACCAATGACGACATGTTGCGCCAGAAATTAAGCGTTTTAAAAATAATAAAATCATAAACGTTTATTAGAAATGAAAGTAGTCAAATAATATATACATACAATAAATAATAAACAAATAGTAGATAACAAGAAGAGACAAAGGAATTCAAAATCATATTTCAATAATTTTTTTATATATTAAGTCAGACGAACAAGTGATTTCTCTTTAAGATAGATTAAGATATACTAAAAACACAATCCTATTGTCAGGATAGTTGCGTTAGAAGTTTAAGTTAATATTAATTTAAAAATTGGTATTGGTCGCACTCGGATTTAAATTCTTTTAAACATTTTTAAAGAGTTATTCCACACTTTAGGGAAATTAAAAATTTGAACGCAGCGGGATTCGTACCCGCGCCTCCTTTATCCCAAGTCCAGGCGCTCTCACCGCTAAGTTATTCATATTTAAGTTATTTTTATTTTTTCTCTTTGGTTAAGTGAGTAATAGTGTAGTGGGTAAAGCAAGTTGTCAAGTTCCGTCACTTAACAAACAATACGTCTATAGAAAAAAATTGAGTGTCCTGTCTCACTTTATTCTTTTTGCTTACCTGGCTAAATATATATTTAAATTATTTTCATTACTTCACTCTAGTATATGACACAAAGTGCAGAAGAAGTTCCTCCATTTAACACACAATATCTTTGTTTCGACCGAAAAGTGGAGAACGGACTGTCTTACCACTAAATTCTTTCTCTTGAAAAAGTGACCTTCACGTTGTATTTTTTTTGGCTTCACGCTGTATCCCGCACACAGCAGAGAGAACCTGGTGTTATGACAGTCCGTTCCCCATTTTCCGCCGAATTTTTGGAACGCCGCGCTTTGCCTCGGTGCCAGAGCGTAGGAAATGAAAATAATAAATATTTCCACTCTTCGAGTAGGAATCGAACCCACAAACCAGTCGTTTACAATCACACGTTTGTGCCACTGCGCCACGACTGGCCCCAGAAAGTGAGCAACTTGCAATAAAAAAATATATTATATAATACTTACAAATTGCCTACGACATGTACACATCATAGTAATTGCTCCATACGTTTTAAGTAAATGAACACCTTGGGGAGTTGCCGAGTAACGCTAATTGAATGAATCGAGACTTGTTTATTTTGTCTGTGTTTGTTTAGGAATAGTTCCCTTTCTGCCATCGCGTATACCAGAGCTTGTTACGTATAACGGTACGGTAATTAGATGAGCAATCCGATTGTGAGTACAAATATATCTTGCATTAGAACTGAAGGGTTTTTTTAATAAAAATATAATTTATATATTAAGTTAGTAAATACTTTTTATTGTGCACCTAACAGACAGTTGGGACCAGCCGTGGTGCAGTGGCACAAACGTGTGACTGTAAACGACTAGTTGTGGGTTCGATTCCCACTCGAGGAGTGGAAATATTTAATATTTTCATTTTCTTCGTTCTGGTGGCGTGGCAAAGCGCGGCGTTAAGTTCCTCTACTTAAGACGTAATGCCACAAAAGTTTGGCACAAAATAGGGAAAGGAGTGTGTTAACACTAGGTTCCCTCTACCTACCCTACTGTGCCTGGGATACAGCGCCAAGCTAAAAAAAATATTCATATATATATATAAGTAAAGAACGCAATACACGCCCATACATGACTGGGCGATCCAATAATGCATTTTACACGAAACCCTTTTCCATTCGAGGCACGTCACTAACATAGGGTCATTGTTGGTGCAAACAATTGACAACATTTTTACACGTACTTTTTTCTATTTATTTTCAACGATATATACACGCTGTGTTTTGCAAATTGTAAAGCGGATTTTGAAATTTATTGTAAAAAGTTGATATTAGCTAGTTATATTAAGTAATTGAAGTCATCATTACGCCAATGTCAGAATTTAAGTGTAAACGTTGTTTGGTTATGGAATCGATTCCTACTCGGATACAGATACAGAAGCCATCAAATCTAACAAGAAACTATACGCTGGCGCTATCTGCACTGCCACCGGACCTGACTCTTTGAGGGATTGCTACAGTCTCTCTATTACAGAAACAAATAAAATAAGAAACGTGTGACCGACGTGTACCTACTAACGAGTGATAATTTATTTTAGCGAAAATAAATTAAAAAAAAATCACAAACAGATAAAAGAAAAAAAGCTGGAAAGTACACGGACCTTGAGTCGGTGGCGTTTAAAAAATAAAAAGAAAAAAATATCCTACTCGGAAGAATGACTGAGAGATATTTAAATTATTTTAATTTAATTTCTTTTTACTGGTACCTAAGAAAAGGCTACTGTTAAGTGCCGCCATTCAATATGATATGTCTCGATCTTGAGTGGAAAGTAAAAAATGTAGAGTAGAGAGAGTAAAGAAGTTAAGTATTAACAAGTGATACAGCTGACGCGTAAAATTCGCGTTGCCTTGGTGACGCACCTGTATTATAATTTTTACAAAACTGTGTCAAATTCTTTTGCAATATGTATAATATTTATTGTATTATTTTTTTTATTCTAATGCATTTTTATGAAAAATGTTTATATTTACTTCTTTTCCACGTTTTCATATCCCTAAGTTGATATATTTTCGTAAAAAGGGTTTGAAAACTTTTACTTCATATATGACATTAATAAATAAATTCTCCGAATTTGTTTTGAAGTTTCGTATAATTTCTCCCTACGGTACAGGAGTCAAGTGTATTATAAATAGCCATATTCCATACGGATTGGAAATATGAAAAAACTTACTAATACTACTAGTATAAGAAAAAAAAATGTTTTTTCATATTTCCAATATAAAGATTTAACATTTCAAAATTTAAAATTATTCTCCATTGTGAAATAACAAGCACACACATTCAAACTTTAATTATAAATACGAAAGTCTGTATGTCTGTCTGTTACGCTTTTCTGTCTACTGGTCTGATTTCATTGAAATTTTGAAATGAACATAATTGATAGCATAATACTTTTTCCTCAAAAATCAATTATATCACTAGTTCATGTTTGATAGCCGTATATCAATACGGCCATCAGACATAAAATAACATTAAAACACTAAAAACATACGTGGCCAGTCGTGGCCCAGTGGCACAAGCGTGACTGTAAACGATTGGTTGTTGGTTCGATTCCCACTCGAGGAGTGGAAATTATATTTCCATTTTCTTCGCTCTGGTGTCGAGGTAAAGCGCGGCGTTAAGTTCCGCCACTTAACACGCAAGCCTCCGAATTCGGCGGAAAGTGGGGAACGGAGTGTCTTAACACTAGGTTCCCTCTGCCTACCCTGCTGTGTGCGGGATACAGCGTGAAGCTAAAAAAAAAACAAAAAAAAAACACACGTTTAACCCGCTTTCCTTTATAACGCAAATAAAAACGTCAAAATGCTTTCTTTATTACTTTTCTAATATAATCCTTGATATCTTAAATAAGTATCTATTCATGTTTACAAAATCGTTTCCGTAAAACGTAACTGATTTCTGCCGTGACGCGCCGCAGTAGCGCCCTTACAGTCTGACAACACGAACACCTTCCGTTACAAAAGCTCCTATTTTAAGCAACTGTGTTATCATAAACGTTGATTTATACACGAAATCACTTATGGTTACTATGGATTCCTTTTTTCTTGAAGGAAATTAGTGTATATTAAAATAAAAATGTAATGATGCCCCCGAATTCAACAGAAAGTGGGGAACGGAGAGTCTTAACACTAGGTTCCCTCTGCCTACCCTGTTGTGTGCGGGATACAGCGTGAAGCTAAAAAAAATGTTTTACAATTATTTTTACAGCTTCAAGCTTTTATCCGCATAGTAGAGTAGGCAGAAGAAAATTAACGTCGAGACACTCTGTTCTCCACCTTCCATTTTAATTGAGAGAGATTACGTGTTAAGTGGCGGAACTAAATGCTGAGCTTTGTCTTATCAGCAGAGCGGAGAAATGAAGTAATTTAAATATAATGATTCCAGTCACACTGCACTACGATAGACTCGTAGAGAATACACCTATAATAGTCAACATTAAAAAATAAAAATAATCTTCTGCAAAACACAATCAAAATAAACATTACAAACATCAAGACTTCCATACAAAAACAAGGTAGCCAGCACCTATAACAGTCAACATTAAAAAAATAATACATTTCAACTAAAGAACACAATCTAACTAAAACATTGCAAACATCCATACTAAGAACAAGGTAGCCAGCTAATTTCATAACTCTACGATTTCATACTATTTGTATACGTGAGACAAGAAAGATTAACGGCGCTGGGGACTACCGGTGCGACGCAAGATTAATTACAATGCCTTTCAAATACTGAATTTTAATCCCAGCGTCGTTTGCACGAGCCAAATTTAAATTCAAATCGGATAGTGACTGATTTTCCCAACGCGAAGTTTCATTTTTGCCGTCGAACGGTACGCTAGGTGGAACGATTTTATTGTGTATGTAAATTATTTGTTGTTAGCGAATTGTTGGTGGTGTCAGCTTGCAGGGTCGTTTTAGGTTCGATTCTCGTTCGATATAAAAGGTTTTTATATGAATATTTTAATTTCCTTGGCGCGTTACGCGTTGCGAATGTCCGTCTAACATACAACATAAAAATATATAGCTTAGCTCAGTATGTAATTTCAAATTATTTTAATAATTCATCTATAGATTACGTACCTAATAAATAACATAAATTATAATGTTTTTTAGTATTTAATGTTAAACACTACCTAATAGGCGAGTAAATGGAGAATAAAATGTAAGGCTAAAAAAGTTAATAGTTTACAATCCATTGCTGCGCAGTGTGATAGTATCTGATTGTATACGGGATGCTTGTGGATTCGATTTCCTCTCGAAGAAGTAATATATCTAAAATATAATATAATTTATTGTTTTTTTCAGCTGTGCTATCTAAGACAAAGCGTGGCGTTAGCTTCGTCCACTTAACTCGCAATGTGTCGCATTTGTGTGGATAAGTAGTAGCCCGTTAGCGGCTTCGCCGCGAGAACTACTTAGCTGTTTCGTTATATTGCAGCCCTCGGGAGAAGATTTTTGAAAAATAAAGTAGCCTATGTTTAAAAGGTTAAACATATAAATTATTATAAATTTATATACATAATTATAAATCATAATTATACATAATTATAAATTTTGGAATATATATACTTGATAATCCAAGGGGATTATCAAGTATATATATTCCAAAATTTATTTCAACCCTTTAGAGGTTGATTTTTGAAAAAATAAGTAGCCTATATTTGACCTTGGGTTGTTTACTACTTTCATTCTAAATTTCATGCAAATCGGACCGGTGGTTAGCCGTGACTGCGTGACGGACAAACAGACAGAGTTTCGCATTTATAATATAAGATGAATGGAAAACTTCACAAAAAACGAAATGGCTCGACACAAGCTCCAAAATGAGTATTCATTATTAATTTAAAAAAAGGCACCACAATAAAATAACTAAACTAATAATTTAAAATACAAGCTATAATATTCAGACTAAAAGATCATCAACAATGATTACAATATCAGATGCATACAAATATTTATTGTCGGTACAAACGATGGAGCATTTAACCACATGTATGCTGATATGGCACATTGTTGCACATATGTATGTATGATATTGCAAAATAAACTATTATATATTATAATTACCGATTATCAGTTGATGGATTCGAATCTTATAAGCTTCAAATTTGATAGCTTTTTCATAATAAAGTCACTTCATTTTCACTCACTTCGTATAAGTGTCACTTTTTATACGTTTTCTTTAAATGTCTTTTTCAATTTTCCTAAGTGTGGAATAACACTTTTAAAATGTTTAAAAAGTCACTTCATGTAAGTGTTTTTTTTACATTTACATATGAAATTATTGTTAATTGCTTTTTATTACTTGAGGTTATCGTGGCAGTGTGACAGCGTCTGACTGTGTACACAATGGTTGCGGGTTTGATTCCCAAATGGGGGAATTATTATAATTAAATTATATTGATTTTTCCGCTTTGGTATCTAAGACAAAGCGCTACGTTGAGTTTCGCCATTTCACACTCAATGTCACAAATCCAGCGGAAATAGAACAAAGTGTCTTCACCCTACTACTTTTATCTTCACGCTGTATCCTACACACAGCACCCTGCTGTGCCCACCCAGGCAGAGGGGAACCTAGTGTTGCACTCCGTTCTCCACTTTCCTTCGAATTCGGAGGCATTGCGTGTTAGGTGGTGGAACTTAACGCCACGCTTTACCTCTGTTACTAGAGGGAAGAAAATGAAAATAATAAATATTTCCACTCCTCGAGTGGGAATCGAACCCACAACCAGTCGCTTATAGTACTACTACGCCATGACTGGCCCCAATTGACTACCCTGCTATGTGAGTGAAAGCTTGAAGCTCCAAAATAATAACTTCTTATCACTTGTGTGAAAAACACGACTAAGAGACGTACTATGTACTATCCTCTGTGATTTTATTATAATTCACTTTTTTCACGCGTAGCAGAGACAACCTAAGACAAGGAACATAATAAACCCTATAAGGTTGGACGCCTACGATGGGCCGGATATGTCAAGAATAAGTGAGTCCAAAACACAATTCTTATTGAATGGTACACCGTATAGACGAAGAAATCGAGGCAGACCAAAATTTATGTGGTTGGATGGAGTTGGGCAAGATCTGAAAACTCTGGGCGTAAAAAATTGGGAGAACGCCAGGAATATGGCAGAACGGAGGGATATTCTGGACCAGGCCAAGGCACATCCGCGGCTGTAGTACTTTTGATGATGATGATGTATTGAGTTGTAAACTTGAACGCAGCCTCTCTCTTTTTCGCCAGAGAAGAGAAGTAAAATAATTTATCGCGAGTGAAAATCGAACCCAAAAGTTCTCATAATTAAAAGCTACCTCACTGCGTTGCGATGGGCTAATATATCAGAAATATAAGTACGTATTTCTTTTCAAATACAATTTAGGGTAAACACACAATTATATTAAATATTTAATCATAATAATAGCAAAGCGAATCTCAAGAGTATTGCTTCAAAGAAAAATTTCTACTTGTAGGTAATTAGATAATGTACTTGACGTTTTACTATATATGAGATAGCTGTGAGTTCGATTTCCACTTGAGTTAATTTACAAAAAAGATTCTTCGGTCTATTTATGCAATGCTACGTTAGGTTACGTTATTACTCATTTTCTCTATATAGTGATATTTACCTATTTTTTCTTGTAATTACCTGTGTGTTTTTAATTATCTTTGTTGTAATTATTACCTGCCTATTATTATGTTTTGTTTTGTGTGCAATAAAGAATGTAATTTTATTATCTCTTTTCTTTTAATATTTTGGTAAAAGATTATATAAATACCTTTTCACTTACCTGAGACCATGGTGGGTGACAGCGTCTGATTGCAAACGCGATTGGCTACAGGTTCGATTCACCAATCGGAGTAATGATTATATCTAAATTACTAGCGGCCCGCTCACTACTAGCTAGGGAACTACATAGCCGTTTCGTTAAAATGTAACCCTCGGGGATGGATTTTTGAAAAATAAAATAGCCTATGCTTAATCTTGGATTATTAACTATATTTATACTAAAATTCATTACAATCGGTTAAGCGGTGTAGATTTTTCATCTCCTATTTCAATCATTTAGAGGTTGATTTTTGAAAAAATAAGTAGCCTATGTCAAACCTAGTAGAATATTTACTATACCGTAGAATATTTACTATTTTCATTGTAAATTTCATCCAAATCGGACCGGTAGATTAGCCGTGAAAACGTGACAGACAAACAGACAGACATTCGCATTTATAATATAAGTATGGATTATCATTTTTTCCGTCTAATAAGATGGCATGCGTTGACACACTGCGTTAAGCTTCGCCACTCAATGTTTTGAATTCAGGCGGAAAGTGGCGAACAGAGTGTCTAGACACTTAATTCCCTGTAAATGCGAAACGAGAAAAAAATGCTAGCTATATTCAAGAAGTTTTCTTTTGTTTGAGTATTTGACTTGAACCAGCCCCTTTTTTAATATTACTTATAGTACTATGTTATTACACAATGGATAAGAAAACACTTAAAACCCATAACGTTATTACCTGCCGTTATTTGTGGAATTTTCTCAAGGGACGACGCGACATGATTGCTAACTTAACTAGAGTTATCGTCTGGATTTGGCTGTTACGTTCTGATTTTTTTAGATGTTTTATTATAATTTTATTATACGAAATTGTATTTCTTTTTTAATAATTTATACTCTTAGTTTTTTTAAAGTAGATACATACTAGTAGTAGAACACGCATAAAAATTTGAACGCAGCAGAAATCGAACCCGCGCCTCTTGGAAACCGCCCAAGTGCTCTAACTGCTAAGCAATGCGTTCTACTACCAACTGCGTCGCAATTCTTATACGCTTTTTATACAACTTATTTATTTTGCTAGCACCTCTGTAGAGAGATTATTATATTATTATCATTTCTGCTACCCAAAGATTATTCTACAAACAACTGTTTGGCAAGAGAGGGAGAATGCTAGTTATTAATTACATTTTAACATTAACAACATAACACACACTACACAATCGAAAATACAACAAGTTTTTCAATCACATTTATTCTTTTATTACTAAAAAATATAAATATCTACCTCTACCATATAACTAGATCTACATATAAAAGTTTTTATTGACACACCACTCTGAATATAACGCATGACAATTTAAATTTTAAAACCAGTCAGCTAGCCTACCTCTTCATACAGCACAAAGGCCTTACAACGCTTTCAACGAAATAAGTGCCTTTCAGACTCTTTTCATTGAACGTCCACTACACAAACTATGCGCTATTTAACTGACAAATAAAACTAAGAAATTTATATCCTATTGTTAATCGACATACGCTTGCAAGGTGTATCCTGCTCATAGGCACCTATATACGTACATTTTTTTTTGTATCCCGCACACAGCAGGGTAGGCTGAAGGAACCTAGTGTTAAGACACTCCGTTCCCTTCTTTCTGCCGAATTCGGAGGCATTGTGTGTCAGTGGCGGAATTTAGCGCGTTTACGTCGACATCAGAGCGAAGAAAATGGAAATATTAAATATTTCCACTCCTCGAGTAAGAATCGAACCCACAACCAGTCGCTTTACAGTCACACTTTGTGCCACTGCGCTACGACTGGCCTCCGTTAGGTACATATATGACAAATCGTTTAATTTTCGTTTTGCGTACAGGTACAATGTCTCGATTTAGGGTGGAAAGTGGAGAACGGAGTGTCTTGACACTATATTCACTCTGACTGACTATACGGAAAAAGCTTCAAGTAGAAAACAAAATGTATATACGCTTTGATATACTATAACCAATGCCCTCTTAAAACAAGTTAGGACCCTTGGGTTCATGGGAATTTTAGGTGAATTTTAATTGTTAACAGATTCAGACATTCTGGAAGCCCTTAAAATAGGTGACTCTGGTCGAGGGCTCCGTATGCTCGTCTAGTAAGGACAGAAGTGATATAGGTAGTCTTATCTATTAAATCATACGTGACAAAAATCAACGTCCCTCTGCGTTGTGTTTAAGCCAGAACGAAGGTACACGGGAGGAAGAACGCCTATAATATAAATTCTTTTTTAGAGTTGCTTTAAAAAAAATAAATTAAACAATATTTTTAAGAAAAATAAATACATCATAATACAAATTATGCAATATCTCTATTTGGGTTGAAAGTGAAGAACGGAGTGTCTCACTAAATTATCTCTGGCTATCCTGTTGTTGCCGGAAAAAGCATAAAGCTTATTTTAAATTTTATTATTATGACTATACCGTAACAAAAGATCGCTTATTCTTTTGTTTAAACTATTGTATGTAAAAAAACATGTTAATTGAAAATACCCCTTTCAATAATAATTATTTTTAAGAGTATATTCAAAAATGTATTATTAAATAAAAACTTTTGTTAACCAAACTCATGACATAGATTTATTTAGTCTGTGGGTCGTATTCACCTACATAATACCTGACTGTGTTATATATGGATTCGATATCCACTCGGTGAAAAGTTAACTTTTTATATACATAAAAAAACAAATATTTTAAGCTTAATAGCATAATTTAGCTTAGTAAAAATCCTATTGCGACCATTGCGAGGATTGTTACCAATTATTATTATTTAACAATAACAAATATAATGAAGATATTTTTAGAAAACGTATAAAAAATTGAACGCAATGATTCGAACAAGGGTTCGTTGTAAGTTAGATTCCCATTCGGGGAAATGAGTATATTTAAATTTTTGACTTTTTCGCTCTAGATTTTACGTGAATTTAAAATATTATATTATCATTGGAGCCGTCCACGTGCAAATATTTAAAAACACATCAGAGGGTGCATCAAATAGGTCATAAACATTATAGGTCTTTCATACTCTGATTGATTAATTTATTAATGCATAGATACATCACAGAAATGACCCTAACAAAATTCTACGTAAGTTATGATAATTTCTCGGCGTTGGGTTCTACGATTTAACACGCAATGTCAGTTAGCTATATAAGCGGAGAGAAAATGTTTGAAAAATAATAATATTCTTGGTTATTTACCTTTTGCCAATCTCATAATATTATCAATATTTTTATAAATAACGTACACATATCGCTATCTTTGCCCATGTGGAATTTCATTCAGCTAAAAGCAAAAGACTGCGTATGTGTCGTTACGGAGGACAATGACCCGGACCTGGACATAGCGGATAAAATAAAAAGATACTATAAACGATACTTCCTGTTTAATATAAATATTTTTTGTTTAAAACCTATATTCATTAAAAGGTAAGTGCGTATTCGATTTCATTGTAAAATACATATTACTTGTACTATTACGCCAGTATCGAAAATCGTAAATAATTAAATTTGCTGATTGAATATTTTTGAAGTTATTAAAAAGTTCAGTTTTAGTTACGGAAAGAAAAACGATAAAAATGTCAGATATCGGTCATAGTGTAGTCATTATAAGTTCAGTAAGCCATATTTTTCAGTCTTTTCGCAAACGCCGAGTTTTGCCTCGACACTAGAGCGAGGAAATTGAAATTTTAAATATTAAAATTCCTCAAGTGGGTATGGAACCCACAATCTGTCACATTTACAGTCACGCATTTACCCCTGCACCACGACTGGCCTCTCATGTTTATTTATGTATAACATAAAGTAAAACATCACCTTAAATATGGTAATCATTTTCTTTTATCACAAGATTTTTCATTTTATTCCTTATAAATTTTTTTTTTTTAAATTGTACTAGGCAATTTAATACGTACATATTATAAAAAAAATAAGATAAATTGTCATTCCTCCAAAATATGGCACATTTAATACTTGTTAGCCATATTGACGGAACATTACAATCAAATAGTCTCCAAAGCATGGACAATGCTTGGTCTTATTAAGCGTAACACTCGTGACTTTAAAAATACGAATTGTATTATAGCAATTTTTAACACGTTAGCAAGGAGTATATTAGAATACGCAATTACGGCATGGAATCCACACTATAAGACCCATATTAGGCGAATTGAAAAAGTTCAACGCTCCTTAACAAGGTACTTAGCTTACAAAGATAAGACTTGTCCATTTAGAGCTGACTACATACAGCGCATGAGTGATTTTATATTAAAATGACTCGAAAATAGAAGACGTGTAGCTGACGTAGTAACTTTATATAAATTATATCGCAATAAATTAGACTGTCCCGATCTCTTATCACAAATAAACATAGTGGTACCTTACCATGTTCCTAGACGTCCCCTCAAAAACAGTTTCTCACCTATTAGTTCTAGGACTAATCTTGGCAAATTTTCTCCAATTAACCGTATCATTACTTTGTATAACAACTTGTCTGACCCTGGCATCGATATCTTTCATGACACATTAGTCAACTTTAAAAGAAAAATCCACCATAGGTTAAGTTGCGATAGTTGATACAGTTATTTATGTATAAATCCGCTATTGTTTTATTGTTTTATTATTGTATTCTACATTTGTATAGTTTAGTTAATTCTTTTCCTTTCTTAAAAAAAAAAAGTTATATTGTATTTGTAAATTTAAATTTTGTTAACGCAAACCCAACTTTAATTTTTTCTTTAAATGTACTCGTATCTAATATACGGGAAAATTATAAACGTTGTATGTGCCTGTAATTAGTACAAGTTTCGGAACTGGAACTGCGTACACATAACTCATATGATAGACTATGTTACTTGTGCTGTTAGCATGTCATTAATAAATAAATAAATAAAATAAATAAATATTGGATAGTAATAAATAAAATAAAAACATAGACCATAGGAATCGACCAATAAAAGAGCTCGTTTGTTATTATTGATATTATTATCCTTCTTCGCGGCAGATAATATAAATAGATCAATCAAAGATCTAATTTAATCCTCATTCAACCCAATACAAACAAATGTTTTTTAAAATGTATATTTTTTTATGGAATAAAGGAGACAAACGAGCTGAAGGCCCATCTGGTGTTAAGTGGTTACCTTCGCCCATAGACATCCACAACATTAAAGTTATGGATGCGTTGCCATCCTCAGGGATGTAGGACAGAAGGAGGGAGGAAGGATGGAAATGGTGGGAATAGGGAGAGCTGGCTTACATGCTATCGAACCGGAACACATCATAAGATATTTGGCTTTTCGTTTTCGACATGATAGTAGTCGCGAGCCAGTCGGAGAACGAATCTCCTACCACCAAACTACTGGGTTACCCGCCTTTTACAGGACGCTACCCAGCGGCGGCGGGAGAATTGTTTTCTTAACTCGTCCCCCCACGGGACTAAATTAAATAAATAAATCATAAAAGTTTAAATTTACTCATAAAAGTAAATATACGCAAAACTACACAAAAATGTCCCACAATTTACAACAATTCAAAATGTCTAAAACAAATCGACTTAGCTTTTCATATGTCAAAATGACATACAGCACATATTTCCTCAATTTTGAATCCGGCCATTTTAGCCTCTCTTGGAAAAATGTACGCTTAAATCTGAGCCTAATTTATTTATCACACCAATTTTTTCGAGCGAAAAAACATTCTTATTCCCTTATAATATATAAGGGAGGCTTTGATGTCTTAAGAGAAATTCTGGAGCCAATCTGGGATATTGACGAAACAAATATATGAGTAAATGGGACCTAAAAAAACAGTAAACAGGAGTTCGGCCTACTGGGATTGGTCTAGGGTTTTACTGAAATGAATTATTTTCTCGTCTTCGTAAATATGAAATTGGTAAAAATGCTTTCATTCTAGCAATTACTTTTGCTTCGTGTTCTTTTGAAGAATAAATTGTAGATTTTGAAATTTATGACTTATTAATTATTTTTAATTGAAGTAGTATAATAATTAAGTCTGTCAAATACGACAGAGATTGTAGATTCGATTGCCACTCTAAGTAACAACTATATTTAAATTATTTTATCTTCTCTGCTCTGGGCTTCGTACCTAAGATAAAGTACGGTGAATTCGAGTGGGGAAGTGGAGAGAGGAGTGTCTGAATACTTCTCTCTCTGTCTACCGTGGTATACAGGCGAAAGGGCGAAAAGGTGTGAAGCTACTAAGCTAAATAAATATAATATTTTTTGCCGCGCTTTGTCTAATCACATGCGAAGAAATAAAAATAATTTAAAAGAAATCGTTCCTCTAAGTGAGAATCGAACCCACAACCATTGAGCACACAGTCAGACACTATCCTACTGCGCCACGAAGTTGCTCAAGATATAAGCTTTTATAATTTGGCTTCGAAGCCGTTTAAAACAAGTTATTGTTTATTAACACCTATTCTAAAGTCACTTTTTCCCACTATATTGTTCATTGATATGATAGGATATAAAACTTATAATCCAGGGGTGTCCAAATTACTTGATAGTCTGAACCATTTTAAAAAATATAATTTTTATCGCAAGCCACACACAAATTACGTACATATTTTTAAACACTTTTAAAGTGTTATTATCACACTTACTTAAAAACATTTTTAGAAGACTTTATTTATATTATATTTAATTTAGTTTATTCATTCTCTGCATTAAGTCATCTAGTTCATAAGCGACAGTCGTAGATATTGAAAAAGTCATTATTGAAGTCGGCTAAAAATAAAATGGACGCGCTGCACGTTTGTGACACTTATTTTCAGTAGCAACGCAGCGGATGCGAGGGATTTATTCAATTTATTGCGTTCTCGGCTATACTACATTTCAAACACACGAGTTGTATGAAACAGATATTAACTTACTAACGGTTATGTTGGAATACTAATGGTTTTAAGTTTTTTTTTTAGCTTCTCGCTGTATCCCGCACACAGCAAGGCAGAGGGAACGTAGTGTTAAAACACTCCGTTCCCCACTTTCCGTCGAATTTTGGAGGCATTGCGTGATATGTGGAGGAACTTAAAGCCGCGCTTTGTCTCGACATCAGAGCGAAGACAATGGAAATATTAAATATTTCCACTTCTCGAGTGGGAATCGAACCTACAACCAGTCGCTTTACAGTTATATTGTGTGCCTCTGCGGCACGACTGGCTCCTTTTTTAACTTTTATAAATTATTTTTAATGTTTTTTTATTAGAGCATATTTTATTTATAAATCTTTGTGGTGCTTGTAAACATGCGATGGTTGTAGATTTGATTCAGGGTTTTTTTTTATTTGTACATTGTTTTCATTTCTCCGCTCTGGTACCTAAGACAATGAGCGGTGTAAAGTTACGTCACTTAACAACCGATGTCTAGATTTCAGACAAAAAGTAGAGACGAAGTGACTTACCACTAGATTCTTTATGACCACCCTATTAAATTTTTGTTTATTTAAAGTAGTGCATTGAGACACCATCTGTTAGCAATTAATCCGCCGACTCAACACGCAATTGTATAGCTCATATAAGATACTAGTTAAATTTAATTCTAAAATATTATGTGACGAAAGAGATATTAGCTAGAATTTATTTTCTTTCCGGCTGTATCTCGACACTTTCCAAAAGAACGACTTCACTTATAAACAGCTCATAGCTGTACATATTGCAATAATCGTTAGAGCTAAAGTACGAACTATCCACTCTAATATTATAAATGCGAAAATCTGTCTGTCTATCTGTGTCGCCTTCACGGTTAATATACCGGTCAGATTTGGATGGAATTCGCAATAAAAATAGTTCAGATCCAGGGTGAGACATAGGCTAATTTTTTATCCAAAAAATATATCTTAAACTATTAAAATAGTGTAGGCAATTCTTATATGGAAAGTTGTTATTATTACGCAGGCGAAGCGATCGCTAGTATTGAATATACCGTAGATGGTCACATGAATTTTATAAAATTTTATCTTACATTCTAGTTGTCAATATGGACGTCCCTACTTAGTATTACGACTTTCAAACTGAAGTTAAAAAAATATATTTTTTAAATAAATACTCAATGAAGAAAAACATTTTTTCTAAAATAATATCCAATTTTCACACAACAAAAGCCGTAAAAAAAGTTTGATTTTAGTTTATTTTAATCGCATTCAATTACTTTTAATTGATTCAAGATTAAAACATAAAATGCGTTTTTATAAATAAATATACACTTTTACGTAAATAAAAGGTCGTGGCGCAGTGTCACAGAATCTGACTATACTCGTATGTATACGCGATAGTTCGGTATATGTATTCGCTATAGTGGGTTCGGTTCCCATTAGGGAAACGAGACAAGGGAACAGGCTCGGCGTTAACTTTCGCTACTCAACACCCATTGTTTCGAATTGGTGCGGAAAGTGGAAAACGAAGTGTTTCTACACTAAGCTCTCTCTCTCACTAACCGTCTATACAAACAAAGCCAAAACTAAATAAATAACCATCTAATTACACTACATTTTAGTCGTTTACCCATAATATGTCATTTTATACGTCAATCTAACTTGATTATCTTTTAAAGCCATAATTTACTCATGTTTAACAATTTTCCACACGACTGTTTTAATTAAGCTTGATGTTAATCGACCATAAATTCGTCAATGTTTTTGTGGGAAAATGTGCATGTTGTTGTTTGTAGTTTTGGTTGAAAGTTACAGAAATATTTTTTTTATATAAAAATATAAAAAACACTATTATGACTTAAAGTATTATTATACTTTGTACTGTACGATATAAGATCAAATTAATACGAAAGCCATCGTGGCGCAGTATCTGCCACGACCGCGAAGTTTGTGTGTTCGATTCCCAATTTAGGAAATAGATAAATTTTCGTGGAACTTTTTGTTTTAATAATAAATTCTCTCTGGCTAAGCGTGAAAAAGCAAGAAAGTGAAGGTCATATTTCATATGCAGAATATTTGTCAATATAAATATACATATGTATACATTATGTAGTAAAAGTCTACTCACCTTTAGATGTGAACTGTAATTACACACTCTGTTTCGGTTTGGTTCTGAGCTGAACATTTTTAAAGTGTCCGTAGAACAGAAGTCACTTCACCAATATCACGTTAAATTTTGACTATTTATAATACAGAAATAGAAACGGAAACAACACTTTAAACAAACCCAAGAATTATTTAATAAAATAATCCACGACTGATATATAATATTGTAACACAAAGAATTATTACGAATAGTGATCTTAAACAATGATAAAAAATAATTAATCGCGTGTCGAAAGACTAACAACAAATTGTCAATATGTCACCAACAAGAAGGTATAAGAAAATTTCTCCATCTGGTCTACTGTCTACGGATTTTAAATATAATAATTAAAAAAATTAAATTATTTTCTAATATTATAAATTAACTTCAAAATTATTCTTTTATTTTTGTCAAATATATGCAATAAATACAAAATAAATAATGTCATAATAACTAATGCCTGCTATATTCAAAATATATAGGTATATAAATATAAAGCACTAGAGTGAAAATGCATATTAAATAGATAATTCGTCACGTAAGCGAGCGAGCGCTATTCAATTTATCATAGAATGCTTAGCGTCGTCGATTCCGAGTATCGAGTACATCATTTTAAGTACAAATTCAAATATACTCTGTTAAACTGTCATAAATTGCGTTCTAAAAGTTTTATAGCATCTGTATTTTATTTTAAACTTATTTATAGCTTGCTATAGATATAATGTAGTCTTTGTAATTTTTATATTTATTATCTTTTTTGTGTAATTTATATTATCGATTTACTTACGATTGCGATCACGATTTCAAAAATAATTTATTAAATTGAAAATCTGAACGATTTTAAAAATTTATAAATTGAGACACTGAAATACAAATTTCCCGTGGGGGATGGATTTTACCCGTGGGGGGGAGAGGTAAAAATATAATTCCCCTCCACAGCTTACCATCAGGTCCGTGGTCGTTTGCCTCTTTGTCGAACTATGACATGATGGTTATTTTTTAAATTATGCGTATCCCAACACAACAAATATCCCAAGACAGTGTAGATCTTATGTTCAAAAATTATAAATAATAAAACAGAATCGTATTACGAGACGATAAACTGTTATTTTAATTCAATATAATAAAAAGCTTAAAATTATGCTTATCTTCCATATACATATTGCCATTCAAACGTAACTTCATACTTACTATAATATTTTAGCATAATTTATATTATCTGTCAAAATTGACATAAGAAACTAAATTATTTTCTAAAATGACAACTACGTACATATGATATGAATACACGAAAGTACCAGGCGCCCATAGCCGCAGCGGAGGTTTAATTTTCCGGTAATCTATACACTAATGCGATCTCGACTGACGCCCCGCGGCTGACGCTCCGCCATATTGAATTACGAGTCATCGTGACGCGTCGCTGTTAAATTGCAGGTGAAATATTAGATTATGTACGAAATTGCTTGTTATCTAGGATTTTTTTAGTTATTTTTACATGTATTTTTTTTAATTTTGATGGAAGTTTTTGCAAGTGGAATTGCTATTTGAATATTGTATAGTCTATCCGATTGAAGTTATAGGATTTATGGAATTAAAAAAGCATTAGATAGTCATTTTTTTTATTTTGTTTTTAATTCCTAATAAGTAAAATTAATTTATTATAATATTGTCTTCGTAAATAATCGAATTAGACGTAAAGTTAGTTAGAGTATATTAAATTATTTTTAATCAAAACATACAGTGTAATAATTTTGTTGCCAGCTTTCAGCAACAATTATGTCATTTAAAAAGAGTACCCAATATGTGCTCGTTTTCCCGCGCTTTTGATATAAGTACTAAAAAATAATATTAAATTTAAGTTTAAAATTGAAGAAATGTAAATATTCAAATTTAGCAGATAAAATCGTTAAAGTACTTTAAAATATTTAGTAGTATATATAATATCTAGATATTACTGCTTTAATAACAATAAAAGGAAAACCTTATTAATACTTATAAAGTAAATACAAGTGTTTCCACTTGTCTCCCGCAATTTTAGATACAAAGAAGTATTGTAACTATTTGGCCTAGAAATTTATTTTTATAAGTTTCGTCTAAACAGACACATTACATCTACATACATAGACACATTACCTAGTTACAACCTACTCGTATACGAGGATAACAATAATCCGCTACTGCTTTTTCGCCGTGTAGAGTTACTCATATTTTATTTTGCTGTTCAGTTCAATCAGTCCAGTTCTTTAATTATTGCGCTTCGAACGTGCCACTAACACATAAGTAACTTCGCCAATAACACTTTGTTTGAACACGAAGGGGATTGATCGCGGTACAAAAGAGAGATACTTGCACTAAAACCACCAGAATGTTACGGAGGCATTGCATGTTAAGTGGCGGAACTTAGCGCCGCGCTTTGTCTCGATACCAGAGCTTAAGAAATGGAAATATTAAATATTTCCACTCCTCGAGTGGTAATCGAACCCACAACCAGTCATTTACGGTCACACGTTCGTGCCACTGCGCTACGACTGCCCCCAACTGGGTTTTACATTCACTTTGACATAATCACATTATCACCAGTATTTTTTATAAACTATTATATTGAAACAAAAATATATTTAAATGCACAATTGAATTAGACTTATCAATATTTTATTATATTATTACAACAACATTTATATACCTACTTACCAAAAAAAAAAAAGAAAAACATAACAAAACACAAGAAAATTTATCCTTTTCAAAGATCGCTATTTTATAAAGAAAAACAACAATCAACCCTTCCTTTACAGCCGAAAGTTATTCGGCGCCTTTTCCCCATAAATTGGTTCTCGTTAACATTGGGATTCACATTGTAACTAACAAGCGTTGACCTCTGAAACTTCAGAACAAATGACCGGACACGCCTCAATTAGCAGCTTTAGTTATGGACGCGTAATGGGAAACTGACCACTTTCTGTGTATATTTATAGCTAATTGATATATTTTTGTTGCGTAAGGCTGGTATAATGATTTCTTATGATGTTTTAACATTTGTAATATTGTTTTGCAAAGTTTTGGTATTATTAAGTGATAAAACAGTTTTTACTCCACTTTTATAAATAAGAAAATATAATTAAATGTAAACAAGATGGATGCTTTTTTTTTTTATGGAATAAAGGAGGCAAACAAGCTGAAGGCCCACCTGGTGTTAAGTGGTTACCTTCGCCCATAGACATCCACAACAATAGAGTTGTGGATGCGTTGCCAGCCTTAGGGATGTAGGACAGAAGGAGGGAGGAAGGATGGGAATGGTGGGAATAGGGAGTGCTGGCTTACATGCCATCGAACCGGAACACATCATAAGATATTTGGCGGTTCGTCTTTGACATGATAGTGGTCGCGAGCCAGTCGGAGAACGAATCTCCTACCACCAAACTACTGGGTTACCCGCCTTTTACGGGACGCTACCCAGCGGCGGGGGGGAATTGTATTCTTAACCCGTCCCTCCACGGGATGCTGGCGTAATATATCTACTATTAAAGTAGTAATTTTAGGCTGTAGACATTCACTAAAGTATTTATTACTGCAATTATTATAGGTTAGAAATTCTAATATGGTTTTACCATATAGTAGGATAGATAAAGAGTAACTAGTATCAAGAATCGGAATTCTCGACTTTTTTTTATTTAAGACACATATATCCATGTAAGTGTCTTAAAACAGTGCAATTAGGGTACGTCTCATTCTCTTAAAGCCGCTACTCTAAATGTGTTATATATAATCATGCTCTTGAATGAAGATTGAACCTTCAATTATGGTGTTTACTGTAAAAAGTTACACGCACTGCTTTGGCTTCTATCAATGTCATAACATGAATATTGACATTTAATTCCAAATAAAACATGATATATTATGAATATACTTGCCTAATATATAGTATTCGAACCCCAAAACATCGAAAAGTAACACCAGAATGGCGCCAGACAATAATTTAGCAAATTATTATTTTCCTTCCGCTCCATCAAAGAATAGCTTATGGAATCTAAAGCAACGTAAAAATAACGTTAGAAAAATATACGGCTAACGGCATACATCCGCGTTTATGTCATCATTACGCTTTAACGACGGCTCAACTTATAACGCCATAAAAGTATTAGACTTGAACAAAATTTTTACAATACCTTCCTTGGGTGATATTTGGTGAATGTTGCCACAAATAAAAGTTTTTATTTTGTGAAGTCAGTTTAGGTATGTGTAAGTTTTAAAGAGAATATTGAAAAATGTAGTTCGCAAATTATTTTTAATATTTTACATAGTCGTTAATAATATTTAAAAAAAGGTCTACGTTTATTCTCACTTAGCAAAAATGCAGAATGATAAGAGAGAGAGAGAGAGAGATAAGAGAGTTAATAAAATTTTGGTATTTAAACTACATTTAAATAACAAAAGAATTACAAAATTACACTGATTACATCTTTATTCATTCTGAACAAAATTAAAACGTTTCTTGTTTTAAAATAGACAACTGAGACAAAATTGATTTCTTATATCATAGATTAATTAAGCCAGTCGTGGCGCAGTGGCACAAGCGTGTGACTGTAAACGACTGGTTGTGGGTTCGATTCCCACTCGAGGAGTGGAAATATTTAATATTTCCATTTTCTTCGCTCTGGTGTCGAGGTAAAGCGCGGCGTTAAGTTCCGCCACTTAACACGCAATGCCTCCGAATTCGGCGGAAAGTGGGGAACGAAGTGTCTTAACACTAGGTTCCCTCTGCCTACCCTGCTGTGTGCGGGATATAGCGTGAAGCTAAAAAAAAATAATTAAACTTAAGCTTAAACTTAAAATTAAGTGGGGAACGGAGTGTCTTAATATTATGTTCCCTCTGCCTACCCTGCTGTGTGCGGGATACAGCGTGAAGCTAAGAAAAAAATAGATTAATTAAAAATATACGTGAAATAAGAGGGCAACAAATTTGAATATAACAAGAGTGTTAAGACACTCAGTTCTCTGATTTCTGCTCGGATCGTGACACAGTTTGTCTTGACTAGAGTGCACAGACAAAAACAATTTAAAATAACATTCCCACAAACGAAAATCAAACTCAAAATCTTCGTGTTTACAAGACGCTGTACCGCTGCGCCGAAATTACAATAATTTTATTTTACTTAATAGTATAGTTGAAGGGAACCTAGTGTCAAAACACTCCCGTTTTCCATTTCACAAATAAAAAAATGGGGAACAGAGTGACTTAACACTAGGTTCCTACTGCCTTTCCACTCTCCACTCTCCGACTGAAATCGTGACATAACATTTTAAGTGGCATCACTAACACAGAGAAAATTTAGTACCAATACACTCCGCTTTCCCTTCCATTATTTAAAACAAAATCCTTACTCTTCCCACTTCATTTTAAAAATAAAACTTATAATAATGTAAAATGTCACGGATAATATGAAGTTATTACCATCGACAAACTCGTTACCCCACACGCTGTAATGGCCCGAAAATGAGACGCAGCCTGCACTATGAATAATTTGAGCGGCGTGTTTGATGAAGTGCTGTGTAATTTAGATCTTAATCGTGTGTACTTTGTGTGTTCTGTTTTTAAAATTAATAGAGAAGAGTGTTTTGTCACTATATATTACATGTAATTAATAATGTATGACCATATAGGACCAGTAACTGTAAGTACGATGGTTTTGAGTTCGAGTCTCACTTGGGAAAATGTTTATATTTAATTTATTTTATAGTTTTTACCAGTCCGGTAATGTTAAATACGGTGTTAAGCTCCCGTATTAAGTATGAAATTGGGACTGTAGTTTTATCCTTAATAAAGAAGTATAATATTTTAATATAACTTCATAATGTCATCCGTAGGCATGTGGGTCCAGTCTTACAGTAGGCGTGATGTCAGTGGAATTGATGTCCATTTAGAAATTAGAAGAAACAAAGCATCACTTAATAAGGTATTTATAAAAACATCTGATTAAAATATTTTAAATTTAAACGATTACTTTTGTTAGAGTACTCCAGAAACGCACATTTACTAATCGACTTTATTTGAATTTTGATTTCATGAAAATCACTGTAAATTATGTCATTTTTTTAACTTCATGTTGTATTCCGCACACAGCAGAAGGAAGCTAGTGTTAAGACACTCCATTACCCATTTTCCGTCGATTTTGGAGGCATTACGTGTTAAGTGACTGAACTTAACGCCGCACTTTGTCTCGATATCAAAGCGAAGGAAATCTAAATCCTTTCCTCGAGTGGGAATCGAACACACAACCAGTCGCTTTACAGTCACACTTTGTGTCCCTGTGATAAAACTGGCCTCTTAGTTATGTCATAAATATAATATACATATACTCGTTTGAAGAATAATTTTCAAATCCTAAGGGTGTAAATAACATTATATTAAAATCTATACATGCTATAAAAGTAGATACATAGTCTTACAACTTATCATATCTATATTAAAATAATAAATACATTATATCGTATAATTCTCTTCAAACATAGCTTTTAATTTGAAATAACTGAAATTTAATATTATTTTAAGGCAGCAAGCACCAAGTTGTGTAAAACAATGTCTTAATCAAACTACATCAAGTATGCTTAAACAAAATCCTCCTTATGTCTGTGGCTTAAAGTATGAGACAAAGCGTTTATTTGAGTAAAACTCTATATTTGTGTATATGAATAAGTCGGGACCAGTCGTGGTGCAAAGGCACAAAGTGTGATTGTAAAGCGACTGGTTGTGGGTTCGATTCCCACTCGAAAAGAGGAAATATTCAACATTTCCATTTTCTTCGCTCTGATCTCGAGGTAAAGCGTGGTGTTAAGTTCCGCTATTTAACATGCAATGCCTCCGAATTCAGCGGAAAGTGGGAAACAGTGTGAAGCTAAAAGAAAATACATAAAGATAATACACGGCGTTGAGTATCGCTACTTAACACGCAATGTCTAGATTTTGGGCAGAAAATGGAGAACAGAGTTTATTGGACATTAGGTTCTCTCAGAATACTTTGTCATGCGGCAAAGAACGTGAAGCTACTTAATAAAATATATAACTTTTTATTTAGTGTTAAGTATTTATAGTGTAATTGATTTTTTACCCGCGACGGAACGGCGACTGTATATGTGTTTGGGGTGAGAGGTTGTTTGTTTGTTTGTTTGTTTGTTTGTTTGTTTGTTTGTTTGTTTGTTTGTTTGTTTGTTTGTTTGTTTGTGTGTTTGTGCAAATTACTATGTCAATTATTTCCAAAACTATAAGTCCGATTTTGATACGGTTTTCTATGATAGGTTAAGGTTCAATTGGCGTATGTTCTAATGTATGTCTTATTGCCTTAACTCATTAGGGGGCGCTGCAGTAAGCATTTTACGTGAAAACGAATGTTTTCAATTATCTCAAAAAATAATAGTCTGATTTCAATAGATTTTCAGTGGTAGATTCAGGTTTAATTGGTGGATGTTCTTGGATATGTTTTATCGTGTCAAACCACCAGGGGGCGCTGCAGTAAGCATTTGTTTGTACTTTTTTTGTATTTATTTGTCTAAAACCGAAACTACTGCTCCGATTAAAAAGAGTTTTCATTAAAAGATTTATCTTTGCTTGGTGCATATTTTAAGATTTTTCTTTTTTTGTTACGGGGAAAACTCACCAGGGGGCGCTGCACTAAACATTTGTTTATGCAGAGCAAAAACTACTAGTCCAATTTAGATGAAACTTTCAAGGATGGGTTCAGGCTTAATTGGTGCGTCTTTCCATATATGTGTTATGGTGACCACTCATCAGGGGGCGCTGTAATAAGCATTTTGGTTGAGTTTTTTTGTGTAAAACCAAAATTTTTCTTATATTTATTTGTCTAAAACCGAAATTACTTATCCGATTGGCTAGAGTTTTCAGAACTAGATTAAGCTTTACTTCGTACATATTTTAAAATTTTTGTTTTTACGTTACGGTGAAAATTCACCAGGCGGCGCTGCAGTAAACATTTGTTTATGTAGAGTAAAAACTACTAGTCCAATTTAGATGAAACTTTCAACGATAGGTTCAGGTTTAATTGGTGCATCTTTTCATATATGTGTTACGGTGACCACTCACCAGGGGGCGCTGCAGTAAGTACATTTGTTTGTGCAAAACTAAAATTACGAGTCCGATTTGAATGCAGTTTTCAATGATAGATTCAAGTTTACTTAGTGCATATTTTCATATATGTGTCATGTATGTTTACTTAGTGCATATTTTCAAGTATGTGTCAACTCTCTAAGGGGCGCTGCAGTAAGTAGCTGCTTCCATTTTTTGTGTATAACAAAAACGACTAGTACGATTGGAAAGAGTTTTCAGTATTAGATTCCGCTTTGTTTAGTACATGTTTTTAAATTTATATTACGGTGACAAGTCACCAGGGGGCGCTGCAGTAAAATATTGTTTGTGCAAAGCTAAAATGACGAATTCGATTTGGATGCAGTTTCAGTGATAAGCTCAAGTTTAATTAGTGCATGTTCTTGGATATGCTTTATCGTGTTAACTCACCAGGGGGCGCTGCAGTAAACATTTGTTTGTAATATTTAATATAAAACCACAACTACTAGTCCGATTGGACAGAGTTTTCAGTATTAGATTTACCTTTACTTGGTGTATGTTTTTAGTTTTTTTTTACGTTAAGAACTCACCAGGGGGCGCTTCATTAAACATTTGATGGTGCAAATTTAAAACTACGAGTCTGAATTTGATGAAGTTTTCAACGATAGGATCAGGCTCAATTAGCGCGTGTTCTCGTATATGTGTCGTGGTGACACCTCACCAGGGGGCGCTGTAGTAAGCATTTGCTTGTATTTTTGTGTGAAACCTATTTAGATGCGGTTTTCTGTGATAGGTTCAGGTTTAATTGTTGCGTGTTTTTATATGCCATATCACAAACTACCACGGGGCGCTCCAGTATAAATTAATTTGTTCCAAATCAAAACTACTAGTGGGTTTTGTGATTTTCACTGATTTGGTTAAACTTAAGTTTCCTAAAAATGTTGCGGTGACAATCTGCCAGGCGCTGCAATAGGCATTTGATAACCAGAAAGCATTGGGCTTATAATTTTTTTGGATTTGCATGAAGATTAATATAAAGTATTTCGAAATTATGTAATAATATATAATGTGTATCTATACACTTTAAAAAGTTTAAAATAAAAAACAAAATTAAAAATTTTTAAAATACCCACGACGGTTTAATTGTAATTGAAAAAGGATAAAATAACTAGAAATCCCCCGCCTAAAAGAATATATGTAACGAGATGATGGGGACAACTTCGTCGGGGGCTGCCAGTTGCAACCTCTATTTTAAATATACTAGCTAACAGTATAGATTTCGTTCTTAAAGTTTTTAAAAGGAATACCAGTTATCAAAACTGTAAATTCATATTAATATTTTAATTTTTTCCTAAACCTGTTTTAACAGCAATGAAAACCTAGGAGAAGTTAGCAAACTTAAAGTAATGGCAGCTCCGACGAAGTCGTCCCCATCATCTCGTTACATATATTCTTTTAGGCGGGGGATTTATAGTTATTTTATCCTTTTTCAATTACAATTTAACCGTCGTGGGTATTTTCAAAATTTTTAATTTTGTTTTTTTTCAATACTAAAAGTTCATTTAACTTTAACATGGACTTCTATATGCTGCTCTTAATCAATTTATATGCATTTTTTCCAGTACAAAATTTTAATCTGATATTAATATAAAATTTTAAAGAATAATTTTGTATAAAATTATTGTCGTCCAGAACATCCTTTGCGTGGATATTAAAACCTTTGCTACACGGTTACACGTTTTTTATTGTTATTATCAATAATTTCGACTGTGATACGCAAAATATCGTATTTCAGCTATGCATCGTTTTTCTGTAACTCAGTAAATATAAATGGAAATCGTTTTATATATGAATATTGATTCCGATTATAGTGTAAACAAACTAGATTTCAATCATCGAAATGTGCTTGAAATATACAAAAATGCATGGCTTAATATATATTTTTTTACATTTTCACGCTTTTTTCGTATAGCAGGTTAGTCACAGAGAACCTAATAGTAATAACAAACACTCTTTATTGCACAAAAAACCTAGTGTCAAGGCACTCCGTTCTCTACTTTCAGTTTTGAAATCGAGACATTGCGTGATGAGTAGCGAATCGATTAAAATGACTCAAATATTAATCATTTCCCCGAGTTGAAATCGTACTCACAACCAGTCATGTTTACGGCCAAACGTTGTACGCTACGCCAAAATAGTATCAAATATATTTTTTTAGCTTCACGCTGTATCCCGCACACAGCAGGATAAGGCAGAGGGAACCTAGTGTTAAGACACTCCGTTCCCCACTTGCCGCCAAATTGGGAGGCATTGCGTGTTAAGTGGCGGAACTTAACGCCGCTCTTTGCCTCGACACCAGAGCGAAAGAAATGAAAATATTAAATATTTCCACTCCTCAAGTGGGAATCGAACCCACATCCAGTCGCTCTATAGTCCCACTTTGTGCCAATGCGCCATGGCTGGCCCCTAATATCAAATTAAGTATATTATATTTTATAAAATCAGTACCATTCCTAAAGTAAACAATACAGGCACAGTACTTCCTAACTTGGGTAACATTTTCAGTGTTTCGCAGTAAGTACGTAGTAAAAAGCAGGCTAAAATGATTTATGAGCTAGATACCGAGTGCCAAGTTTAGTCGGCTTCATAAGATAAAAGCGATAATAGATTTGTCAAGCGTTCTAACAAGAAGGGTGTTGTTGCTAAATATATATTAAATTCATTTGTCATATTCAAACAAACAAAGTTACAGAATTTTCGGTTGAATTATTTACGAAATTTATTTATTAAAATATTTTTTTAAGTAAAATGGACTTTATTAAGTTAATTAGTATTAAAAGCCGCCACGGGGCGGTGGCATAACGTCGTACTATAAACGCGATTGGTGGGTTCGATTCTTGTAGAATAAAAATAATTTAAATATAATCAATATTTATTTTTTCATTGCTCCGATCTGGTCTATATCTCGGTTTTAGGCGAAAATTGGAGAACGAAATGCCCTGAAACTGGGCTTTCTCTGACTACCCTGCTACGTCCCTAGGCGTGGAGCCGTAAAAAAAGTTTTTAAATGACCACATAATAAACACAATATTCTTTAAATAGTTATGTCCGTAAAATTAAAATATGAACACTTCTGAGCAATGTAATTACTGCTACCTTATGTCACCTTGTCACATTTTTTTTACCTACACATAAGACAGGGAAAACTTATTAAGACTTCCTTAACTTTTCCTAAGTAGTATCTCTTTAATACTGCGTATTAACTGGCAGAATCCAACTATTTAATCAAACAAATTAAAAAAGGGTTTTTAATATTCCCTCAAACAGAATTCGAACTCACTACCAAAAGTTATACACTATTATTTATGACACTAGCCAAACTGTACCACAACAGAGTTGACGACTAACCATTAATGATGTACCGAAAGTGTTTTATGTTACTAGTATTACACTATAAATTGTTGTATGCCAGACAATTAATCGTTCGCATCTGATGGAATGTGCGCAATGTGATATGAACGGCTGAGCTATGCGTTATGGAGAATTATTGATACTTTGCTAATGTTGTATGTATAAGAGTTTATAATGTTTGGTATAGGCAATTCTGGGATCAAATCTTAGTTAAATGTTTTTTTTTTATTAAATATATTAATCTTAACGGTAATTCGTATATATAAATATAGTATGAATATATCGTAAGTTTTTATGAAGCACATCATACAAACTTTAACTCAACCATTCTCTTTTCATTAGATATACATCCTTCTTCCTGCATAGCAGGGTAGGTTAGGTTAGAGAACCTAGTGTCAATAATAATATGTCGTTCTCTACCGCAATGAAGGTAAGGCGTTGCCTGAATGAATAGCGGAACTCAACGCTGCGCCTTGTCATGTTTATAATACAATAAATATGTACAATAATAGAGATTTCCTTTTTTTATTTTAGCATTTAGAACTTTAAAGTGTAAATATTTAGAACACCAAAAATGAAAAACGTTTTTACTAATAAATCTTCATATTAAACCTTCTACAGCAAATATTTAATCTTTAAAATGTTTGTATAATATAAATGATATAATACTTCTAAACCATCCTTACACACAACCAATATAAACACTTCACAACCCAAACAACCTCTACTCATATATGAAATATTTGACAACGTAAAAGAGCACATTTAAATAAAATAACTGGAAGGAAATAAAATTCAGTATTTTACATAAAACGTCTACTAAACGTTTGCAAAATTTTCAGTTTCCATAAATATCTCGAATCGGTTGAAAGCATATTCGTTTTAACATGCAGTTTAAAACTTATAGGTATTGAATACTGTTGAATATTTAAAACCCTATTACTAGCTCTCCTGTGAATAAAATGCAGATTTAAAGTAGATTTTTATAGGTATGAAAATATGGTGTTGAGCTTATCGCAGCTACTTACGCCTTATTCTTACCCATTTATTTTATAGTAATTTAAATTCATGATTTAATCTTTTCTTAAAGGATAGGGCTTTTTGTAAATTGTTTGAATTTTTATTATGTTATCCATTGAATGTTATTAGTTTTATGTAAGGTCATTTGAAGCCGTCGTGGCACAGTGGGAGAGTGTCTGAGTGTTAACGTGATTGGTTGTAGGTTCGATTTCCACACGGGGGAATAATTATATTAAAATTCCTTCGCTTTAGTACCTAAAAGAAAGAGTAGGATTGAGTTCTACCACTAAACATGCAATGTCTCGACTTTTTACGAAAAATGAAGTGCGAATGTTTTGACACCAGGATCCGCATGAAGCTATAACAAAAATATAGCTTCACGCTGTATCCCGCACACAGCAGGGTAGGCAGAGGGAACCTAGTGTTAAGACACTTCGTTCCCCACTTTCCGCCGAATTCGGAGGCTTGCGTGTTAAGTGGCGGAACTTAACGCCGCGCTTTACCTCGACACCAGAGCGAAGAAAATGGAAATATAATTTCCACTCCTCGAGTGGGAATCGAACCCACAACCAGTCGTTTACAGTCACACTCTTGTGCCACTGGGCCACGACTGGCCACCATGAAGCTATAACAAAGTATGTAAAATGTTAACAGTTTGTATATTAATATAATAAGTACATTAATAAATTATTCTCTTCAAACTAAGTTAAAAATATCTACTATTTATATATTCGAGAAACACACTTGGTCTATTTATATACATATATATGTACATTAAATATAAGTTGAAGAAATCTAAAGCAAAACTTTAAATAAACAGCCATTTCTCTTTATGATAACTTTTACCTACCATAGGCAAAACAGTGTATGGGTCAAGAAAGAAATATACAATTTAAATTGGAGTCCACTTCATTACAACTGCCCCTATTCACAGGGCAGAAAGCAACGTCCTGGTACATTCCCTATTTTCGGTTATATCTCATTCATACATAATATGAAGATATTACATTGCATTCGTACTGCATAGAGATAATAAGTGTAGCAATTTGAAAACTTTTTCATTACTATATTTATTTTTATCTCGTAGATTAGTAAGATATACGTATATTTTTAGCTTCATATTTATCTCTATTAAGTCAGAGAAGGCGGAACGCGGTCCCTGCATACTTACTTCGTCTCGTCCACTGTCATCAGCCTCGTCATACACGCCTTCCGGGGGTCCTCATGCGCCTTGAATGTCCTTCCTCCTGTATCATAGATACTGTGTTCTCGAAGGTCAATCGAGATCTCCCCCATTTCTCATAGCGTAAACCTTTCCTTCATATATTTTTTTTACCATTCTTTAATCACTAATCCTCTCGACGTGTTCAAACCATCTGACCAGATTGATCTCCATTGTTACTTTACCATTTTCACTGACACCTGCCATTTTACATTTTTCATACTTTCTACACAAAATAACAAAATATATTATTATATCATTACAAGTAGTTTATTGAGCTATCAAAACAAACTATTCTCTTCAAAGTTCACTTTGTGTTATACTTGCGAACTGTAATTTAGCGGTAACCTTACTAAGTAAACGACCAAACTATCTCAGTTTAAGAATTTAGTGCAAATTACAGTGTTAAATGTTTATGCGAAGACAACAATGTTAAATTTGCGGTTTGCTTATGACGAAGTACTACAGCTTCACGCGTTTCCCGCATAGCAACGTGGTGAGAGAGAACTTAGTGACCAAACACTCCGTTCTCCACCTTCCGAATTCAAGACATTGCGTGTTGAGTGGCAGAACTCAATTACTAGACACTAGACGACGCGGCGGAATCTAACGTCGTCTGCCAACAAGCAGAAATGCTTTGTATAATTTCACGTTTCGAAATCTTTTTAATGGATTCTTTTACAAAGTGGCCAGTCGTGGCCCAGTGGCACAAGAGTGTGACTGTAAAACGACTGGTTGTGGGTTCGATTCCCACTCGAGGAGTGGAAATTATATTTCCATTTTCTTCGCTCTGGTGTCGAGGTAAAGCGCGGCGTTAAGTTCCGCCACTTAACACGCAAGCCTCCGAATTCGGCGGAAAGTGGGGAACGGAGTGTCTTAACACTAGGTTCCCTCTGACTACAAATGTACATACGATATTTTTCTTTATATACTATACTTTTCCTGTATTCTGCAGGATTCACAGAGAATCAAGTTGTCAAAGTGATAAGTCAGTTTGACTTTTCCATTTTCCTCCTCTTTACGTCTTTCGTGGAACCACGTGCATGTCAAAACGTGCGGTGTTGGTATGTCTAACTAGATCTAGAGTATATTGCTTATATTAAAACAATTTAAGACCATTGTGGTTAAGTAGGAAAGTGTTTGTTTGTAAAAGTGATACTTTTGTGTTCGATTCCCACTCTATGGAATATTTATGGTTTATTTTTTTTAATTTCTTTGCTCTGGTAAGTAAGGCAAACCGCGTCGTTGATATTTACCATCACGGATGGACTTAACACCTTCCGATAATCCGAAGGTAACATCTAAATATTTTATGACTCTTCTGTTATGCGAGAAAAAGCTCATTCTTATATTCATTGATAGAATATTTATGGAATTTATAGCCAAATAGAGCTTGTAATAACTTATTTTATTATTGCTAAAATATTCCATCAAATTAACCTAAATAACTTAAACAAAAAAAAACATCATTTTTGTATTGGAATTTAATATTTAGAACAAAAAGCTGCGAAATGTCTAAAAAATAGGTTGAACTTGTTACAATACCGCTTTGTCGTCATGAAGTAGCGTACGAGCGGGAGCTCTTAAACTCTTAAATCTTCGAGCGGGCTTTTACTCCGCTAAAAGAATGTTGAAAGGTGTGGATTAAAGGAAATTGCGGTTTGCCAAACTATATTCTACGGCATAGAAATAAAGGTTAAATTTTCATATTAGGATTTCATGCCTTGCGATGCATTGTACACCCTCAAATAGCGGGTTGATTATAGTAAGGAACGGAAGCGATATAATGACACTTAAGATATTTATATTTAGTCCTATTAATACCTACCTACCTTTTTAATCCTACTAATAAGTTCGTTGAAGCGTATAGCACGCGTTGCCATGGCAACGATTGTCATTGTATACAAAAGTTTATGTGAAACACACAAAAGTATGTGCAAAATTTAATTTATTAATTTAATGTATTTTTTTGAACAATAATGCCATTCTGCTCTCATTCTCTATATGCAACGTACCTAACGTTGCAGTCTTCGCAAAAGGGGTCCAAAGTTTTTCCTTCACGTATTATTACAACGATTTTAAAAGGGGAGATAGGAACAAATGTAGTGAAATATCTTCCACCCTGTTCATATTTCTCAACACATTTTTGTATACACAATATATTATTTTTATCCATTTATTTTATTTTTAAATCGTATTTTTAAATCGAAACAAAAAAATATACTAAACATTCCAACTTTGAAATAACTTAACAAATAACGATTTGAATAAATATATGGAGATATAGATAGCGAACACAGGTATTATAATATAACTAAGACGATTAAATACGTATCTAAATATAGTTTAACATTCATTATTATTTTTATTATATATTCGAAATAAAAACCTTGTCACTGCTGCTTTGTAACTGACACACTCTATCTCTGATCATAAGAAATTTCTTAGGAAATAGAATTTAAAAGTAATAATACTTAATTAAATATTTATAAATTTTGGGAGAAGACAAATAAAGTAAAAAACTTAACATTTAAAAAATTCAAAATTCCGAAACGTGTCATAGTTAATCCTTTTCATATATTTGTTTTCCTTTACACATCTACCTTGTAAAGTTAGAAACATAAAGACAACTTAGTGCTTATACACTCTGTTATCGACTTTTCCCTCTAATTTTGAAAAGCATTGTCTGTCGAGTACTGAAACTTAACACCGCTCTCGAAAACACATAAGATAATACTTAAGTAGGCAATAACCTCTAATCTTTAATGCAATAATTATAAATTATTCCTATATTTAGATTAGCAACATAATATACATAATGTTTCACGTTAAACGATTAGTATTCTCAAACGGGCCGATGTTTATTTAAACGTTAGTTAGTAGTGAATTATCGACGGCCCATTATATTAGTCCGCTATAATGCCTTTGAGAAGCTAAGTGTGCACAGTGTTGACGCTGCAGCTATACCGTGGCGTAAGCCTTACCTAAACTGTATATACATATATATATGTTTGTATGTACGTATATATGTACAAACGTGTACATTGTTGATACTGAACGTATGGTCTTAAGGAAATCTTGTTTTAAGTTGTAAGCGATTTGCTTTTGAATTATTTTCTTTTAATATTTACCAGTCGTAGCGCAGTGGCACAGACGTGTGACTTCAAACGACTGGTTGTGGGTTCGATTCCCACTCGAGGAGTGGAAAATATTTAACATTTCCATTTTCTTCGCCTGGTACTTAGGCAAAGCGCGGCGTAAAAGTTCCAATACGCAATGCCTCCGAAAATTCAGCGGAAAGTGGGGAACGGAGTGTCTTAAGACTAGGTTCCCTCTGCCTACCCTGCTGTGTCGTATACGTCGTGAAGCTAAATAATATTTAAAAAAGCTCTTAATAGTGGAGGACGTTGTGTTATGACACTAGGCCTTCCAAGGTATCCTTCTATGCGGGAAAAAGCGTGAATTTGAATAACTAGCAAAACTCAGGCATATTTTATATTAGAAATATATTTTATACAGTGAAAGAATTTATAGCATTATTTATAACAACCATCTTATAATGGCTTCACCTGTATCTAAGTATATAACTAGATCTTATTATGCCATTTCGATCCACTATTGCCCTTCGATTTGCTTGAAAATTAGCATACATTTCTAAATCTAGTAAAAATACCACATTATTACAATAAAAAGTATAAAATTCGAGCGTCATTTTTTTTTAAATGTTTTTCTATTAAGTTTGATTAAGGTATAATTTTTACCACACATAGTAATTTCAACTTTTTCGTGTATTAAGATAATTTTTGTTAATATTTTACATAATTTAAATGAAAAAAAATATTTACGTGAATCATTTTTATCCCAAGTACAAAAATATATGTAATATTTTTACAAAATTTATTTTTAAACCATAATCAATTTTTAAAAAAAACATGTAAGTTCATAAATTAGGGTTGTAATTGCAATTATTAGAAATCAGTAGTAAAAAAATGTAACTCTACCATTTTATCGCTTACACCATACACCAAGTTGCAACAATCGTAAATATTGAATGAGCTCCTTACCTACAGAGGAACGCAGCTGCGACCTGTACGGGGACATGCACAATGAAAAATAATCTGTTATAGCAGATAAATTCACTTAT
The DNA here is from genome assembly GCA_019049465.1 of Dryas iulia moderata. NCBI lineage: Eukaryota > Metazoa > Arthropoda > Insecta > Lepidoptera > Nymphalidae > Dryas > Dryas iulia. The sequence continues at coordinate 12,869,430 of CM032428.1, forward strand.
CCAATATGTTCATAATTTTTATATGCTATATAAAAGAAAACAAAGAAAGCGCGGCGTTGAGTTCCGCCACTCGGATCTCGGGATCGGATTTCGGGAAGAAACTGTCTTAGCACTAGACTTTTTCTGACTACTATGCGGGTGAAGCTGGTTTCTTTTGCTGTATATGCTACTATATATTAGTTGTTAATGTATGTATATATGTTTGTTTTTGTAGACTGATTATAAAAATTTTATGTACTATTCCTACTTAACATCGTATCTAGAGCCTCGATTTTGAACGAAAAGCGGAGAGTGGAGTCTCTTGACAATTATTTAAGTTCTCACTGGCTACTTTGACATGCAGGCAAAACTTCGAGCTGCAATAGAGACAGTTCAAAAACAATTTTAAAAAAATATTTCACCATAGAAGAAAAATCAAAAAATAGAAAAAGATACACAAAAACACATATCAAAACAGGCTACTAAAGGAGTGCATATATCAGTAGGAGGACATGTAATCGGTTCGTTGACTCATTACGTACCAAGAAATGCATTTTCATAGAACATTTGAATATGAATTTTTAATAAGCACCGCACTTGCTTTGCCACAAAGCAGCGGAAATGACACGGTTTACAATACAAACGAAAACACGACAGAACTCAAAATATGTTAAAGACTCAGATTTACATAATATTTTCAGTGTTTTTATGGCAAAAATAAGTTTTAGTGTGCATCATAAAAGTTACATGTTATAAAATAAAATTTAAAGATTCAATGTTTATTTGTGAAAAAAGGATTGGTATTATATGTAGTCAAATTTTGTACACTTACATTATAGTTATTGTATTAAGGCCAGTCGTGACGCAGTGGCACAAGTGTGTGACTGTAAACGACTGGTTGTGGGTTCGATTCCCACTCGAGAAGTGGAAATGTTTAATATTTCCATTTTCTTCGCTTTGGTGTCGAGGCAAAGCGCGGCGCTAACTATTTAAAATTTTAACACCCAAAGCCTCCGAAGTTAGGTTCCCTCTGCCTGCTCTGCTGTGTGCGGGATGTATATATATATATGAAGCTAAAAAAGTAATAATAATAATTATTCTATTATAATTATTGCATATTAATTTTAAATAACAATAATTATAATCATAGTAATTAATGAGTTGGAGCAATTATTATGTTTACCGTCAATATTACCGTATTGTAACAACTAAATTTATATTAAATAGAATGCAAATCAGTATTGTAGTTATAGCAATGAACAATAACTTGCCCGTGGGGGGACGGGTTAAGAATACAATTCCCCCCCGCCGCTGGGTAGCGTCCCGTAAAAGGCGGATAACCCAGTAGCTTGGTGGTAGGAGATTCGTTCTCCGACTGGCTCGCGACCACTATCATGTCAAAGACGAACCGCCAAACATCTGATGATGTGATCCGGTTCGATGGCATGTAAGCCAGCTCTCCCTATTCCCACCATTCCTATCCTTCCTCCCTCCTTCTGTCCTACATCCCCGAGGCTGGCAACGCATCCATAACTTTAATGTTGTGGATGTCTATAGGCGAAGGTAACCACTTAACACCACATATCAGTCATTCGAAACCCTCTCAAACCCAACTTTACCTTAAAGCTAGGGGATTCCCAAACAAGTTGCACGTGTCAAGTGCTTGCGATGCACTCACTGCATCCCGCCGGGACCCCTACATCTCCAACTTGATTTGAGTTCTCAGTTCGGTACTAAATTGGACTGGATTGAATAACTTTGTTTAGTTTGTAAAGTATATATTTTGTTAAAAAAAATGTATGTATGTATTTTTATAAATTTTTATATATTTTTTTTTCTTTCAAATTTGTTTATTGGTACAATTGAATTTTTAATCACCAAGAAATTAAATTAAGGAAAAGAATAAGATGTAATTTTTATTGTACTAATTGTTTTTTTTTTTGTTTAGTAAACGTAGATATATATTTTTTTCAAGCTTATCGCTGTATCTCGCAGAGCATAACAGGCAAAAATAACTGGTCAACTTTTTCAGGTAACCGTTGCAATAAAAATAAAGAAAAACAAAAGTACGCAAGGATTTTGAATGGTATCCAAGTTATTTAAATGTTTTATTAACTAAATAACTTCATATTCAATGTCAAGACATTCCTTTCTCCATTTTCCACCCGAAATTGAGAAATTGGGTATTGACACTTGCGGAACTGAATGCTGCGCTTTATTTTGGACACCAGAGCAAGGAAAGAAAAATAATAGGAAAATTGAAAAAGACATTTAGAAAAGGTATAAAAATTTTACAAGGCAGCGAGATTCGAACCCGCGCCTCCTGAATACCGTTCAGGCGCTCTCACCACTGAGCCATGCGTTCTACTACACGCTGCGTCGAAATTCTTATACGCTTTATTATAACTTATTTTTGTTGCTAGCATCTCTGTAGAGAAATTTTTACAAATTTCTGCTACCCAAAGAAAAATAAGCAACAACGCAAAGTGGTGAAAGCGCCTGAACGGTATTCAGGCCCTCTCACCAAGGCGCGGATTCGAATCCCGCTGCGTTCAAAAATAATATATAATACATTTTCCGACTGGGAATCAAACCCACAACCATCACGTTTACAGTCAGACACCACGCCACGACGGCTTCTTTTATAATAATTAATAAACATATTAATAAAAACATAATTTCAACCCAATTACTTAGATTTGCGTCGATATGTTTAGCCACTCTGGTGACAATTACTGGCCTCTCGTAATCCCGTAGCAACAGTTGCATACGTGCCAAGTGCTTGCGATACACTTTACAGCATCCCTTAGAGTATTCTACGGATGAATTAAGATCTCTGGCTTACTTAATTTAATTGCTTGACTACTGTCAATTATGTGGTAACTTTGTTAAGTACGACTTGATTGAAAAGGCTTACAATTTTTGTATGTAGATTTTTATAAAAACAATGAAGAAATAATAAGGAAAGAAGAAACAGTAATAGTAAAAGACGAAAAAGCGAGACTTAATGAGAAGAAGTTCTAAAACTCAAACTCAATGCGTAAATGACGTATTGTGGAAAAAATTTCATATAACTTCGTAGGTTTTGTGGGTGAAATATTGATCTAGTTCGGTTTCATTTTTAGAAAATATCATATTATCCGTATTTTCGGACAGTAAAAAAACTGCTGCAATTAGTACACAAATGTAAATGTCATCGCTATTATAATCGTTATAATAGCTCAAATGGGAAATCTGACAGCCCAAAACCAAAATTCCACGGTTCAAATCCAGACTTAATTAAAAAAATATTTAATTAAAAAGAAATACCGAGCACACTACGGTCAACCTAATATTATAACCTCATTAATACTGATTCTCGTTCTCGTTGACAATTACACAAAAAATTGTATTATACCTATTAAATTTGCACTTTATTGATTATACAAAGCAAAATATTCACCCCTTTACAAACTGCAAATTAATCAAAAAATCCCTTAAGCTTTATAATTCCCCCTTCCCTCCAAATATAAGCTTAACTATATAAAGGAAGGCCAGTCGTGGCGCAGGGGCACAAACTGTGACTGTAAACGCGACTGGTTGTTGATTCGATTCCCACTTGAGGAGTGGAATTGTTTAAATAATTCATTTTCTTCGCTATGTTGTCGAGACAAAACACGGCGTTGAGTTCCGCCACTCAACACGTAATGCCTTCAGAATTCGGTGGAAAGTTGGGAACAGAGTGTCTTAAGATTATGTTCCCTCTACCTACCCTGCTGTAAAGCGTATATATGGGTATATAGCATACTAGCGGCCCGCTAGCGGCTTCGCCGCGTGGTCTATGTGGCTATTTTGGTATATTGCAACCCTCGGTGGTGAATTTTTGAAAAATAAAGTAGCCTAAGTTTTACCTTGGATTATCAACTATATATATGCCAAAATTCGTTACAATCGGTCAAGCGGTGTGGATTTTTCATATAAACTTTCGTCCCCTATTTCAATCCTTTAGAGATTGCTTTTCGAAAAACTAAGTAGCTTATGTTAGACCTAGTCATTTTTACTACTTTCTTTCCAAATTTCATGCAAATCGGACCAGTAGATTAGCCGTGAAAGCGTGACAGACAAACACACAGACATTCGCATTTATAATATAAGTATGGATTACTAAAAAAAAAAGAAATAGTAGGTACATATATACGATATTGTATATAAAAAAACCCAGCGAGGGTTTTAAGCAATCAAGAGCGACAGTTAAAAAGTGCAGCGGTACATTCCCCTTAGGAAAGATATTAATTTCGGATCTTCATCAAGATGTCATCGTCGGTGGGGTGAGATAATTAACAATTAGTTAATGGATTCCTGTGCGCCGTTTGAAAATTTTAAATTGGCAGATTGTAGAGGAAATTATTAAAAAATATTGAATGAAAAAGCGTTGGTAATGTTTAGTTCAAAGGAATGGAAGTGGAGCGTGTAATGATTATTTTTAGTATATTTAATTTTTTTTTAGTTTCACGTATTTTCTCGCATAATTCTGCATATGTGGTAGCCAGAGAGAATTTAAAATCAAGAAACGTTGTTCTCCAATTTAGATTGTGTAAATAACATTTTAAAATGTTAAAGTATTTAAAAAATGAGGCCGGTCGTGGCGCAGGGGTACATAGCGTGACTGTCAACGCGACTGGTTGGGGGTTCGATTCCCACTCGAGGAATGGAAATATTAAATATTTCCATTTTCTTCGCTCTGGTATCGGCAAAGCGCGAGTTCAAATTCCGCTACTTATCACACAATACTTCCAAAATTGGGCAGAAAGTTTTGCAGCAGCTGGTAGTAGAACGTGTGGCTTAGCGGCCATAACGCTTGGACGGTTTCCAAAAGGCGCGGGTTCGCATCCGGCTGCATTCTAATTAATATACGTTTTCTAAAAATGTCTTTTTTAAAAATGATTTTATCATTCCGCCGAGTGCAGATCGAACCTACGACCACTCGCGTTTCGAGAATATATGACTATAATATAAAATACCTTCAGCTTTTACAGAAAATATATAATACATAATATAAATTTAATTAGTCTAAATATCAGACTTTAAATGTATTAACATAGCAGTATGAAAGTTAAATGAAAGTCGGTTGTTTAATCTTCTTCTCTGACTGTTATAATTGTCTTGCCTCAAGTTTCAAGTCGCAGACTTTACAAGGATACCTTGTATAAAATCTAAAAATGCATCTTTTATAGTATCTTGGTTAAGATTTTTATTATAATACTAATTTGCTTAAAATATTGTGTGGGAATAATTATTGTGTTTATAATTGAAACATATTTGATGAGAAATAATTTATTATTGGAGCCAGTCGTGGCGCAGTGGTTCATACGTGTGACTGTAAACGACCGGTTGTGGGTTCGATTCCCACTCGAGGAGTGAAAATATTTAATATTTCCATTTTCTTCGCTCTGGTATCGAGGCAAAGCGCGACATTAAGTTTCGCCAATTAACGCGCTATGCCTCCAAAATTCGACGGAAAGTGAGGAACGAAGTGTCTTAATACTAGGCTACATCTGCCTATCCTGCTGTGTGCGGGATACAGCGTGAAGCTAAAAAAAACAACACAACATTTCGAATTTGGGCAGAAAGCTAAGAACAAAGTGTCTTAACAATATTTTTCCTTCAGCTATGCTATACAGGGGAAAAGTCTAGAAATAAAAAGTAACTAGAAGAGTGTAAATCTTTTATATTCAAAAAACTTTTTGTATTTTGAGACCAACGTAGCGCAGTAGAACCGAATTTCCCGGTAAACGTGATGGTAAGTTCAGTTCCCACTCTTAGGAATGAATATATTGCTTACTTACTTACTTACCAAACAAGAGGCGGCGTTAATTCAGCCACTTAATTTACCATATCTTTATTTCAGACGGGTAGTAAAGAACACAGTGATACAATACTAAGTTCTGTCTATATCGCTCTGGTATCTGAGGCAAAAGCGCGGCGTTTAGTTCCACAATTACTCCGAAATCGGCGGAAAGTGGGGAACGGAGTGTCTTAACTCTAGGTTCCCTCTGCCTCCTCTGCTGTGTGCGTAATACAGCGTTAAGCTTCTGTCTATATATACTAATACGGGTAAAGCGTGAAGAAAATTTTTTGCAATAATTAATATTTTTAATAAAAAAAATAACTAAAGACAATAAGGAAAAAATTCTTCATTTTAAAAATTTCACATGAGACGTAATTTTTATCGTAAAAAATAGATATCGAAGTTTAATTTAAATTCAATAAAGTTTTTCATTCCACAATTCAATTCAGCACGTGATGTTTTAAAAAAACATATTTTTCTGTTCAAAAATATCTTTTGAGTAAAAAAATATATTTTTAACTAGTTTCTTTTGCTATTTTAATAAAAGTTTATAAGCTATCTTTTTTATTCTATATGTATCTACAACTGAGTATAATAATCATTGAGACCATTGTGAAGCAGTCAAGTGTCTAATTGTAATCGCTATTGGTTGTGGGTTTGTTTTTCTTTTCTTTGTTTTTTTTTCTAGCGTCACGCTGTATCCAGCTTATAACAGTGTAGGCCAGAGACCTAATATCAAGACACTCGAGACTTAACTGACTCTGATTCTGACTAACTCTTAATTTCTCCGAGACAATCAACAATCTAACAAGAACGACAAGACAAAGCGTAGCGTTAAATTTCGCCGCTAGAGTAATAACTCTCTCGAATTCGGAAGGAAAATCAAGAACGGAGTGTCTTTACACTAGGTTCTCTTTACTATACTATGCGGGATAAGGCTTAAAGCCGAAAATAATAATCATAGCCAAATAATAATCAAAACTAACACGTCGAGTTTATAGATATAATTTAAAATGCTTAAACTTATTTGCTGTAAACGCGAATAGTTGTGGGTTCGATTCCCACTCGAGGAGTGGAAATATTTAGTAATTCCATTTTATTCGCTCTAGTGTCTAGGCAAAGCACGGCGTTAAGTTCCACTACTTAATACGCAATGCCACCAGAATTCAGTGGCAAGTGGAGATCGGAGTGTCTTAACACTGGGTTCCCTCTGCCTATACTGCTGTGTGCGGGTTACAGCGTGAATTTAAAACTTAACTAATTTCTCGAGACATACGAGATTAAAGATAAACATTTAGTTAGGTAAAATACACAGAATAAAAAAGCATTACTTTATTATTCAAAGTGTACGAGATTATATTATAATGCACTCGTCCACGTATTCCTAAGGGTGTTAAGTTAGAAAACTTTCTACTTCATTAGTCATATATTGTCCTCATAGTTTGTATTAGACAGATTTTGATTAAGTTTTAGTTGTTTACTTACCTATACTTTTATGATAAACCTAAGATAAAGCACGGTGTTGAGTTCCGCCACTCAACTCCCAGTGTCTTGATATTAGGGTCTCTTTAACTATTTAGCTGAATTTGAATTTTATCTATGGGATTATTATTCTATAATAATTTATTTAGGCGTAGCATCAATAAATACTTCTTCGCTTAAAAAATAAATTACAAAAACTCAAAATATCTAACAATCCAAGCAGTTATCTGCAGTGAAACGAATACTCTTCAATTATTGAGTAAATAATGTCTAGTTTGTCCGTCGCTCGCTTAATTACTAACAATTGTGTTTGTTCTTTCTTTATACAAATGGACAGCGTCTGGCGTTCATTACAGTAATTTGCTTTTGCTGTTATAAGATGATTTTTAGATAAAGATGATATATTTTTTCTTGAAGTATTTAATGTAAAAGAATTGAAAAGACTTTTCGTTTTACAATTTTGCTGTTTTTGTTGTTTTGTTTGTTTAGGTTCACGCTGTATCCCGCACACAGCAGAACCTAGTGTTAAGACGCTCCGTTCCCCACTTCCCGCCGAACTCGGAGGCTTGCGTGTTAAGTGGCGGAACTTAACGCCGCGCTTTACCTCGACACCAGAGCAAAGAAAATGGAAATATAATTTCCACTCCTCGAGTGGGAATCGAACCCACAACCGGTCGTTTACAGTCACACGCTTGTGCCACTGGGCCACGACTGGCCACAATTTTGCTGTTCAGTAGCGGAACTTAACACCGCGCGGGTAAAAATACTTGTGCACAATCTACAATAGAAGAAATGCACGGATAGAGATTTGTATTTTACAGAATTAAAATTTCGTGGAAAATAAAGCTTTTTTTAGATGTCTGTTTAAAATAAAAAAAGAGGTCCACAATTTTCCCACAAAGGGATAGTTACATATAACCTAGTGTTAGTATTGATTTTTACCTAAATTCTGTAATAATTTATATATGATTTTCCCAAGTTGGGTTCAAATAATAATAATTTTTATTTTTTATCTCTTTCTCTCATTTTTTTAATATAGCAGGTGAGGCAGAAACTTGTATGGTCATTGACTATTTGAAAGTATTGTCATTGAATATTTGAAAGTGCTTGTATGTTGTATGTATATTGCAATAAAAATATTTTAATTTTGAGAGGGTCTAGTGTCAAGACTTCGAATTCGGTACATTAATATTGGTCATATTTTATATGATACTTATCGATCAGACCTCTGATACCAGAGCGAAGGAAATAGAAATATTAAATATTTTCACCCCTCGAGTGGGAATCGAAGCCACAACCAGTCGTTTACAATCACACGTTCGTGCCACTGCGCCACGACTGGCCCCATCTCATAGCTTAATAAAAGGAAATGGAATAATTTTGCACTAAACTTCAACACAAAACAAAAATAATCAAAAAATCAAAAAACACAGGAAAAAGCAATAAATTACACTATATTTTTGATCATCTGGTGGAAATTGTTTTAGAAAACACTATTTCCGCCTAACACGTGTAACATGAAAAGCTTTTTATCGCGACATGACATGAAAGTAGCTTACACACAAAGGAATAAAACGAAAATATTTATCGTTTGGTGACATTTCCCTAAAACAATTCAATGTTACTAAAAGTTATATACAGTTATGATAACTTTTACGTAATTCAGATAAAAATATGGTTATTAAATATGTTTTTACCCACTTTTAACGTATTACTAGTACTAAGCTTATACAATTGTTATTTACATGTATTAATTTAAGCTTCACGCTTTTTCTTGCACATGGCAGGTAGAGAGGACCTGGTGTCGAGACACTCCGGTCTCCACTTTCTTAGATTATGCTTGTTAATGTTAAAACAAATCAATGAAGTATATGCTGACGCAAAAATGAGTTGCAAGAGAATCTGGGGGACCTTTCAGTTGACCTTCGAGAACACAGTATGTTGTATATGAACACATTCTTTTCTAAGGAATTGTGGATGTCTGTGGGCGAAGATAAACACTTAGCACCAGGTGGGCCTTCTGCTTGTTTGCCTCTTTTATTCCATAAAAAAAATACACATATAATATTGTTATTTCTAAATGAGCTATAATGATAGCCAAAAACATATAAAAAAATAATAAAATAAAATAATAAAATATCTATTTTTAATTAACAATCAATACATGAATCTAAAAATCTAAAAGTAAATAATTCGAAAGCATTTGAACAAAGCCAGAAGCCAATAACCGCTGTCTAGATTCTCACCAGATTCAGAACAAAGCCCGTCTCGGGAGACGACGAATTTATTGCTGCGAAACTTTAACTACACTTTGTTAGAACTCTCTATTGGAACATGTTTGTTTTCATCGTTCATACCTTCGATTTTGTAAGAAAATGTATGTTTGAATATTACTAAAACAAAAAACAGCTTTATGCTTTGTGCCGCATTGCAGGATAGCAAAGAGAATCTAGTGTCAAAGCATTGTCACCTTTCCGCCTCAATAGAGACATTGCGTGTTAAATGACGGAAATTAACGCGCTTCGTCTAAGGTACCAGAATAAAAAAAGAAAAAAATATATAATCATTCTCCCAAATGGGTATTAATAAAATTGTTTGATTTTATCAATTTCCAATTTTGAATAATATGCCAGGGGCCAGTCGTGGCGGGGAGGCACAAAGTGTGTCTGTAAAGCGATTCCCACTCGAGGAAGTGGAAATATTTAATATTTCCATTTTCTTCGCTCTGGTGTCGAGGCAAAGCGCGGCGTTAAGTTCCGCCACTTAACACGCAATGCTTCCGAATTCGGCGGAAAGTGAACGGAGTGTCTCAACACTAGGTTCTCTCTGCCTACCCTGCTGTATGCGGGATCTGTATCCCGCAAAGTTGAAAAAAAAAAAAACAAAACAATAGACCAGCAAAATGACTTGTTAGAAATAATATTATATCATATTTTATTTTACTTGGTGATTTTGTTATACAGGTTACAATTTATTCATCTAATATATTTTATTACGTAGACTGATGTAACCTGACTGTTAGTTTACTGAAAAGAGATTCACCGGAGGAATAGGAGGAAGCCATGTTGAGGTCTAAATAATATTTGAGTAATAAGCTTTGTCGATGTCTATTTATATACGAATGAAGACATAGTGCGGCGTTAAACTTCATCACTCAATATTCATATCGTGAATTTGGGCTAAATGGGGAATATATTTCCTGGCTTTGGGTTCCTGTCTTATTAAAAACTTTAAAAAAAACTTATATTTAAAAAAATGCGAATACATTTATCACGTGCCAAAATATAAAGCTACAAAAGTTATTTCAACACCTGGAATCGATAAAATAAACAAGCCAAAAGTAAGTAGAAAGCAATAACCGTTGTGCAGATGGCAATGCTCAGGATAAGGTCAGTCCCGGAAGACGCTGGGATTTATTGCTCACAAACTTACTCCTGAACTTCTATTGTTTGGATCTAACGGTATACGTGACTTTAGTTCTGTATCAGCACTTATTTTAAAGTCCTTTTTTCGTGTTTTTTAGATATTTTTGATGTTTTTGGTTGGGAAGGAAATTGTATTTTCTTTATTAATTGAATATTAAATGTATTTGCGTTTCTTTACTCTCGTACCGGAGAATAAGCGTAATGTTGAGATCCGCTACTGAATATGCAATCTCTTCATTTTGGACGAAGTGGAAGACGAAGTGTCTTAATGCTAGTTTCACTCTGACTACCTGGCAATGCTGGAAAAAGGTGTAGTAAATTGTAGGTTTACGGGACGTCTTAATGTGAGAAATTTTGTTTAACCTGTATTTTTCATGAAAATACCTAGTGCTTAAAAGTATATTTTTACTATTAATAAACGTTTATTAAAAAACTCAAAAACATGAGCTAGTGAGTATTATTTCTAAGATTAATATCAACATTGCAAAGAAACAAATATATCAACCAAATAAAAATATACGTACCATTTTCTTCAGATTTTTATAATAAAATTAGTTCTAAACGTACGTTTTCATAAATTAACTTTAAAATGATTAATAACAAGAATAAATAAGTTATCTACTATCAAAGAGGTCAGACAAGTTGCATTTAAGCCCGGCTAAGAGAGCAAGTTGAGATAAAGTGCTAAGTTAGCGGGTCCGTCGGTTGTAAATCGATTTGGTTGGGAGTTTTGATTTTATTAGAGCCTAGGGAGTCCTGAAATTATCTACGGAACTAAAGTTTTGTATACGAGGATAATGCAGTCTCTGTTCTGGTTCTGATTTAACTAGCTGGTGATGCTTAGTGTACGAAAGGTGCTAGGTTCAAATACAAAAATAAAAAAAAGAATATTATTTGGCCTTCACGAATAGGCAGGTGGACAGAGAACCTAGTAAATAAAAATATATATGTACATATTTACTTATTTTTTTAGCTTCATGCCGTATCCCGCACACAGCAGGGTAGGCAGAGTTAACCTAGTGTTAAGACACTCAGTTTGCCACTTTTCGCCGAATTCGGAGGCATTGCGTGTTAAGTGGCGGAAATTAACGACGCGCTTTGCCTGATACCAGAGCGAAGGAAATGAAAATATTAAATATTTCCACTCCTCGAGTGGGAATCGAACCCACAACCAGTCGTTACACCGACACATTTTTGTGCCACTGCGCCACGACTGGCCCCTAAAGTGTGTGTACTATTTAAAGAAAGAATATGTTTTTTTTAGTTACATATTTAAATGATGTCCATTGCTCTACTATGACAAAATAATGTACTGCGCTTAGTTCTGCCACTTAAGAAGCAAGGTCTTGATTTACTGCGGAAAGTGGAGAACACAGTGTCTCGAATTGTCATTGCTATACAGAAAAAAATACAAAATCGAAAAAAAAATAACTACTTTTTATCAAAGACAATCAAAATAAATGTAAAATAAGCAATCCCTTTCATTTAATACACACTGGTCTAATTTATGATATTCTAAATGAAAATTTTTAATATTTATGATAACTTACCAAAAACTAATAAAAAAATAAAAAAAAAAAGGCCTAGACTAATAAAATTCTTAAGCTACAAAACGAACTCGTTCAAATATTCACATTCCAGGTGTAAGTCGAGAGCGTTAGTGTCAGAGATTCAAAGGCATCAAACAATTATCTCCAACTTCCAGCCATCATACCCTGTTATTGTGAACATGTTGTAAAGTACAAAGGGTTAACGACACAAGTTCTACACCACTTTTAGTGTCCTTAGAGTAAGTGGAAATGGAAATGGTATTTTAGTTTATTAAATATTATTAAACTATTAAATGAGGAACTATCGTGGCGCAGTGGGACTGCATTAAGTAACTGAGTTTGATTGTGGGTTCGATTACCAATTAGAGGAATGATAATATTTAAATAATTTAGATTTTTTCGCTCTGGTAACTAAATAAAACGGCACGTTGAAGTACGAATTGACCTGATTTCGGACAGAAAGTAGAGAACGGAGTATCGAGATGATACGGGATAGGGTGTGAAAATAATTTATTAATAATTTAACCACCATAGTTAGGACTGTAAGTCGTAAAAGACAATTATTACATTATGGAAAATCGTATATTATTTAGTGCTCCTCTTCACTCCCTAAGAATCCAGCATAACTACTTTCAGCTTTCTATGCCCGTTAAGTTAATGGATGGCTGTATGTAAGTCATTCAGTAATCAATAGAAGAACTTTGAAACTTGTCAAATTACTGTCATGTTTTTGAGAATCATTTTACTTTACTTCTTTTATTTACCGTTCAAAATGTACGTATTAAATGACCCAATAAAATAAACATTGTAGTAACAAAATCCACTACAATGATAACAGATTATTTGTTATTTAATATATTCTTTTGTTTTTAACAATTTCGTGCTCTGATGAGAAAGAAACACTTATCCTTTTTATAATCTCCCCACATATCAAATTAATATTTAAAATACATAAATATGTGTATTTTTTCCCGTGGGGGGACGGGTTACGAATACAACCCCCCTCGCCGCTGGGTAGCGTCCCGTAAAAATCGGGTAACCCAGTAGCTTGGTGGTAGGAGATTCGCTCTCCGACTGGCTCGTGACCACTATCGTGTCAAAGACGAACCGCCAAACATCTGATGATGTGTTCCGGTTCGATGGCACGTAAGCCAGCTCTCCCTATTCCCACCATTCCCATCCTTCCTCCCTCCTTCTGTCCTACATCCCCGAGGCTGGCAACGCATCCATAACTTTAATGTTGTGGATGTCTCTGCTCGTTTGCCTCCTTTATTCCATAAAAAATATGAACTGAGATTATCACATAAACCTTTTTTTCTGTAAAGTCCAAACTAATGAACCTCAAAATACACAGCCAACTTTTGCAGTAAAATCTTGTATATCATTTTACTTTTAATTATTCACCTAAGTATGTTTGAATTGTAGTTTTTGTTCTACTTTAATTTCATTTAAAATAACATCTGTTTCTGAATACATAAAATATCATACGAGTAAAAAAAGTAAAAAGATGATAATTGAATAAAGCAATAGAAATCTATATTACTGCTTTTTATCGTCATAAAATTTCCACATTCATTAAACCGCTACGATTTTCTTTTAACTTTTTATGTATTTCATAATTTAAATACGATTTCACAGTTTATTGAATGACTAATAAATAACTACTTATCACGTATTCGGTAAAGATAAGCTGAGAACAAGTTTTTCAAGAATATCATATAACATTTGAACCTTCTACGCGCACTTTTATGCAGATGATGAATAACATAAAGTTCAAATTTAATATATTTGAAAAATATTTGTTATATAGTTTTTAATTTTTCCACAGCAACTATTGTTAGCTAGTGTTGCTTAATTTGACAAAAATCTAAGTACATGTCTTCGTAAAATAATAAAACTTGACATAAAGAAGGATAGGACAAGTTTCTTAACGCGAATAAATCTTGATATGTGGATAATTGATAAGATCACATTTAATTCTTGAAGGAGAATAACTTATTAAGTAATAATAAACTGTAAAACGGAATTTCTTTTTACAATAGACAATTTTTTCAATTTTCAACTGTGAAAATGACAGAACATATAGCTAAGCGACGATATCTAAACATTGCTACGCGTAATTTACATTTTAGATTTTTTCTTGCGTAATAGTCATTTTTTTAGTTTCACGCTGTATTCCGCACACAGCAACGTAGAGCAAAGAAACTGGAAATATTAAATATTTCCACTCCTCGAATGGGAATCGAATTCGTCGCATTTATAGACACACCTATGTGCCCTTGTGCCACGACTTTCTTCAATAACAGTCATTGATGTATTGAAACCACTTCTACGCACAATTCTAAGGCAGGGACGAGCTAACTATTTCGTAATGTGGGAAGGACACTTTGGTAATCTTGAGAATTCCTTTGCTCTAACTTGACGACTTCAAACTTCAAACGAAGGGAACATAATCTATTTTAAGTGACCCGAAATAGTAAATTGTATAAACAACAGTATATGTATAAAATTTTGTACGCTGTTCAAATGAACAGTAAATAAATATTTACTTAAAAATCGATTTCCCGATTTTTCTTGGATAATTGATAAAGATAACCTACTTTTAAGACACTTCGTTCTTCACTTTCTGCGGTAAATTGAGACATTTATCGATCAATTAATGGTGGACCCGCACACAGCAAGGTAGGCAGAGGGAACCTAGTATTAACATATTCCGTCCCACTTTCCGCCGAACTCGGAGGCATTGCGTGTTAAGTGGCGGAACTTAACGCCGCGCTTTGCCTCGACACCAGAGCGAAGAAAATGGAAATATTAAATAATTCCACTCTTCGAGTGGGAATCGAACCCACAAGCAGTCGTTTACAGTCCCACGCTTGTGCCACTGGGTCACGACTGGCCACAATACTGGTTTTATACATACATATAGTATGTATAAAACTGCGACATTGAGTTCAATACCACTCAACAAGTAAAATGTCTCCATTTCAGGTCGAAAGGGGAAGAGGAAGTGTCTTGACATTAGGTACTCCGTGACTGTTCGCTGTACCGAAAAGATGTCAAGTTGAAAGGAAACTTATAGTTATTTATGTATAAAACAACTTAAAAAAAAGTAAACTAAGATAAACTCAATAGCATAAACGTTACCGGAGAAAAATACCAAAATAATAGAAGTTAAAATAATTCTACAACAAAGGCAGCCTAAAATCTCAATACTAGATTTTCATTTTGTTCAAGTGTTCTACCAACTTCGAATCATACGAAAATGGCATTGAAACAGAATACGCACTCAAATTTCTTGTTTACTGGCTTAAGTAGATATTGCCTAAAACCTGTACTGAAGTATACCTACTGTACCTACTATTGAGATTTGGCTTTCCTTTGAACTAGTCTCTTTATTGTACTCAAACAAACTTTGTTTTATAGTCTTACAATTTGATTATATTTTTTTTTGTAGCTTCTCGCTGTATCCCGCACACAGCAGGGTAGGCAGAGGGAACCTAGTGTTAAGACACTCTGTTCCCCACTTTCTGCCAAATTCGGAGGCATTGCGTGTCAAGTGGCGGAACTTAACGCCGCGCTTTGCCTTGACACCAGAGCTAAGAAAATGGAAATATTAAATATTCCCACTCCACGAGTGGGGATCGAACCCACAACCAGTCGCTTACAGTCACACGGTTTTGCCGCTGCGCCATTACATATTACATATTAATTTGTTCATTTTATTTTTTTACATACTTTATTCAAGAATTGTTATACCTGGTATGGTGGTCTAAAATCTAAAGATTACATTTTACACCCAAATCGCTCTTTTATGGCAGACGAGAAACTAAGCGTTATCAGTGGTAAAAGCCACCAGATGCCCCATTCTCCGCTTTCCGCCCGCTTTAATTAAATACACTGTCCGTTGAATTTAAATTATATAATTAATCATATTCCCAAATGGAAATCGAACCTACTATCATAGTATTAACAATCACACGCTTAAGCAGTACGCTTAAGTCGTTTTATTTTAAAAATAATATTTTACTTTATTTGCCTTCTTTATTACTTTAGCGACATAATGTTATACAGTACAAAATATTCAATTGCACAAAAGATTTAAGCCTTAAGTTGTATCGTTAAACTGTATATAATTAAACAATATACGAAAATTCTGAAAGTGGTATACACTTTCATTTCATCAAATAACATTGTTTATAGAACAACAATAATCGATATCATCTCACAGATCGCAATACTAATTCCATAGAAACACATGGTAAAATAAAAATGTATGAATTTTTGAATAAATTAATACCACGCCTGTAACTTTTAAATTTATTCATGAAAAAGAGTAATTTACGTCTCATATCATAGTCCATCGTAAAACCTAAATTAGCTATCAAGGTTTTATGTGTTCTGTTTCCATTTTTTTTTGTTTGAATTTGAATACAGCTACCATTGCATTGTATTAATTTGAAACAATGCTTCAAATTATTTATTTTATTGTTTTATTTATTTCTTTTAATTATTTTATTTATGTTTGGCTGTAAATAGTGCAGTATATGACTATGATAATCCATATATTAAAGACAAAAACTTGGCATGGAAATAATATGGAGGGTGAAGTATAAAATTTAATATCGTAAAAGTTAATGTGGAGAGAAAGTCGAAGAAGCCAATATATGTTAAATCAACAAAATAAATATTACATGTACTAATCATGTTACACTTACGTTTTCGTATAAAGTGAAATATGCAATGGCAAACATATATTTTATTCCTCAACGGGTCACGATTGTCTTTAAATTACTTAGTAGTATTTTGTAGTAGTTTTTTCTGTAGTGTTATATTAGATTTATATAATTACTAACTGCCCGCTCTCGGCTTCGCCGCGTAAAGTTGTTTCGTTACTTTGCAACCCTCGGGGCAGATTTTTGAAAAATAAAGTAGCCTATGTTATTGTAGCCTACCTTGGACTACCAATTATATGTATTTCAAAATTCATTACATTCGATTAAGCAGTTTAGATTTTTCATATAAATTTTCATCCCCTATTTCAATCCTTTCGAGGTATATTTTTTTAAAAAAAGTAGCCTATGTTTGACCCTGAAATATTTACTACTTCCACTCTAAATTTCATCCAAATCGGACCGGTAGATTAGCCGTGAAAGCGTGACAGACAAACAGACAGACTTTCGCATTTATAATATAAGTATGAATAAAAGAACATACGAAATAAGTTTATTATAAAATTATTATATTAAAAGCAAAATGTATACAAAATGTATTTTAAACTATGAAGATACTATACCAAGGGATTCGAGGAAAAGATAATGAAAGCGATAATTAATATCCATCGAGAAACATAAAACAGATCAATTACAATTTCCCATGTATAAAATAAGTATTTATTTACTACTACAAAGCTTCACGCGTTTTGGACAGATTCTGTCTTACTACCGTAGTAGGAGAGAATCTGTCAAAATAACGGAGTGTTTTGACTTAGATTCTCTCTCTCCCTCTCTCTTTCTATTGGGTTGTTGAAATACCGTGCAAAATTTTTAAGAGAAAGTACGTAAGTATATAAAGTAAAGTAGTACTTACAGCAAACATTTTACAATTAAAAAACGATATGATTATCCATATCATTACAAAGCCAACAAAGTTTTTTTTGGAACTGAGAAAATTTAATAATAGCTAATCCTTTTTTCAATTTATTTTCGACGATTTTCGATTTTAACGACGTACTATGTGGCACACAGTAGGACAGAATTTCGGAATTGTACGAGTATCTTGTATTTTTGTCAATAAGCTATTATTATAAATTTTATTACATAAATGCACACAACATAAATGCACGCAATGTCTTGAATTTATAAAAAAATATGAATATTAAAAATATTAAAAAAATATTGGCGCTAGTCAAGGCGCAGTGGCACAAGCGTGTGACTGTAAACGACTGGTTGTGGGTTCGATTCCCACTCGAAAAGTGGAAATATTTATTATTTCCATTTTCTTCGGTCTGGCATCGAGGCAAAGCGCGGAGTTAAGTTCCGCCGCTTAACACGCAATGCCTCCGAATTTAACGGAAAGTGGGGAACAGAGTGTCTTAACACTGGGTTCCCTCTATCCTGCTGTGTGCGGGATATAGCGTGAAGCTAAAAAAAAAAAATTAAAAGCCTAATCTTATGAAAATAAGAGTGGAATGTGAGCTTCAAAATATCGCTTTCAGCCAGTCTGTATGTTTCATGACGGCGCAAGAATTGGACCATGTATATGTCTATATACATTTACTTAAATAAAATACAATTTACATATAAAAATAATATATTTCTTACAACGTAACCAAAGTATATAAAAAACAGAATTGTTCGCCCTCTTAGAATTAGAAAGAAACGTTCGATATTAAATATGAAATTCCTAGTCATCGCACGCGCCAGTCCCTGTGCATCCCGCGCCAGACACTCCGCGCGAATATTTAATGCGCTTTCAGAAGCTACGTATAAAGCTGTCTACAAACAATCTTAATAAATATAATATTAATCTTAGTAAATATAAGATATTTTTATTATATTTTTCTTATTATTTTTTTGATTTCCCACATAGCAAGGCTATATTTAATCTAGTGTCAAAATAAGTAATAAGCATAAAATATTAGATATAAGTCAAGAATATAAGATTGACTTAGTTAAGTAAGCAATTAAGAAAATTGACTATTTTGAAACATTTACATAATAAACTTAATGAAATATTAAAAAATACGGTTTAACAGGCGGCTGTTGTATCATAAATATAAACAAAATTTAGTGTCAAGACACTCTGTTTTCCACGTTCTAGAAAACGTGATAAAGTGCTTAGTGGCAGAACTCAATGCTGACTTTGTTGCTCTAGAGGAAAGGAATAAAAAAAAAATAATATACATACTCATCATCCCTAGTGAGAATCGAACCCATAACCTATCGCGTTGAAAGCCAAACGACGTCCTGCCCTTAATGATTTTTAATGTAAAAAAACATATTAAAAAAATAATAATACATAATTATTATAAATTTAAGTACTTTTAGATAAGCTGTATATTTTCGTGGTGATTAGCGTCCCGCCTTTGAAGTTTTACAAAGAACATTATGGCATGATAATTACATTGGGCTCGTTACCTAGAAATATTAATGTCCCTAAATTTGCTTAGTAATTTCACTGACTGGTGGTTTAAAGTGGAATGGAAGTAATATTTATGTTGTAGGTGTGGTTTAAATTTAATTATTGTATTATTTTTATACATGTGATGTTCTGGTAACGGTCACATATAATAAATAAATAAAAAAAAAATAAAAAAGAAATATCTTCATATAAAAGTTTATATAGGTAGAATCACAGAGATTTCCCTGTAAGTAATCTAGGCTATTTGTATTGTGAATGGCTCACTTCTACGTCGATTTACACATTTAATCTTAACTTATTTATTAAGATAAACAAGATTTTATATTATCTATGACAATTGACGAAATTGACATTATGAAATGTATGTGTGTTTGTGTGCCTTTGCATAAAAGTAGATGAGAGTTGAAAAAGACATTTAAAGAAAACGTATAAAAATTTGAACGCAGCGAATGTGGACACCGTCCAGGCGCTCTCACCACTGAACGCACTGCTCAGTGCTCAGTGCTCAGCGCCTGGACGGTGTTCAGGAGGTGCGGGTTCGAATCCCGCTGCGTTCAAATTTTTATACGTTTAAGACATTTAAAGAATTAAATGTCTTTTTCAATTTTCCTAAGTATGGAATAACACTTTAAAAATGTTTTAAAAGTATATGAGAGTTTGTGTGTGCAGTCTTTATTTGAGTATAATTTTTCTTTGTGAATGATATCTTCACATAATACAACACTGCTTCTGTACTTCGTACTAGACTAGATTTCTTCGTTCACTAGACGAATAAATAAATAATATTAAATTATGATGTGATAAGAGAGGCAGGGGGAGACTTCGATTGACCGTCGAAAACACAGTATCGACGATACTGGAGGAAGGTCACGTAAAAAGCATGAGGACCCCCCGGAGGGCGTGTATGAAGAGGTTGATGACAGTGGACGAGGCAAAAGAAGTATGCAGAGACCGTAGCATTTGGCGCCCCGTTCTCTCTGACTACCCCGCAAGGAATACAGCGTGAAGCTACAAAAAAAAAAGTTATGATAATTGCACCGAGTGGTATTAAACCCATAAACCTAAACCTAATCCTAATAGCCGCACCCATATAAAGAATAACGTATTAAATTTAATTAAAAAAGTTTAGCTGTAATTTGTAGAAAATTAATTGGTTTTGATTTGAATGAAAATACTGCTTGTTTCCCTTGAAAATAAATAAATAAAACAAAAAAAAAATAGTTTCGTATGCAGAATGCCCTAAGAATGGGAACAGTGTTCAGAATTCATTTGACTTCCACGCCTGGCCACGTCGACGAAACATTGGACAAGTTATGTTTAAAATTGACAATGCTTTGTTACGTTTCGCCATGTATTTGATCTGTTAAGAAAAAATACGGAGAAATTGTGATAAAAAATCTAACTTTTATATATACCGTCTCGTATTGACTAGAATGCTTGGAATGTAAATTGAGGGCTTTAAAGAAGCATATTTTTTAGTATTAGTCAACATTACTAGTAAAAGTCTAAAAACAACTTTGAGGCAAAGGGATTTTTTTAAAGCAACTACAAAAACATAACGAATCCATTGTCGCACAGCGTGAATGTAAATACAGGTCGTTGGTTCGATTCCCAATCGAGATAATCTTTTAGTTATTTTAATTTCCGCTCTTCTACGTCAAATAAAGCACGGCGTTGACTTCCGCCACTTGATACGCAATGTCTCCATTTTTGACGGAAAATGGAGAACAGAGTGAACACTAAGTTATTTCTGGCTACTCTGCAATGTAAGGAAAAGCCTAAAGTTGAAATAAGTATCTTGTAGCAGAGTTAGTAAATTTGTAACAGAGAGAACCTGGGAGAAGATCTCTCTGTCCTCTTCTTTCAGTAACTAATATATTACATAATGAACTTTACAAAAAAAAACAAAAAGTAAATCTTTGAATTACATGCAATTAAAGTAGAACCTACAGACATTATATGTATAATATTTGGCACAACAGCACTTAACTAACAAGTACATATAGCGTTTGCTATTACTACATTATACTACATACAAACTTCTATACTTTACTATAGCTTTCAACTAAAAGCTTCAAATACATGTTGCACTAATTCACTTTCAGCATTAACCTTTGAAATATGAGAAAAACTTAAGTGAAATTCATTGTTTAATAATGCAACAAGAATGAGATTATGAATTTTTATTTTCACGTTTTCAGGTTAGAATTCAGAGTGCAAGGCGTCCTGCTTGAAACTTTTTTAATAATAAACGAACGCCAGTAAAAAGTGTTATCTAACTTTTTCTCGTGTAGATTAAACGAGCTGGATCTTATTCTTCTTTTTTTTTATCTTAATACAAACAAACAAAGATGTTAATTTGAAAGTTTTATATGAATGTGTGTATGTGTATAGTTGTGATATAACATGGTTGGAAATTGTTGTTGGCTCTGTATTAAGAGTAATGGCGTCTTCATATACGATTGCTTCAAAAAGTTGACACCTTTGATCTCCCTTGAAAGAATATTTCTTCCATTCCATTGAGACTATCATGGCATAGTGAGACAGCGTCTAACTGTAAACGATTGAACTGCGATTGTAGTGAGATCAAATACCTAATTTTATGATATGAAATATAAAAAGAATATCATATTTTAAATTAAATAACCATATCAGTCTACGCCTACAATTCGCCTACGCCTTCACTCGGATTTAAATTCATTTATTCATAAGATTACATATTTAAGAACATTTTAAGATGATATTAGTTATACCTTTTTTCCCAATATTTACTGATCTAATCATGATGAAATAAGCTGATAGTAAGGAGAATTTAAAATAAAAAAAAAACAAATACTCTAGCGCGCTTTCCACTCCAATTCAAAACGTTACGTGTTATATGACGTAACTTAACACCGCACTTAAGAATAAAAAAGAAAAAATATATAATAAAAGAACTACCCACAAGACAATCGTAAAACTAAACTTCGGCCAACAATTTAGTTGCCAGACTGTACAAAGTTTCACACCGTGTTTATCTATTTCTACTCTACCGGCAGCATCTTTGTCTTATTACTTGATAAAGGCATTAGTTACGACAGTTCCGAAGGAATGTTTAATAGGAAATTAATATAATGTTGACTATGCGAGGGTCACACTGTTGTATATTACGTAAGACATTAATTACTAAAGTATTAATATTTTTGGAACGGAGTGTCTTAACACTAGGTTCCCTCTGCCTACCCTGCTGTGTGCGGGATACAGCGTGAAGCTATAAAAAAAAATAATATTTTTATATTAAAATTAGTTTAAAATTAATTTAAACCAGTGCAACCACTGGTCGAGGTGCAAGAAGTTTACTGAGACCGTAGCGCTTGGCGCTCCGTTCTCTCTGGCTACCCTAGGGATACAGTGTGAAATATTAATACAAAGAAGTTTTTTTGTATAAAGTGTAAAATGTGTAATGAAGAGGAGGAATATAAGTGAACAAACATTGTGATGAGTACGCCCTGTCGTTTGGAACCTCGAAACATAAAGTATTTAATAAATAATTTCATTACTAATTTGAAAATGTTTCGTGATACCATAACTATTACATTTATGGAAAACTAGCGGTCCCCTCGCGGCTTTGCCGCGTAACTATATACTTAGCTGTTGCGGTGTATTGCAACCCTAGGTGATGGATTTTTGAAAAATAAAGTAGCCTATATTTGACGTTGGATTATCACCTATATTTATGCCAAATTTCATTACAATTGGTCAAGCGGTGTAGATTTTTCATACGAACTTTCATCCCCTATTTCAACCCTTTAGAGGGGGATTTTTGAAAAAATAAGTAGCCTATGTTAGACCTAATTATTGTTACTACTTTCATTTTAAATTTCATCCAAATCGGACCGGTAGATTAGCCGTGAAGTCATGACAGACAAACACACAGACATTCCCATTTATAATATAAGTATGGATGTCAGCCTCCTCCCCATAGATTATTCCTCGTTATATAATAATAAACAGCCACAGGAGTTAAAAAAATCCCATCATTTTTTGGAAAAGCCCTTAAACTGCGTAATTAACTTTTTTTATAATAAAAATGCTAATAAACGTAAACGTGACCATGTGTGATAATAAAATCTAACCATTCCCCCGAGTAGGAAACGAATTCACATTCATCGCACTTACAATCAGACACTGTCATACTGCGCCACGATGCGCCTAAATTACGTTATTTTCTTTAGTTCAACTTTTCTTTTTATTTTCTATAAATAAACACTCTAAATATTTTTTTAAAACATTCTCTAATTAGTTCATTTTTTTCAATCTATACAAATATATTAAATTGGAGTGTCTGTTTGTAAAACTAAAATAACTGATTTTTACTGTATATGTATGTATATACGATACATGTACCAAAATAACAAATAATACATTTTTAGTCTGTCTGTCTGTTTGTTTCAATTAATCTTTGAAACTGCTGGACCAATTTTGACAGGACTTTCACTGACAGATAGCTGATATGTTAAGGGCTAACTTAAGTTACTTTTATTTTATAATTTTATTTTTTTTTTAATTCCACGCGAACAACGTCAAACATAAAGTCAACAGCAAAAATACATCAATAGCTTAGTATGCCACACACGTCGCGTCAGACGAAATTAAAATACCTAAAGTAAACATTTGCGTGTTTACGATACCGTGAAATTAAATCCCTTTTCCTATTTCCGGATTCGAAGAATCCAATAAAAGTGGAGGAGCGACGCCGACGTGCTAAATACGTCCGTCCGTGATGACAACGCGACCGCAAGTGCTCTTTTATTTTTATTATATCTACAGTATAAATACTGCACGTTCTTGTTTAAATTGGCAATAAATTTCATAATGTTTTTCTTATTTTACAGTAAGGTGAAATTAAAATTTATAATATACGTTGAGATTAGTTTTAGATTGCACTGTTATACCGCAGTACGCAAAGATAGCGTAGCTACTAGCTAACTAATATTTACTTATCAATTCTATCATATACCTACGTATGTCGATGTGTTGTGTTTAAATTTATGTTAAAACTTTAAAAAATATTGTAAAAATATTCAATATCTTTTTTTATTGACTAATTTTTTCGCATAGAATAGTCAGAGAGAACCAGATGAACTTTTCTCCACATACCTCCCGAGCGTGACATGTTATATCTTAAGTAGCAGAGTTCAACGCCGCCCTTTGCCTTACATATTCACCAGAGTAAAGATATCAAAATATCAATCAAATCCACTACCAATAACGATTATTAGTCTGCTCCTGACCCTCAACACACTTCGAAAATGCATTAATATTTTTTCTCTTACCTATATAAAAATGATTACTGTATCCAACAAACCGAGGTATACCTCGGTTTGTACGACGTTACGAGTTTGTACGACGAAATAGACTTGTTACCTAATTTCTTAAGACTTAGATGATAAATTGTAATTGTATAACAGTGTGTTTATTTATTTTTCAGTTTTGCAGGTATGTTCCAAAGGTAACCTAGACCTTTAACAAACGTGAATTCAACTAAAAATATATAAATATATAAAGGTCGAACCTAAAATATGTTAAAGACATTTCAAGAAAACGTATAAAAATTTGAACGCAGCGAGACTCGAACCCGCGCCTCCTGAATACCGTTCAGGCGCTCTCAGCCATGCGTTCTACTATCCGCTGCGTCGAAATTCTTATACGCTTTATTACAACTTATTTATGTTGTTAGCATCTCTGTAGAGAGATTTTTACAAATTTCTGCTACCCAAAGATTATTCTACGAACAATCATTTGGCAAGAGAGAATGCTATTTATTAAATACTTTAAACATTTTTAAAGTGTTATTCCACACTTAGGAAAATTGAAAAAGACATTTAAAGAAAACGTGTAAAAAATTTTATACGTTTTCTTTAAATGTCTTTTTCAATTTTCCTAAGTGTGGAATAACACTTTAAAAATGTTTAAAAGTAACTAAAATATGTTCAATTGAATTCAAAATTTAAAAGAATGACTATGACATCCATGAAATTGGACTTCATCCGTAAACAAAGCTAATTTGAACCTCAAAATCTATAGAAAGTGAAAAAAGTATTCTCATAATCCCATTCACATTGTCTCGTTGACCTTCGAGCGGCTGACGTCAATCATTCTCAGAACAAAAGGAAGCTAGTAAACAAAAATAAAAATTGTCATTCATCGGGACGCGTATAAACAAAAATACAGTCATTAATTCAATGTTCCATCGCTCACAAACGATGTCGGCGAGATCGGGAATCCGATTAGACAATAGACAGGACGTCCGCTAATACGTTTTCTTATACATGTCACCGCCAATGTGTATAATCTGTTATTTTATACAATACCTAAGCAATATTTAGAATGTCTAAAACATTCAGGGTGTGAAAAATTATTCAATTTATTCTGTGCTTAAGTAATCTATACAATAGCTAATGCGCAGTCGGTCAAGTATGAAAGAGGAGCATGGGTAAGGAAGATATGCATAAGTTAGATTAGTTAACTTGATTAATAAAAGTCTAAATCTATTTATTTCAAATTACCGATAGACCACCAGATACTCTATACAATATTTAGGAATTGTATATCTACAGTTAGACAAATTATGTAATGGATAATTCGTAAAATTTCTAAGGTATTGAAGGCAATACCTTTGGTATTCCATACATTTTACCTGGGGATTACATAGAATACCTGAATTACACAGATTGCCGGTAACATCAACAAAAAGTTATACCGACGATTACACGAGTTACGCTTGTATCAGCGGATATTTTTTTCTTTCAAAAACACGCTTCGCCGGAAACTTTTATTTATATAATTAGGACAATCCGAAAGACAATAGCGGCGGAATGCCGAGGGGAGCTAGAAAGTTTTTCTTTTATCTACCAAGATAAGCCACATTTCGCGGCTCTTCCCGTGCGAGATAAGGTATTTATTTGTGCCGTCTACCTAAAGGAAGATGTTATCACCGCTTTACTTGCCCGCTCAGTGACATATTTTCTACTTAAATACTTCGGGTGGAAGCAGAAATTATTAGATTATTTTTGTCGATAACTTCGAAATTGATCTAAATTTGGGATTTTTCTATTCGAATAAATATTCTTAAGTTATATAGATATTGAAGATATTGAGTGTAAGTAGGTTGG
Organism: Dryas iulia moderata; assembly: GCA_019049465.1. Classification (NCBI taxonomy): domain Eukaryota; kingdom Metazoa; phylum Arthropoda; class Insecta; order Lepidoptera; family Nymphalidae; genus Dryas; species Dryas iulia. The sequence continues at coordinate 12,895,987 of CM032428.1, forward strand.
ATATAATTTTATCTAACATGGTAAATAAAGCATAAAATTATAAAACCATCAGTTATTTATATCTGTTTTATTTTACCCTATTATTTATATCTCTTTTATTTTAGTTTGACATAGTGTCAAGCAAGATATTACGTCCACCTACTTCACCCGAAATGGGAAGATTCCGTTTTGAATGGCGGAATTAAACGCCGCATTTCCTCTTGTATGGTAGGGCAGAAAACCTAATGTCAAGACTTAACGTCCTCTAATTTAGCGCTAAATAGGAACATTGCGTTTTAAGTGGCGAAATTAAACGCCGCATTTCCTCTGTTTGGTAGACTTTATGTCCTCCAACTTCGCGCGAAATTGAGACATTGTTTTATCTTTTTGAGTTGCGTAATTCAACGCTGCATTTTGTCTTGATAACTAGAAAATGAACATTATTAATTTATGATGTTTCTACCGAGTTTTTAGAATTCAAACCTACGAACGATGAATATTACAGTCACACGGTGTCCCACTACGCCACGATAACCTCAAATAATTATTTACTTCGAGTCCCTAAAACTCAAATTGGCATTCCAAACTATCATAAACATATACATAAGTAAACTAAGCAAAATTATAATATAAATATAGAAAACAGTCACCCTTATGCAATTAGGTAGGCTATTCGTGACTAGAAAACCAAGTTATGCCATTATATTACGATATTGAATTACCCGATAGGAAACAAATCTTCGAACACGTCGCTTTGTTCCTCTTTTTTACTAGAAAATTCTTTGTTATGTTTTCATATGAACAAGGTAATATTGTACTAGTAGATATGAAGATAATTAGGTATATGTACTTGTATTATGTATTGTAGTTTTACCTCGGCTATTGAGGAAAAATTTCTTTAATAATGCATGAAAAGTATATTAGATTAATAAAAAGGTAACAAATGTGTTACACATCAACAGAACCATTATTAAAATTTTTATATGTGTATAATTTAGAGTTATAATTTATATAAGATTTGAACCCCACAACTTCGTCATACACTGACGTTGCTGACTCGTCATGCACCTTTATGTTCTAATTAGCATATAAAACATATTTTTTACCTTACATTCTCGCAGAAGGGTAGTCAGAGAGGACCTAGTATTCAGACACTCCATAGTCCAGTATCCGCCCGATAATCAAGACATTGCGTATTGAGTGGCGAAATTTAACACCGCGCTTTGTCTGTGTTACCAGAGTGAAGAAATGAAAATTTAAATATAATCATTCCCTCAGTGGGAATCGAACCCACAGGCAGTCACACCATTACAATCAGACGCTGTCTCACTATGCCACGACCATATTAAATAAATCATCATAAATATTTATTATTGATGAACCAGTACGAACAAGCTGTATTATAATATGTTAAATTCTAATTGCCATATAAAACATAATTTATATGACATCAAAAGCTACTACATACATAAAGTTCGGAGTAAGGAATCACTAAATCTAACACAATAGCACAGAATGTCCCCATACTCTAAAATTAATTACAGTCATAAAATCGAGCTTCGCTACTCCATTAATGTGATTGTGAGAAAATATATCACCAGGTTAGTTATGTTCTGGAAAATAAAATTGTTCTTTGCCATTTTTCTTATTTTTAACGATGTTTTAAGTGTCTGTAGGTATTATTATATATGTATTTTTGAAATCGTTTAGAAGAGCTTTTTTTGTAAATTATTATTTAAAGTAACTAACGCGAATAATTTATGTTTTTTGCAAAAAAACAAATGGCTGTTAAGGTGCATTTTGCTTTGTAATCGGTTGTTCACTGTTAGGTTACTATATTATATTTATTTAATATATAACTAAAAAACAAAGAATTATGATATACTTATAAAAATACTACATGGTTATTTGGCTACATGATTATAGATATATTATGGTTTTGGGTTCGATTTCTATAAGAGAAAACGTTTATATTTAAAATATTTTTATATAATTGTCTGACCTCAAAATACGATATAAGGTACAGACACACAAGTTGTGTATCGTTTTAATTATATATTACTTACAGTATTCATTTCTTTCCAATTTAAATGAACATTACATTACATTGTAAAACTTTTTTGATATCTGTATTATTTAAAAGTTAATTAAATGTTCTATATAGGTATATGTAAAGACCATCGTGATGCAGTGGAATAGCTTCTGATTATAAACATGACTGGGTTCATTTTCGACTCAGAGGAGTAATTATGTCTAAATTATTATTTTTTCTCTCTGTTAACACGACGCGGTGTTAAGTTCCACCTCTCTATATAAAATGTGTCAATTTTAGGTGGAAAGTGGAGAGCAATGTGTTTTGACATATTTATGTTCTCTATAACTGCCCTACTATGCAGGAAAAACTGAAAAACAAAATTACATAAGGAGTCGTTGTCGTGTCAGTGGCCAGTCGTGGCCCAGTGGCACAAGAGTGTGACTGTAAACGACTGGTTGTGGGTTCGATTCCCGCTCGAGGAGTGGAAATTATATTTCCATTTTCTTCGCTCTGGTGTCGAGGTAAAGCGTGGCGTTAAGTTCCGCCACTTAACACGCAAGCCTCCGAATTCGGCGGAAAGTGGGGAACGGAGTGTCTTAACACTAGGTTCCTTCTGCCTACCCTGCTGTGTGCGGGATATAGCGTGAAGCTATTTAATTTTAATTTTAGTCGTTGTCGTGCACTTAAAAGTTAAGTGCATATATTTTGTTCTACAGTTGTTCTCAAGTTGTAATAACCGTATAGATATTTTGATTTTGTATAACTTCTTTAGCTACATTACTTAGAGGACTTACTTACTTTATCATAACGTATATTTATATTTTATAATACGCTTCCAAATGACGACATTTTAAACTTAGTGTCAGAAGTCTACCTGAGAACACGAAGAGCTGTAAATTGTTCATGACATGGAGTTTCCGCGAATAATCTGACTAAAACAATTTATAAGAGATTTGAAAATTATTTATTTATTTAATTTTTTTTAAAAATATAATAAATGTAATAAATCTCTTTTGTTTTATATATTTTTTTAAACATTAAAAGAAATATAAAAAACAAGTTTTATTACTCCATTTTTTTATTTAGTTCTTCTATGTATCTTACTTCTAATAAAACTTTCCAGACGTACATTTCACTTTGAATCTTTTGTAAAATTGTAAAATATTTTAACCAATCTCCATAATCTGTCGGAAAGGCTCTTGTCTCACCATCTTACGTTTAGTTATTCTTGGTAGAGCTTAAGTAATTTTATGGTGAAATATTACTACATAATGCGTATTTTTTATTAAAATTCCTTAAAAAAAAGTAATCAGTGGGGAAATGCTACTGATTTTTACTACTGTTATACAAAATGTTGTTTTTTTTATTTATTTTTTTTTTTTTTTATTTTTTTTTTTTTTTTTTTTTTAGCTTCACGCTGTATCCCTTGCGGGGTAGTCCGAGAGAACGGAGCGCCAAACGCTACGGTCCCTGCATACTTCTTTCGCCTCGTCCACAGTCATCAACCTCTTCATACACGCCCTCCGGGGGGTCCTCATGCTTTTTACGTGACCTTCCTCCAGTATCATCGATACTGTGTTTTCGAAGGTCAACCGAGGTCTCCCCCTGCCTCGCTTACCACTCACCTTTGCTTCATAAATCTTTCTTACCATTCTTCCATCACTCATCCTCTCGACGTGCCCAAACCACCTGAGCACGCCCTTCTTCATTCTTACTATGACGTTCTCGCTAATACCTGCCATTCTGTGTATCTCTTCATTGCGGATTCGGTCAGCTAAGCTGACTCCGCACATCTTTCGAAGAGATCTCATCTCCACAGCATTCATCTTTCTTTCATTCTTCTTCTGCAATACCCACGTTTCGCTGCCGTATAGCAGCGTCGGTACCAGCACTGCATTGTGCACAGCTAAACGTGCGGCTATGCTCACGTTCCGCCGTCGCATCAACGCAGCGAGGGCACCGTTAACCCTGTTACCGGCAGCAATACGCCTTTCAACATCCATATCATACCTTCCATCTCTGCTAAACATACTTCCCAGATATACCACCTGTTACCACAAAATGTTATTAACATTTATGTAGTTGCAGTAATTAACTTGCCGTGCCTTGTTTAAAAATAGAACTTTGCCACTGTATATATGTCGTGGCCATATCGTTTAATTGACGATTTCATGAAATCGTTGACTATATCATGAAATCGTCGCAGTTCATGAAATGACCAATTATCGTTTGGCCAGATCATGATGTCGTTTGACGAAATCAATGACACCCTAACGTTTAACGATATGGTCAACTAAACGCGTGGCTACTTCATGAAATTGTCGATCTTGTTTGACCAAATCGTCAATTATAATTACTTTAACAACCGATAGAGGCGCTAGAAGCGCTTTTTCGTATATCAGCTGTTCGTAATAAAGCTAAAACTTTAGTTTTAAATATATTTTTTTTATTAAAAGCAGAATTAACTATCCATTTATAATAAGTAAAAATTATGTTCCTAAAAAAATATTATCTTTTTATTTTATTGAAAATCATTATAATTTTGATTTTAAGTTGTTTTGTATTTGCGATACTATAATAATAATTTTAAGAAATATATAATAAAAACTACTTTTAAATACTAAAGAATCTGTTAAATATAAAAAGTTTAACCTAACCTAACCTATCTTGATAGGTTTTAAATATATTCACACAAAATAAAAATAATTACGTAAAAGAATTTTTAGGTTAGGTTAGGTTAAACCTTTTTTATTTAATTGATTCTCACAAGATTGAAAGTGTTTTGAGCTAAAAAAATCGCAATTATATATAATGAGTTCGTATTATGCACATTCTCTGAATTTATGTTAAATATATTATAAAGACACCTTATTTTACGATATGACCAAACGTCGACGACGAAATCGTTAAACGTTGACGAATCAACGATATCGTCAAATTCAGTTGCTCATTTCATGAACTGCGACCATTTCATGATATCGTCAACGAGATCATGAAATTGTCAATTCTACGATCTGCCCACTGTATATATATGTGAAGCTTTTGTATAAACCATAAAACCTTCTGTTCGAAGGATATATGTAAGTTAAACATAATTTAAACATGTCGCTTATTTATCGCCATTTGTAATATATCTTTTAGCCTTTCTGTCTGCTTCTGTGGATTTCTTATATAGGGTTTTGCTACCTAACAGCTTGCTATGTCTCAAAAGCATAAATAGAAGCGTCATATCATTAGAAATTCCCGAATTAATGAAACGAGGGAGAAATTCGTTCTCATTTAATGGAGACTGGGTGGATTTGTTTGTATACGCATATTTGCACATATGCACAGCATAAGTGTAGGTACTTATCATATGGATCTACAAAAACAAAGCAGGGTAAACATAGAGGACCTAGTATTAAATTACTAAGCTAGTATCAAAAACATTTCCATTCTTCGTGTTCCCGCCATAATTTAAGACTATCCGTGTTAAGTGACAGACACATTTTTTTTCACTGAGCTATTTTTTATCAGAGGTGAGAAACGAGATTACTTCAAATATAACTATATTCCGAGTGAAGATTGAATTTAGAACCATTTCCTTTACGATCAGACGCTTTTCCACTACACTGCGAAGGCCTCAAATTATCACAAACAATCAATTACTTACCAATACCATTTCGTATATACGATGACGACATATCAAATTACTAAATATAATTTTCTTCCCATAATTTTTCCCCAAACATCAACCCAAGCAAAAACAACCCTCTTCCCGTACATAAAACATTATTATATTCAACAAAACAGAGTAACCAATTAAATAGTTAAACGCTATCTTCATAAACACAAATGGCTCGTTATTTAAAACAAACGTGCAGTAGATAATTACCAAAACACTTCATTGAAAGCGCTGACCCTGCGGGTGATATTAAAACCAATTGTATAATTTATGCAAAACCGTACTCACAAAACCCTCATAGGTCCCTATTTCATGATGTAATTAAAAACTTAGTAATTGCATTTTAAATTTTAATAATATGAGTATGTAAATTGTATTTAAATTTGTTTATTTTCATTATTATTTTATTTTAGGTTTACGCTGTAATCTCGCTCACAGCAGGCAGAGGGAACCTAGTGTTAAGACACTCCGTTTCCCACTTTCCGTCGAATTCTGGGGCATTGCGTATTAAGTGGAGGAACTTAACCCCGCGATTTGCCTCGACAAAGAGCGAAGAAAATGGAGATAATAAATGATTCCACTACTCGAGTGAAAATCGAACCTGCAACCAGTTGCTTCACAGTCACACTTTGTGCCACTGCGCCACGACTTCATTTATCGGCCCCTTTATTTTCATGTTTTATTTATAGCTACCTTTCTTTATACCTATGCTTTTTTTATATTTTTATACCTAGACTACGTAGTTTTACTTTTGAATACTTATCCAATTTTTTAATCGAAATGATATTGATGTTGATTTTTGTCTGTTTTTTTTTATTAAAACAAATTTAGGCAGATTGATGGTGTATATTTTTGTATTAAATAGATTTTAGTTATGGCTATAATCTCGTATATCATAGTAATGGAACTGCCACGTGTCATGCGTGTAAAATATATTGCCGACGTGTATAAGCAGTTTCATTTAAAATATGTACACTGGTAATATATAATGAGATAATAAATAATTCCACTACTCGAGTGAAAATCGAACCTACAACCAGTTGCTTTACAGACATACTTTGTGCATCTGCGCCACGACTGGCCTGTTATATTTTTTAAACTATGTACATTCTTCTTAAAGGAGCCCAAGAACTGCAATTTGTCAAACCAAGCTAGAGAAAAATATTTGCATTATATGATAATATGGTTTAAAGTCAGAAATTTTCTATTTCTTACGATACCCGTGGGGGGACGGGTTAAGAATACAATTCCCCTCCGTCGCTGGGCAGCGTCCCGTAAAAGGCGGGTAACCCAGTAGCTTGGTGGTAGGAGATTCGTTCTCCGACTGGCTCGCAACCACTATCATGTCAAAGACGAACCGCCAAATATTTGAAGATGTGTTCCGGTTCGATGGCATGTAAGCCAGCTTTCCCTATCCCCAACATTCCCATCCTTCTTCTCTCCTTCTGTCCTACATCCCTAAGGCTGGCAACGCATCTACAACTCTAATGTTGTGGATGTCTATGGGCGAAGGTGCGACTTAACACCAGGTGGGCCTTCTGCTCGTTTGCCTCCTTTATTCCATAAAAAAAAAAGATACATAGACACTACACAACGACATGCGCTATGAAAGTAAGCATAACCTAAGAGAAAAAAATAGAATTATTAAACTTAATAAGTTACATACTTGCAAAAAGTTATAACGAAATTAGCACTTCGAAGTGAAAGTTACAACATTCTCGACTAATATAATTGGTGAAAATCTAAGTCGTCTGTCGTATCATGAGTGATACACTGCCATTTCATTAGTTTCTAATTAAGACACCGCTGTCATGACACAAAAAGAAAAACAAGATTTAATAACTTGTAATATTTTGTTAACAAGCACAATATCTACATATGAACGAAAAATGTAAAAAAATAAACGTCTAACTCAAAAAATGGCAATTACCGTATTCATTAGAACTGCGACAGTAAAAGCCCGCTGATAATTAAATGCCATGTCCATACTTTACGCGAGTCTCGGTAACTGGCCAGTTTGCCCTACGGAAATTAAGGGAGCCGAGTACTTTGCAATTACTGTTCAAAAAGTATAAATTTTACGCTTCTATATATTATGTATTGCGTATATAAAAGTTTTACAATGTTTTATGTTTTGAAAGAAGGTTAGAAATATATAATATTCGATATTTTACTATTTATTTTTGAGGTAATTATAATTGTATTTTTTAAATTTAGTTTTACCAAACATATTTATAAAGAAATAATTGGTCTAAGATGATGATTATCAATATAACGGAGAAAGAAATAAACACAACGAAAAAAAATCTCCTTAAGAAAAGATTGACAGTTAAAAGTGCAACTTGCACTAGTTAAGGCCAAAATAACAGTAAAAGTGAAAATATGAACGATTTGAATGCATGTTGCATACTTTTAATTCTAATAAAGGTTTATTCTTTCCTCCGAGTGCCCAACATCCACTCTATCATAAAAATAAGGTATATTTCATCTTTCATAACGGAACCAACCAAACTAATTTAATATTTAATTATTATTAAAATAAAAATAAACTTTTCAAATGAAATAACAGTATAAAGATGTCTTAATCTCATACATATGCAGAATCACTATCAGTCTTGACAAACTCGTTACTACGCTATGTACCCAGAAAATGAAATGCACGCTGCACTATGAATAATTCTGATGGGGATTTGATGGAGTTTGAATATAATTTTGGATCTTAATTATGTTCATATGTATGGGGGATGAAGATTTAAATGTGCCATGGTAAGGTAATGACAATTTTTAGTTGTACACTAAAACAAAAGGTAACAAAAATGAAAAAAAATAGACTAGAAAACAGAAATTCAAAATCGAATTGCACAAGCCAAAATTATCGTCAAAACGGCAATTGGTATTATTTTTGACAAACCTTAAACGTACCTTTATTTCATAAATTCAATTTGTTAATTGTTTATCAACATCAGAGTGACGATAAGGTTACATATACCTAACGTGATGCTTTATGCTGCAAATTCATATCACACCTTGAAAGGTTTTTTATAAAAATAGGTGAATCGCCAAGCGGGTTAGATGTAATGGGAAAATACATCAGCTGCACGGTTTTTCCCGCAAAGTAGGAAAATAAGAGGGAGATAAAATGAGAGAACGTAGTAAAAGACACTCCGCTCTCCATTTTTGTCCGAAATCAAGACGAAGAAGTTTTGAGTTTATGTATTGAACGCGGCATTTGTCTCAGTTACCAGAGTGGAGAGAAAAATAAAATATTGAATCATTGCTACGAGTGGGAATCGGTCCTATAACTATCGCGCTTACAGGCGCACACTAAGTGCGCCAAGACAATTTCAAAATTAGATGGATCGTACCGTTAAATTACACTATCTACTTCATACTGTCTACTTAAAGAAGGGCAACTTAAGAAAATACCTAAGTACTCCTAAGTACTCTGCCTACCCTATATACTACCTAAAAGCGTAGAAATTTATTCTTCAAGTATTTCAAGAAACACAAAATACCAGCCTAATTTACGTAACCTTATAGATCCAAATAACAAACAGAAAATAAAATATATTTCACTTCAACAAAGTTACGGTCAGACGGCGGAGCAGACTCCCCGGAGAGACGTTCCAGTGTAAGCACGATTCACACTTAAGGGCCAACTGTTAAACATCGGCTAAAATGAACGACTTGAAAATAACCAACGCACTCTAAAATATTTGTGGATATACTAGCGAGGATACTGTCTTTGCTTGCATATAATTAGCAGATTAAGAAAAAAATAAAGTAAATATTTTTGTTTTGTTATTTTCTTTTACCTTCTTTTAGTAAGCAACGAAACAGACGAAGGGAAAGCCTAATATTATATGAAATCAAAAATTATTGTGTGTTTCACTTTATGTAATTTATGGTAAATTTACTATTACGTATTAAAATATATAATTGAAGATTCCCGAAGAATCTTGCCCGAAGGATGTATAAATACAAGTTAAAAAAAAAGATGATTACTCCCTGTTTTCGCCTTGAAAAGGTAAATAAATCTCTTATGTCACAAAGTGTACGTATGTATAATAAAATTTCACAAACAATTACGGGCCTCTTGAACAATTTAAAGTCAAGGTTAAAGGCAAATTATTGAGGAAAGTATATAATTCAATTCAAGAATACTACACTGACACGCAAATAACATATCCCATTTAGGGAGTAGAAATATTGAATATTTCCATTTCCTTCGCTCTGGTATCGAGGCAAAGCGCGGCGTTATGTTCCGCCACTGAACACGCAATGCCTTCAAATTCAGCGGAAAATGGGGAACGGAGTGTCTTAACACTAGGTTCCCTCTGTCTACCCTGCTGTGTGCGGGATACAGCGTCAAGCTAAAACAAACGAAAAAACTAATACATGAGAGTGAAAGTAAACAATATTTCTTTTAGAGAGTTACATATAAATTACACTGCGTGGCATACCAATAACATTATGATATATGTATAGGCTGTATACAAATGATTAGGTTTTTGTTACAGGCACTGTATTGGAAAGCAACTGAGAGTATATTCATATAAATTTCAATACAAAATACTACTAGATACTACTATAATCTTGTATCTAACATTAATCAAGGCTCAATTATTAAAAAGATATTCCTATATTTCAATTTAAGTGAACTACAGCTATAAGAAATTTATAATAGAGGGATACAACTTATAGATACTTTATAGATACAAAACGAGCCGTTAAGCAAGAATTTTATGACAGGGCCAAACTAAAAAGTTATAAAAGCAAGTTGATGTACAGTTTATGCATCTAAACATTGGAAGAGAGATATCCTTATCACTATACCAACGACATAACAAGCATGAGCTAGCCAAAAACAAATTAAATAAAAGCTAAGAATAAAAAGAAACCATCATATTAACCGTGCAAAACATCAGCCGCTAATTGAGGCGTGCCCGGTCATTTATTTGGAAGTTTCGGAGGTCAACGCTTGTTAGCTGGAATTCGGGAATCCATATGTTAACGAGAACTAATTTACGACTCGGAAAGATCCTGTTCCCAATTGTGGTTACCAAATTGGGGGTCTTGATTGGCTCCTTTTGCTTTTCTATGGATGTGAAAGTTATTGCTAGAATTAAGTGATTTGGTTATATAAAAAGTATTTATTTATATCTAACGTAAATAGTTATTTATTATTTTCGTTATATAGACTTTTTGTATTGTAATAAGTGTTGAGTTTAAATGAAGAAATTGTGATAACATGAAACGTATTAAATAATTTGTCTTATTAGAAAATCTTCTTCCAAAAGATTTATATTTTAAATTGTTGTATTAAATTATCATTATTATTTGAAGACTTAACAATTATATAAATTATATATTTTACTATTTTCTTCTTATTTACATATATAATTTTAAAGTTTGAATTATTTATATAAAGCTATGCCTCTATAAAAACTAGCACACCTTTAGAAAATATTTTTAACGGCAATAAATTTTCGTTTATTCAAAAACGCGCCAGAGCAGTTGTACTTTTTCTTTTTTTATATTCAAAGTTCTGGCAGTTATAGACTTTTCAGCCAGGATTATTTAGAGCACACGAAAAATATTAAAAAAATAAATAAATACAAAGTTATAGAGCAATAGTTTATATAATTATGTGATAAATTTGTAATATAATATTTTGAATAAAATTATTTTCATTTTATTACATAAATTATTTTATAATATACATAAGAATAATACTTGTATTTTATTCCTTTTACCGTCATGATATTTTTTAAAAATAATAAAAAAATCCAATAACCTCTTAATTCCATAAAACATAAATAATATTGGATTATGTGAATAAAAACATATATATTTATTCACATAATCCAATATTATTTCACCTGTAATTTAACAGCGACGCGTCACGATGACACGTAATTCAATATGGCGGAGCGTCAGCCGCGGGGCGTCAGCGAACATTGCATTAGTGTATAGATTACCGGAAAATTAAACCTCCGCCCCGCATATGGACGCCTGGTACTTCCATTTCATATTTACTCTGTACTTGCAGAGTAATGTTACGTACACATACATTGGTATTAAAATAACAAATATACACACGCCAACATTGGCTTTTAAAGCCAATATTAGATTAGTACGAATTTATTGGACCAATATCTTTGGCTCCAATGTCTTACACATCTTCGATACACTTATGATACCCTGGTACCTATTATTTAATAAAAACGATGCGTGCGGTTCGTCAGTATAGTTAAAAAGACATCTTCCGTTTTATAGGATCCTGGTGATTTGAATTTTGTTGATAATATATTTTTTTTTTCTTCAATATTTATTTATTCTATTTGAACTTACTTCGTTTTGTTAATAAATATATATACATTCTTTTTTTGTCTTCATATTAATTGAACAGCTTCATGCTTTTCCCGCTTAGTAGAGTAGTCAGAGAGAACCTAGTGTCGTGACCCTCCGCCCTCTACTTTCTACTGCGTACGTGTATGTTTAGTGGTCTGACTGTGGTATATATACAGTTAGTTGTGAGTTCGATTCCCACTTAAGAAAAGATTATATTTTAATTATTTTCGTTTTTTGAGGTCAATCGTGGCGCAGGGCCACACAACGGGAATGAATTTAATACTTCCATTTTCTTCGCTCTGGAGTCTCCAGGAATCGGTGGAAAATGGGAAACTAAGTGTCTTAACACTAGGTTCCCTCTGACTACCTCGCTATGCGGAAAGGAAAAAGGCGTTTGTGTATTAACAAAACGTACATTAATTTTAACTACAAATGAATTTTATCTGTATTTATTATTTGATGTTGTCTGTACGTGTTTTCTCATTTTAAATCACCAAACGACTTGGAATTAATTTAAGTTTTACATTTATTAGAACGAATTCATTTGTTTTTTTAATAAAGGTTAAATATCTATTTACGCATGTCTATTTTCAATTTCTTTCAAAATTTTAGTGAAACATTGCACCTTTAAATAGATAATGTTGATTTGTAAGCAGTCGCCTCTAGACTATGCTCAGCATTTAATAAAATTTAAAGCGTTCATAAATCTCACAAAATTGCTTAGCTTACCTATGTGTTTAGACTTCACTAAATATATTAGATCTAGGAAAATATTCGTAATAACATAGGACTACCATAATATATAGCTTAAAATGTTTGCAAAATGTGATCAGTATTATTAAAGATATAAATTAATGCTAAAAAGTCCAGTTGAAGGGCAATACTGTCATCTTAAAATATAATATGTAAGTATAACATAAAAAGTTTATTTTTTGGAAGTAAGTCGCATTTTCTTTTGGTATTTATTAACAACGAAAGTTTCATAAAACAAGGTTCGTAACCATATTTTTCTTTTCAACTTCACTTTTTTTCTGCATAGCAGGGTACTTATATAGTACCTAGTGTAAAATTATTTGATTTCCATATTCTTCTCTTCCGAATTGACATTATATGTAGAGATTTTTTTTTGTGTTTGTATTTTTTTTATCACATGCTTTTTTGTAAAAACGGTAATAAACTTTTTTTGAATTTTGAATTTGAATTTGAATTTAATATTGTAATTATTGATCTCAACGCCGTGCTTTGTCTTGTTCACCCGAGAATAATCATATATTGACATTTCACTGAGCGGAAATCGAACCCACAACAAATACATATAACAAATACTTAGTGGTATCAGAAATTGTCCTACTGTGTGACGATAGACTCATTTTATTAATAAAATTATTACAATAAACAAATCATGAGTTCACGCGCACAAGATATACTAAAAAATATTCATGCATAAATATTTAGTTATAAATATACGCTCGTAGTAGAAATCTATCTTCTTTAGAATAACATACTTTTTAGATTAATATTCAACTATCAAGTACCAAACTTATAACAACCTTAATTACTAACATGTCGCTCAAAACCTTGAAAATTGAAATACAAAAAATCTAAAGTTTGTGGCCAGTCGTGGCGCAGTGGCACAAGCGGGTGACTGTCAACGACTGGTTGTGGGTTCGATTCCCACTCGAGGAGTGGAAATTATATTTCCATTTCCTTCGCTCTGGTGTCGAGGTAAAGCGCGGCGTTAAGTTCCGCCACTTAACACGCAAGCCTCCGAATTCGGCGGAAAGTGGGGAACGGAGTGTCTTAACACTAGGTTCCCCCTGCCTACCCTGCTGTGTGCGGGATACAGCGTGAAGTTAAAAAAAAAAAAACAAAAATGTAAATCTCAACGCAAACATAACTAATCTCATTAAACGTATCAATTTTAACAGACGCCTGAACTTGACAGCGTTCAATTTAACATATCCGTACACTTCAAACTTTTAATTAGCCCCCGAAACGTTTAGTTAGAGGGAAGATTAAGGAAAAATGCTAAAGATATTTCTTTGAAATATTTATGCTCGGATAACGGTGACAGTAACAAGTCTTATCGCAAAGTTGAGTTGATAAAAATAAAATTTATATATTTTTTGCTTGAATGTTATTAAAATATTTTTATAGTAATATTTTAGTGTTTTAATGACCTAAGAGATTAAGATTTTCTACAGTAAACGTTTCTTAAATCCTTTTTATCGCATAGTTAGGGCAGATAGCCTAGTCTCCGTTCTTTATATGCGGAGAGCCGCATATAACGAACGCATCTCAAGACATTGTGTATTTGTGTGCGAAACTTTTTTTTTTATGGAATAAAGGAGGCAAACGAGCAGAAGGCCCTCCTGGTGTTAAGTGGTTACCTTCGCCCATAAACATCCACAACATTAGAGTTGTGGATGCGTTGCCAGCCTTGGGGATGTAGGACAAAAGAAGGGAGGAAGGATGGGAATGGTGGGAATAGGGAGAGCTGGCTTACATGCCATCGAACCATGCCATCGAACATCATCAGATATTTGGCGGTTCGTCTTTGACATGATAGTGGTCGTGAGCCAGTTGGAGAACGAATCTCCTACCACCAAGCTACTGGGTTACCCGCCTTTTACGGGACGCTACCCAGCGGCGGGGGGGAATTGTATTGTAACATAACACCATATTTCTTAGCAGAACGGGAATTAAGAGTAATCTAAACATAATCACCCCCGAGTGGGAATTAAACTCACAACCACTCATATTAACAATCAGTCACTCTCCATTGCACAAAAGATTTCAAAATTCGTAATGATAAAATAATATAATATTATATTATCAATCTAAAAATAAATTCCATTCCCTTCCATTTCATATAATAAATACCATGTCCCTGAATAAAGTAAGTTATGTTCTTTCAAAATTGGCTTAAAATAGATGACAGGCAAGAATTTTGGTTTCGTCGCGACAGCAGGTTTCGTCAACCGTAATCCAATAAGATCCGCAAAACGGCGACGTACTGAGTGAGCGCGGGCGGATGGTCCATGCGCTGAAAGGAAAATTATTGAAATATTTTATTGTTATAAAATGTGTAAATATTATACACAAATAAATTGATATCTTAAAATAATGTTTTATTTAAAATAATAACTATTTTTGGAAGACATTATCGTAAAATATCTGACTCCGCTGATACGCGATGTGGATTCGATTCCCGTTCGAATTATTTATAAACTAATTTTATTTCTCAGCTTGTCTTGTCATCGTGGCACAGTACCCGACTGCTTACGCGATGTTTATGATTCGATTTCTACTCAGGGGAATAATTATATTTAAATTATTTTCATTTTCTTGCTCTGGTCACAAGACAAAGAGCGGCGTTGCGTTGGCAGAACACACAATGTCACGAATTCGAGCAGAAACTGGGGACAGAAGAGAAATTTTATGTTGTAAGATATAATTTCTATGAATATAATAGTAGGTAGATGCACGAAAGTAGATGGAACGGAAATGGAAATGAAAAGCGCAATGACAATACGTATAAATATTAAAATATATGTCATAGAGTTATTAAATCAATTGCTTATTTTATATTCACCACGATTACATTATAAATTCACATGGAAGAATATTAACATTCAAAGCGTAAATTTTTCTCAAACCTGTTTAACTTGCATTGAGTTTATATGACAGCACTCACAAAGCAATGTTTCCAAATTGCCAGAAAATTGAGAACGATTCAGTACATAGTTATTAGGTGCACTACACAGTAAAACTCATCTACACTGTAAACGCGAGAGATTTGTATGATCATAGTATAAATACAATTTGCTTTAAAGTATACTTTTTTCTTTTTTTTAGCTTCACGCTGTATCCCGCACACAGCAGGGTAGGCAGAGGGAACCTAGTGTTAAGACACTCCGTTCCCCACTTTCTGCCGAATTAGGAGGCTTGCGTGCTAGGTGGCGGAACTTAAAGCCGCGTTTTACCTCGAAACCAGAGCGAAGAAAATGGAAATATAATTTCCGCTCCTCGAGTGGGAATCGAACCCACTACCAGTCGTTTACAGTCACACGCTTGTGCCACTGGGCCACGACTGGCCACAAAGTCTAAAGTATACATTATATTTTTAATTTACTTACATTAATTAAAATTTAGTAAATGAAAAAAAGAGCTTGTATTGAAAATACGAATTATATCACAAGGTCCTTACTCAAGCTCTGATTGTATCCACGTTATAACTTTGATGATTTTTTATATACATATGTGCGTTGTGCATATTAAGTCGTTAGTACGTATATTAAATAAATTCTATTTTGTTTTTTTTTTTTTGTTTTTTTTTTATTTTAAATCGTTTTGTTAAATCAAGTATGCAGCTATGAATAACAGAACGTATTATTTATTTATTTAGGAAGTTAACATAGTATACAGTGTTCTTATCTCTCGTACATTTAGATGTTGTTATGGTACACCATAAATCGCTCTTAAAGACTAATTTTAACGTGCGATATTAAAAAGAGTTGATCCAAAATTGACTTTCTGATTATTCTATAAAATATCAAAACATCTACGTGGAAAATAAATGTAATTTTTATATTATCTCGCGCATCCCTTTAATTTTCAAGAAATTAACTTATTTATTCATTTTTACTCGTAAACTTAGTTTTTATAAAACTTAAACGTAGGAGGACCCGAACTCATGCCCCTTCGGCCTCGCCTCTTTGGCGTGGGCTTGGGTGCTATATTGCTTGTGCCCTATATTTTCAAATTTTTATACGTTTTTTAAAAATGCTTATCGCTTATATTTTTCTCTTTCACTAAGGTATTTATTAATTACTTTTAAGGAATTAATTAGATTTATTATCAATGAAAATTGAACTAAATAAATAGTTCGATACATTATGTTCAGTTTTAAATATAACAGTCCCGACCAGACATCGGAATGGATTTAATATGAAATTTAATCAATTCAAATACAGGTTTCATATTTTCAACTATGGAATTAATGACAGAGAAAGAAGTGGCGTTTCGTTAGAATATTTTCACATAATCCGCAGAATACTACACTTATTTTAAAAATTATTGTATTTAATCACATTTATTTTAAAAATATATTGTTCTACGAACAATAGTTTGGCAAGAGAGAATGCTATTTATTAAATACTTGTTAAAAATGTTTAAAAAATATTTAAAATATATTGTCAATATTTAGAATATAGTTATCCTGTTTTATTTCTAGCAACCAGTTACACCATTTTTCTCAGTAAATGACATACTTAATACAATTTCCCCAAAAATCAATGTACTTTTTCAGTACAAATTTGGTAAAACCCCCAACAAGTCATCGCTATCTGTACAATCTCATAAAACATTTACAAATTTATCGCCGGTTAACATGGATTTTAATTAAAACGCTCGTCTGGGAAATTTTTCGATGCCATAACTAAATTGCGGAGTTCCAAATGTTAAAAGTTAAAATCGCTTCGTGTTTATTCTGTCAGACACTATAATTATTTTATAGCGAGACGTCCCGGTTTAAAATTTTGTTCGTGCTTTTAAAGTTGTATTTATAATATAAAAAGTGGAAAGAGTTTTATTTAACTTTTTTGTCTTAGGACGAGTACATTAACTAAATTTAGAGATTTTTTTAATATTTATAATGAAGCTGCTCGTCCACGTAAAATTCCTACATGCTATCTATAAACGTGTACGTCATTTTATATTACAGTAATGTGTCAATAGTGTGTGTAATATTTGTTTTATTAATTTAATGTATTTCTTGTGCATTATTATAAAAAAAATAATAATTTTTTGTTTGTTTTAGTAGATATAGTAAGGAATTCATAGAAAAACTAACACAATTCTAAAACATAACCCATAAAATATTTGAATGCGATTGACGATTCATGTATTACACAATTAAAATCTGTATTAAATCTAGTTAGACAAACAGTTTAGCCAAATTGCAAGGAATATTTCCAAGTTCTAAGAACGACGTTCGAAAAGAGTTACTTATCATAATTAAATCTTAGTTTGCTCGACAAAAATGGAAGAAAATCATAAAGATTTTTTTTATGTAAATAAATTGAGAATAACCTAACCTATACCTAACTTAACAAAAAAAAAACAAAAAGTTCATTGATCCCAATAACACTAAAATCCTTTGGCACCTTTTACCATAAAAACAAACGAGTGGGCCAAAAGTAAGTAGGAATGTGTAAGCATCGTCCAGATGCTCTCGTTTCGGCCAGCGGATACGGTCAGCGGTCCCGGGAGATGAAACGATTTATTACCCCCAAACTTTATTCCGCAGATGTTTCTGTTGTTTCTGTCCTTCCTTATACGTGACTTGATGTATATTTTTTATACTCTATAATTTTCGTGTGATTAGTTGAAACGTTTATGTTAGTTACTCCATCATGGGAGAGCGTCTGGCTGTGAATGTGATTGTTGTGGGTGCGATTTGTATTTAAAATAATAAAAATTAAATTAAATAGCTTCACGCTATATCCCGCACACAGCAGGGTAGGCAGAGGGAACCTAGTGTTAAGACACTCCGTTTCCCACTTTCCGCCGAATTCGGAGGCTTGCGTGTTAAGTGGCGGAACTTAACGCCGCGCTTTACCTCGACACCAGAGCGAAGAAAATGGAAATATAATTTCCACTCCTCGAGTGGGAATCGAACCCACAACCAGTTGTTTACAGTCACACGCTTGTGCCACTGGACCACGACAGGCCACAAATTTATTTTAATCACATTTATTAATATAATCAAAAATAATGATTATATTTAAAATTATGATTACTTTTAAACAATTTTAAAGTAGTTTCACACTTAAAAAAATTGAAAAAGGCATTTAGAAAACGTATAAAAATTTTAAACGCAGCGGGATTCGAACCCGCGCCTCCTAAATACTGTCCAGGCGCTCACCACTGAGCAATGCGTTCTGTGCTGTTTTCTAAATGTATTTTTCAATTTTCCTAAGTGTAACTCTGTTCATAATACAAATATTGTTTTTTTTTCTTTCTTAATACACTGATTAATTAACCAGTTTCAACAGTTTATTTTTACCCATCGATTAGTTTCGTGAATTTCTTCGCAACGTGACATTGGCTAAGAGATACGTTCAAAGCTTTATATTTAAAGAATTAATTTGACCGTTTTGAATCGATGCCTTGCTTTATATCTAACCAAATTAGAAGTACATACATATACATATCTTGTGATTATTAAATACACATTGCACTACTATTGCTATAGCTATTACAACAGTAAGGCGTATTTTGTTCTCCATTACGTATATACTTTATTTTTACATTCTGAAGTAGGCAGGTACTACCAATGAAACTTTTAATGAGATTATTTTATCTGTTACAGAAATCTGAAAGATCAATATCTACTTAAAGTATAACTAAGTCTTGAGAAAAGTTTCAATTTGCCCATTTTTCATGTAAAAATATTTGTTTTCAAAAATTATTACTAAATTAGTTTCTTATAGAATACTTATAAGTATTATAATAAAATTTGTAGTGTCCGACCGAAACTGAATTTTCAGCCGAAACCGAAACCGAAACCGAACCTTCGGTTCTGACTTCAGTTTCGGCCGAAACCGAAACCGAAACCGAAACTGCTGATGACGTCATGAAATTTGAATAATATGTGAAAAATATACATTTTTTACGCTTTAAAAATTACACGTTGATGAATTGTTGTGATTACGCTGATTTTATCATATATACTAACTGCGGAAATAATTGAAGGATCATAAAAAAAAAATCAAATATTTTGAGGTTTTTCAACTGGTTGTATTTACCTCAATAAAAAACAAAATTAAAAATTTTGAAAATACCCACGACGGTTTAATTGTAATTGAAAAAGGATAAAATAACTAGAAATCCCCCGCCTAAAAGAATATATGTAACGAGATGATGGGGACGACTTCGTCGGAGCTGCCATTACTTTAAGTTTGCTAACTTCTCCTAGGTTTTCATGCTGTTAAAACAGGTTTAGGAAAAAATTAAAATATTAATATGAATTTACAGTTTTGATAACTGGTATTCCTTTTAAAAACTTTAAGAACGAAATCTATACTGTTAGCTACTATATTTAAAATAGAGGTTGCAACTGGCAGCACCCGACGAAGTTGTCCCCATCATCTCGTTACATAAATTCTTTTAGGCGGGGGATTTCTAGTTATTTTATCCTTTTTCAATTACAATTAAACCGTCGTGGGTATTTTCAAAATTTTTAATTTTGTTTTTTATTTTAAACTTTTTAAAGTGTATAGATACACATTATATATTAATACATAATTTCGAAATACTTTATATTAATCTTCATGCAAATCCAAAAAAATTATAAGCCCAATGCTTTCTGGTTATCAAATGCCTATTGCAGCGCCTGGCAGATTGTCACCGCAACATTTTTAGGAAACTTAAGTTTAACCAAATCAGTGAAAATCACAAAACCCACTAGTAGTTTTGATTTGGAACAAATTAATTTATACTGGAGCGCCCCGTGGTAGTTTGTGATATGGCATATAAAAACACGCAACAATTAAACCTGAACCTATCACAGAAAACCGCATCTAAATAGGTTTCACACAAAAATACAAGCAAATGCTTACTACAGCGCCCCCTGGTGAGGTGTCACCACGACACATATACGAGAACACGCGCTAATTGAGCCTGATCCTATCGTTGAAAACTGCATCAAATTCAGACTCGTAGTTTTAACTTTGCACCATCAAATGTTTAATGAAGCGCCCCCTGGTGAGTTCTTAACGTAAAAAAAAACTAAAAACATACACCAAGTAAAGGTAATGTTAATACTATAATTTTCTCCCGTGGGGGGACGGGTTAAGAATACAATTCCCCCCCGCCGCTGGGTAGCGTCCCGTAAAAGGCGGGTAACCCAGTAGTTTGGTGGTAGGAGATTCGTTCTCCGACTGGCTCGCGACCACTATCATGTCAAAGACGAACCGCCAAATATCTTATGATGTGTTCCGGTTCGATGGCATGTAAGCCAGCTCTCCCTATTTCCACCATTCCCATCCTTCCTCCTTCCTTCTGTCCTACATTCCTAAGGCTGGCAACGCATCCATAACTTTAATGTTGTGGTTGTCTATGGGCGAAGGTAACCACTTAACACCAGGTTGGCCTTCAGCTCGTTTGCCTCCTTTATTCTATAGAAAAAAAAAAAAAAAAAAAAACTCTGTCCAATCGGACTAGTAGTTGTGGTTTTACATTAAATATTACAAACAAATGTTTACTGCAGCGCCCCCTGGTGAGTTAACACGATAAAGCATATCCAAGAACATGCACTAATTAAACTTGAGCTTATCACTGAAACTGCATCCAAATCGAATTCGTCATTTTACCTTTGTACAAACAATATTTTACTGCAGCGCCCCCTGGTGACTTGTCACCGTAATATAAATTTAAAAACATGTACTAAACAAAGCGGAATCTAATACTGAAAACTCTTTCCAATCGTACTAGTTGTTTTTGTTATACACAAAAAATGGAAGCAGCTACTTACTGCAGCGCCCCCTAGAGAGTTGACACATACTTGAAAATATGCACTAAGTAAACATACATGACACATATATGAAAATATGCACTAAGTAAACTTGAATCTATCATTGAAAACTGCATTCAAATCGGACTCGTAGTTTTAGTTTTGCACAAACAAATGTACTTACTGCAGCGCCCCCTGGTGAGTGATCACCGTAACACATATATGAAAAGATGCACCAATTAAACCTGAACCTATCGTTGAAAGTTTCATCTAAATCGGACTAGTAGTTTTTACTCTACATAAACAAATGTTTACTGCAGCGCCCCCTGGTGAATTTTCACCGTAACGTAAAAACAAAAATTTTAAAATATGTACGAAGTTAAGCTTAATCTAGTTCTGAAAACTCTAGCCAATCGGATAAGTAATTTCGGTTTTAGACAAATAAATATAAGAAAAATTTTGGTTTTACACAAAAAAACTCAAACAAATGCTTATTACAGCGCCCCCTGATGAGTAGTCACCATAACACATATATGGAAAGACGCACCAATTAAGCCTGGACCCATCCTTGAAAGTTTCATCTAAATTGGACTAGTAGTTTTTGCTCTGCATAAACAAATGTTTAGTGCAGCGCCCCCTGGTGAGATTTCCCCGTAACAAAAAAAGAAAAATCTTAAAATATGCATCAAGCAAAGTTGAATCTTTTTATGAAAACTCTTTTCAATCGGAGCAGTAGTTTCGGTTTTAGACAAATAAATACAAAAAAAGTACAAACAAATGCTTACTGCAGCGCCCCCTGGTGGTTTGACACGATAAAACATATCCAAGAACATCCACCAATTAAACCTGAATCTACCACTGAAAATCTATTGAAATCAGACTATTATTTTTTGAGATAATTGAAAACATTCGTTTTCACGTAAAATGCTTACTGCAGCGCCCCCTGGTGAGTTAAGGCAATAAGACATACATAAGAACATACGCCAATTGAACCTTAACCTATCATAGAAAACCGTATCAAATCGGACTTATAGTTTTGGAAATAATTGACATAGTAATTTGCACAAACACACAAACAAACAAACAAACAAACAAACAAACAAACAACAAACAAACAAACAAACAAACAAACAAACAAACAAACAAACAACAAACAAACAAACAAACAAACAAACAAACAAACAAACAAACAAACAAACAAACAAACAAACAAACAAACAAACAAACAACAAACAAACAAACAAACAAACAAACAAACAAACAAACAAACAAACAAACAAACAAACAAACAAACAAACAAACAAACAAACAAACAAACAAACAAACAAACAAACAAACAAACAAACAAACAAACAAACAACAAACAAACAAACAAACAAACAAACAAACAAACAAACAAACAAACAAACAAACAAACAAACAAACAAACAAACAAACAAACAAACAAACAAACAAACAAACAAACAAACAAACAAACAAACAACCTCTCACCCCAAACACATATACAGTCGCCGTTCCGTCGCGGGTAAAAACAGTCGCATTAAAATAAAAAAAAAACATTTCAAAGCTTAAAGTATCTAGTTTTGAGATCTTAAGATGAAAAATATCTTCAAATTACGTGTTCCGCTCTATCCTGATAAATACTGAAAGAGAAAAAAAAAACATTTTTTTTTCAGTTCATTTTAGCATATTTTTTTAACTTGACCACTATATGGATCGGATAACTTGTTAGTCTAGACCCATGCCAGTTCTCTTTACCCACGGGTCCTAGGGATTTACATAGAGGTTTTTTGAGCTGTTGCCCAGGTATCGGTGGGTTATCAAGGCCCTCGGTTGCCACTTAAGGTTGGCAACACTTAGTTAATAGGTATTTTTATACAAAAATTTGTTCACCTTTAACGTAACTGTGCATTTCTTGCAGAAAAATTTATCTGCTAATTTATGATAAGATTTACATTAGATATATATTTATATTAACTTATTAACTATATACTGTGTAACATTTATAAAGAAAACGGCTATCCATACTTATATTATAAATGTGTTTGTCTGTGTGTTTGTCTGTCACGCTTTCACGGCTAATCTACCGGTCCGATTTGGATGAAATTTAGAATGAAAGTAGTAAACATGACTGGGTCTAACATAGGCTACTTATTTTTTCAAAAATCAACCTCTAAAGGGTTGAAATAGGGGATGAAAGTTTATATGAAAAATCTACACCGCTTGACCGATTGTAATTAATTTTGGCATAAACATAGTTAATAGGCTTAAACATAGGCAACTTTATTTTTCAAAAACCCACCCCCGAGGGTTGCAATATAACGAAGCAGTTATGTAGTTCACGCGGCGAAGCCGTTAGCGGGCCGCTAGTATTTAAATAATATTAAGGCAAGCCTCCAATATAATAACTAGCCCAGGGGTTGCAAAATATCAATCAATCATAGGTATTCGGTCCCTGGAAGGAGCCACACTTACGCGAACAGACACACAGTTTCGTTACAGACTAGCAAGGATAGTTCATTTAATCTGTCGTTAGCAGTTCATAGTATTCTCATTATTAATTTATAATACGAGTATATTAAAATTTTCTAAATTTTAAGATTAGGTTCATAAGCATAAAAACACTCAAAAGTATCTAAGCTACGTGAAAATTCTTGTGTACGTCATGAGTTTCGGCACTGCCGAAGGTTCGGCAGTTTTTTTGCCGAAACCGAAACTACGGCCGAAACTACAATTTTTTGCCGAAACATGCCGAAACCGAAACCGAAACCGAACCTTCGGTCGGACACTAAAAATTTGTAAATAGTCGCCGTAGTGGATAGGCCAACCTAGATATATTCGCGTACCTTCTTAACAATATATTGAGCTGACGTTTGTTTTTTGTAGCTCCATGCTTTATCTGGCTTGGCAAAAGCAGTAAGTAAGAGTAAGCAGAGAGAACCTCCTTTTCGCGCGAAAAGGTGGTTGTATGTTAAGTGGCGTAACTCAACGCCGCAAATTGATGATATGAAAATAATTTAAACACAATCCTTCTCCTTACTGTGAATGCTAGCCACAACCCAATGTTCACGTAGTATGCAATATATTTAGAAAATCTTATTTCAATGCAACCTGCACTATTCCCTGCAGTCTGTCAATATGTCACTTCCGGTAAACCCAGTTATTAATTCACGCCATTTACAAGCACTATTTGCTAGTAAATAAACAATTTGTAGCGGCACCACAAAACAGGTGTTGCCGTTTAGTTGGTTCGCGGTCGAAATGTATGGGCCGAGGCTTTGAGGTGCGCTTTAATCTACTTTGATGTGGGATAAAATGTAAAGTGTAACGAATTTTAATATTTAGGTGGCATTATTAAAGTATTTTTATAGGTTTTTTATAAGCGGTTAGAAGCTATATATTTTATTATTTACAAATCAAATTTAGAATTTCGTGTTAAAATATTTTGGAGGTCATCAAGGCACAGTGGAATAGCGTCTGATTGTAAACGCGGTTTTTAAATTATTTTCAGCTTCTACGCTCTGGTGAACCACATAAAGCGCAACATTAATCTACTATCTTTAATTTGAATTAAAAAAAGTTACTGAAGATAAAACTATTTTATGCCAAAATATAAATAAAAAATATATTAGGAAATTAGCGACCCGCTCGCGGCTTCGCCACGTGAACTACCACTTTCATCCTCTATTGCCTATTTGTGATTGCGTTTTTTTTATAAAAAGAGGGTAGTCTATATTTGACTATCGTCACTAATTATGTTCATGAGAAAATCATCGATACATTTAGTGCAATGTCTATATTATTTGATAACATATAGCGATAACTGTTCTAGTAAGAAAACGTACGAAATCTGCTGTCATATGATAGTAGATTTCGTACATATATACCATCTGGTATATAGTATTATAAACTGGTCATAATATCTTAAATAAACTTTAAGCTTTTTATTTTAAAATTGTGTTACTTATTGATATTAAAAAATAGCTTCACTTGCAAATAATCAATGCAATTTGACTTTGCCAGTTTTTTACTTTTCTGCGGGAACTGTTTTGAATAGCAGAGTAATTTTTAAAAAAAGAGAGATAGCCTATGTTTGACCTTGCCTCATTAACTATTTTCCTGAGAAAATTCATTCATTTCAGTCAAGGAGTTTAGATCTTTCATTCTCACTATATACTAAACATACATAAGTTTCATCCACTGTTTCAACCTCCTAGGGTTTGGTTTTTTATAAAGTAGCCTATATGACCCTGCATCTTCAACAATCTTCTTTACGGATTCCCGTCAAAACATGACAAATAGAAGGGATACAGATTTTTGCATTTTTATAATAATAATTTAAATGAGTGCGGATATGTCTAATACAATGTCAACTATATAATAACAAATGGCGCTACCCGTTGCAGAAAACGTAGTGACATCTGTTGTCATATAGATTATATAAATATATAGATTATATAAAGTTTTATAGACCGGACAAATGTATATTTAATAAATGTTATGCTTATTTTATTTTATAATTATTTTAATTAGTGATATTGAAACAAATTTAGCTTCACTCGTGAACTATCGACATAATTTGAATGTTTTTTTTTTAATTTTATTTTTCTGTGGGAGTTATGTTGAATACCGGGATGAAAACTATCCCATATGTTGCTCTAACCTCTAAGCTAACTCCATACAAAAAATCATTAATTTCTACCCGGTAGATACCGATATACAAATGATTTACTTATATTGGTTTTTTATTTTTTCCAAAAAAACTACATGGAAAACCGGGATAAAAACTATCCTATATGTACCTTTGGACTATAAGCTATCACCATACCAAAACTCATCCATTTCTATCCAGTAGTTTTTGCGTGATTGACGAACAAATTAACAGACAGACAGACAGACAGACAGACAAAAATTCTGCTGAGTGGATTTTTGGCTTGTGTTATCGATATATTAACGCACCCAATTAAAATTTTTCTGAAATTTTTCATGTACAGAATTGACTTTTCTACTCTTTTATTATATTAGGAAATTAAGTACCTACGAAGAAAACCACACCAAAATGTATACATGAATGTATGTCCTTCGTTATTCACTATACGGTTGCCCATCGCAGTGCAAAGAGAACTCGGGTAGGGCAGTGCCTTGGACTTGCGACCGAAGTATAGACTTAAGAGATTCCTTTAACATGTGCATTAACACGCGCCTACACTTTCCGAGCTCCTCTCTCACCCTACCTAAATAAATGCTACTTATATGAGTATGCTACAAATGAAATTACAAAACACTTAAATGAAATTAATATGGGTCTAAGAACGTAAATATCAACGTTAAGTTGCAGCCAAAAAATTGTTTAGTGAAATGAATTTTGTATTCCAGCTTTATTGGTAATTTCAATGTATTTTTTCCTTCTTATATGGATTTAAACAATAAGAAGTATACAATAAAATTTTAAAAAATCCAACAGAAATATTTATAAAACTGCGAACAAAGAACTAGTAAAAATATTATTCACACATATTGTATTGTATGAAGCCATCATAGCGCAGTCGCATCTAATTGTAAACGCGGTTAGTTGTGGGTTCGATTCTTAATGAGTGCAATTTTCGTTTAGCTATTTTCATTTTTTCACTAAAGTAAACAAGACAAACCACTGCGATGAAGTCCGCCAATTCTCACACAATATTTCAAATTCAGGCGGAAAGTAAAAAAAGGAGTGTCTTGACACTAAATACTTAGATTACACTAATATACTAAGCGGAGAAAAGCTTCAAAATAAAAAAAATATATATTTTAATCTAACATACTTCCCTAAAAGTATTTTAACTGAACCAGACCGGCCACTGCGGTAACAGCCTTCGCACGATTATTTTTATTCGTAGGCGTCCATTTTCCTTTATTTTAAAAGCGCGTTTTTATATTTTTTACTTCACTTTAGTTTTAGTTGAACAAATACTTTTTTCTCTTTATACCGGCCTAAATGCCCAGTGATTTAGTGCTTTAAATTTTACGTACTTTCACGTGAAATATGGAATGCATTCTGTTTTGCAGAAGGACTGTAGGTGTATTTTTTGCATTTGAAAATTTATTTAGCTTGTAAATGAAAAGCTTGAAATTGGGGTTTTTATTGTGAATATAAATTAAACATTAAATCTTCTAAAATATATATTTTACATGTATATATTACTACTGTGTTAAGTATTAATTTGTTCGTAATAAAAAAAAAACATTCAATTTTAAAATATATGCACTTCATATATCAAATAAAGATCATTAGTTTCACGATGCTGAGAACGTTTCGAACATTTAGTATTAAATTCAGCAATTTATTTATTTTTATCGATGAAAGAGGGGTATAAGAACAGAAGGACCACATGATGGTAAGTAGTTACCTTCACCCATGGACATCCACAACATTCGACCAGTTGTGGATGCGTTGCTGACCTTAAGGAGAGAAGAGGAATGGAGGGAGGAAGGACGGGGAAGATGGGAATACGTAAAGCTGGCTTACATGCCATTGAACCGGAACACATCATCAGATGTCCGACGATTCGTCTTTGTAATGACAGTGGTCGTGAGCCATTCAAAGAACAAATTTCCTACCACTAAGCTAGCTACTGGATTACCTGCCTTTTACGGGACGCTCTCCAGCGACGGAGGGGAGTTGTATTCTAACCCGTCTCCCCCACGGGTAAAAATTACCAGGCAAATCTGCTAGCAAGAATTGAGGCATAACAGCGTATCGATATTACCTAATATTGATTAATTAATGGACAGATCGATATTAGTGAAGCTAATATTTTTTTTTATGAAACACCGTTTCATAAAATATATTCAGCCTAGAGAGGCTACACTCGCAATTGAATAATAATAATTGGCTTTTTGGAAAATCTAAGTTCATACTCAAAATACTAAATTTACATGAATTGTATATTATTTATTTTCTACAATATTTAATGTTTCCTAAGTTTACCTTATTTCTTATTTCCCAAAACAAAACTATAGGCTCAATTTCATATATAGGGTAACCCTAAGTACAGTATAATAATTCAAACTTCAAGTAGAAATAGCATTAGAAACTCGCAACTCCATATAATAACACACGCTTATCTACTGAGGTCTGAGATATTGCGTGTAATTGTGAATTGTTTGAGTAGGGACGACAGCGGGTTATCTGAGCGGCCAAGATTTATAATGAGGGGGTTTAAACGCCGTGAAAAGTGGCAAATTTTAAGGTACAAGTAACAAGTATTTGGTTCTAAATAGTTGTTTGTTTATAGCTTATAAGTTTAGCTTTGTGCATAACTTTAACTAAGTTATGGAATGTGTATTGGTAGTAAGCTAGGATAGGGGTATAATTTAATACTCCTCTTTATGGGCTTTTATATAGCTAGCTTTTGCTTTTGACTTTTTTTGTTAATTTAAAATGGCCCGTGGTTATGTGTTTCTCTAGGTTTCAGATTATTTGTATCAAATATCATCATAAACGGCTTAGAAAACAGAAACGTTTAATCTGACAAACAAAGGCAAACAAACAGAAGTTAGCTTACGTTTTAATGTCAAGTAAGGAATAGTATGCATATTATTGAAGTTATTAAAGAAAAATTACTTAATATAACGGTTTCACTTGTAGTCTGTTATATGCCCACCGACCGACACTCTAATCATGTCAATTTTGACATGGTAACTTTCATACTCGTCAATAGGGTTACCTATGTAAATAACAATGTCTACACTTAATTTATCATATTAGAAATTAAGCCCTAGGTTTACCGAGGTACAGGATAAAAATAAATAATAATGAAAGAACAGTTCGGATTTTTAATGGAGCGGATGGTAAAATTTAAGATTTACTATAAAATCACAGAGCTTACTGTAGTTGTACCATAAAACTCCGATTCAATATTATACTCGAGATTCTCTTAAAATTCTTAACAGTTATACTTGAACTTAGTAAAAATAATTCACTGCTTTTATCTTAAGTATCATTTAGCTTTAATTTTTATTTATTCACTTCTTGGTTTTTGCTTATCAGGATAGTGAGAGAGAACCTAGTGTTAGGACACTCCTTTCTTCATTTTCCGCCCCAAATCGACATTGCTTATTACGAGGCGGAATTAAACGCGGCACATAATATATTATATCTATGTAAGCTAACATTTAAAAAAAAAAACAAATAATACTAAGAAAAAAAAGAAATAGGCCAAGTCTGTAGTAGTTACGTGTTCAAAAAAAGTTTAAGATACTTCAGTAATGGCAACTCGTATAATATCGATTAATGCAGTCCGTTGGGCCGAAGAAAAAGTTTGATCCATCGGCAGGTTGTATGGGCACGTTTCGGCACTGTCAATGTTTACCTCCCATTACAACGTAATCCTTACTGATGTAACCTTTTAGGAACATATCAAATAAAATTGATTTAGAATTTTCAATTTCAATAAAAGAAAAATAAGAACTATTTTGTTAAATGTAAGTAATAAATTACTATTTGTTCTTTCGATTTATGTATTTAAAATACTTTTTATAATATGTTACAATAATAATTAACAAGTAATAATTAACTTTTTTTTTTAGTTTCAAGCTGTATTCCACACAGCAGGATAGGCAGAGTTAACATACTGTTAAGACATTAGTTCCCTACTTTTCGCCGAATTAGTAGACATTGCGTATTAACTGGCCGAACTCAACGCCGCGCTTTGCCTCTGATATCAGAGCGAAGGAAATGGAAATATTAAATATTTCTATTTCTATATGGGATCGAACCCACAACCAGTCGTTTACAATCAACATGTTCGTGCCACTGCGCCACGACTGGCCCCACTAATAATTAACTAATTTACTATAGACAAAATAATAATATTTTAAGTTACGAGTAAGCTTAAGAAGTTTAGAAACCATCATATAATACAATATTCTTATGACAATTCATATCTCTGGTACAAGGCGCAGCGTTGAGTTCCGTCGCTCTATATCTCAGATTCAGGCGAAAAATGTAGAACGGAATGTCTTAACACTAAATTCTCTTGCGATAACCTCTTTTATTTTAATTATACTGAAGTGACCCTTGTACGTTACAAATAATGAAGACATCTGCATAATAATTTCATACAACCTCGTCATTAACATATTCTTATAATAAAGAGTTCTCACAATAACTGGATCGTGAGCAGAACTGGAAATCTTCAATAAAAATCTAGGACAAGTGAATCAGAACTTTTTTCAGCACAATTAAAATGAGATCTTAAAAGTGCATTGAAGCATAAAATGGGTCAAATACAAACTTGTCATATTTTATAGAAGTTTTTGTGATCAACTAAAATAGAATAGATATTGAAAATAGAGAACGAAATTCTAATCTAATATATATTTTTTATAATCTAAAATTATTTTTATATATTAAAAGTGTTATTCACAAGATTCATTCTTTAACGTTTCAATTTTAATATACCTGTAGGTACTTATAACATGTAATTGAAAAATTGAACGCAGTGGGATTCGAACCCGCGCCTCCTGAAAACCGGCCAGGCGCTCTGACCACTAAGCCATGCGTTCTACTACCAGCTGCGTTAAAATTCTTATACTCTTTAGTAGAGTAGCTTTTATTTTTGTTGTTCAATTTCCTAAGCATGCGAATATCTTTTAAAAATGATAAAAGTACTTATGTAATTATTAGCCTCATGCTTTTCTGCATAGCAGAATAATCAGAGAGAACCTAGCCTCTGTTCTCTACTTTCCGCCGGAATTTCAAACATTACGTTGCAATTCAACGCCACGCTTCGTCTTACCTACTAGAGTGGTGACATTATTATAATTAAATAATGATCATTTCACCGATTGGGAATCGAACTCACAACCAATCGTTTACAGTTAGATGCTGTGACACTGCGCCACGATGGCCTTTATGTACATTTTTATTGTACTTATATTATAAAGCAATAAAAATAGCTTCACGCTGTATCCCGCACACAGCAGGGTAGGCAGAGGGAACCTAATGTTAAAACACTCCGTTCCCCACTTTCCGCCGAATTCCGGAGGCTTTGCGTGTTAAGTGGCGGAACTTAACGCCGCGCTTTACCTCGACACCAGAGCGAAGAAAATGGAAATATAATTTCCACTCCTCGAGTGGAAATCGAACCCACAACCAGTCGTTTACAGTCACACTCTTGTGGCACTGGGCCACGACTGGCCACATATAAAGCAATAAATAAATATATATCTAGATTGGTTCAAGCTTTCTAACTGACATGTACAGACCACTGATAAATTAATTGACGAAGCCATCGGTCTGCTTTTTGCGGTGAATCGAGCTACGGTGAGGCATTAATTGTATTCTTGTCGAAAGCTATTCATTAAACAGGTGAAGTTGAATTAGGTGTTTGCTTGTTTAAAACAATTAGACGTGGATTTAAGATTTATTTTACAAGGATTACCAAAAAGAATAATATAAAAGTAAAATAAAAGTATAATAAATGTCTTGTATTCCATAAGTCATAAGATATAGATATGTAAGAAAAATGCATGTACATTTTATTAGGCATAGCCAAGACTAGGAGAATGAAACCTCTGTTCTTCGTTTAACGCCCAGATTATATTTTACACAGTATGTATTGGATGGTGGAACATTACTAACGTCGTGCAGATCGCTGTTCGGATGTATACAGATTCAAGCTTTTTTCCTTGTAGAATACACACAGAGAACCCAGTGACGAGACACTCTGTTCGCCAATTCCCATACGAATTCCAGACATTAAAGCGTTTAGAGCTTAATGCCGTGCTTTTATCTTATGTACTAGAGCGGAGAAATAAATATAATATGTAATTATTTCCCCACACGAGACTCGAACCCATAACCATTACGTTTAGAGTCAAACGCTGTCCAACTAGCCCCAAACCAACTCAAATTATATAAAAAGAACATTTTATAACAAATTAAACGAATAAACGCAAATACAAACAATAAATTTAAAATAAAGATAAAACAGAGGGCAAAAGTACGAACGAACGTCCTCTATTCCGAATCTAGTTAAGATTCAAATCAAAATGTTTAACTATTCACAAACATTTTATCTCCTAATAGCATCATTTGTATATCTGTCGGACAGAGTAAACACAGCAAATTGGCAATTAAACCGGTCTTTTGTGGTCAATACGGAGTTCCCAATCACCCGGTGACGTGTGGATCTGTCGATGTCTGATGCCCGTTTTAAAGGGTACCTGCGTGTGATGAGGCTTAAGCGTTATAGTAATCAAAGTTGTTAGGTGTAATTAAATATATATTTTATTTTTATATAGTGTTATTCAGATACTTAGTAATTAATATTATTTTGCAAAAATGTATGAAATTTTGAGCGCAGCGGGATTCGAATCCCGGCTTATAGGGAACCCTCCAAACGACCAGATAAGCCATACGTCGACTTACGTCATGCAAATGTTTCTATTTTTATAATAAAGTACTAAAACAAACACGAAATAATTAAATACAGCAATTTCGTTTTTTTTTTTATTATTATTTAATTGGAATAAAAATGAATGGTTTCGAATTCGTACCTCTCTTGTCTCTGCATTTCAATCTCTCTTTAAACCTGGAAACTTTATACATTTTTTCTAACTTATTTTAAACGTTAGCATATAAAAGTGCAAAAATATATTAGAAAAACATTAAATTCGAAAAATAAATATTACACACTACCATGTATTTGACATATACTTTTATACACCGTGACATAAACGTTTTAAAGCAAAGTGTATTTTATGTGTCAAAGGGGATAGTTATTTTAACTTTGTTATTTAATTTAGTTTGCAAACTCAACGTGTGTTTAACTGCGGACAGTTTCAGTAGGAACTAAGCCGGTACAGTATTTGTACATATTGGTAACGCAAAAAGTATAACTATCGCTTAATAAATATATGCAATCTTCTATACTTTAATGTCAAATATTAACTTTAATATTTTTATAAGAAAAATAGTAAATTATAAGAAAGACAGAAAGTCTTTAGTAGGCCATCGTGGTGCAGTGGAGCAGTGTCTCAGGTAAACGTGATTTATTGTGAGTTCGAATCACACTCATGAAATGGTTATATATTTTTTTCATTTCTCCATTCTGGAAAAATTGCAGCGCGGCGGAGTTTCGACTTCACGCGGAAAATTGACAACAGAATTATTAAGATGATGATGATGAATTTGAAAATAAAAAGATTGAATTCAATATAGCGAATTTTAAAATGAATACGTAAAAAAAAAACTAAATTAGACAGATATTATTAATTTAGAATTTGCCTATACATATATCTTACAACAAAAAAGCGAAGAACTAGATGTATTTTCACAAAATATACATACACGAAGTCACGCAACGTATAAAAGCTTTCGACGTTTAAGCGTTCTTAATGATGCCTTCATCTCATGATGTTACGTTTTCCTTCTCAGAAATAGTCCTAGTCTCTATGACAAACGACAATTAAGTTGTTCCTTCAATAACACGTGACACACAATCTTACATGAAAGAGAAGTGTTCGTATCGTGTTACTAACATATTAATATAGTAACAATAAATTATGTTAGACAAGATATTGTCAGAATATCAATGTTTATATCAATTGAAAATGTATTTCTGGGAGCTTCGAGATTTCTTTCTTATACCGAATATTGAGAGAGAACCTAGTGTTAAGACACTCCGTTCTCCACTTTCGACTAGGCCATTAGTTATCCACACATAGTTTCTATTGTATAATGTAAAACCCCACTTTGATCCGTCCACGTAGATTTTTCTAGAGATCCTCTCTTAGTGCTCACCAAGAAAGGTTTTTGTTATTTGAAAAAAAATCAGCTTTCTACCCCTAATAGTTTTGTTAACTTTACTTATATACATTAACAGAAGCGATAGTAACGCAATGGGACGAGGGGTCCGCCTTTAAACACGCCTTATTGTGGGTTTGATTCTCATATTTTGAAAACAAATCCAATATTAACACAAACAAAACCACAGGCTGAAACAAGTTAATAATATTTCCTACATACACACATACTATATATCTACAACAAAAATAATAATAAAAAAAGATCGCCATGTCTTCCGTCCGTCCGTCTGGCTCGCTAGCTAGAGTGTTATTTGTTTTTCTTCACGCCACATTACACGGGATCGTCCAGCCTGCTGAGGTTATACAATGTTGTATATATTTATATGTATGTTCTTATGTATGTATGTATGTATATTCAACGTCACTTTGATATTTCAAAATTTATATTACGCCCTGTCTAGACGTGTAGGTACTCTAGGAGATTAGAAAGTAATAACATTTTACGATACAATTTTTGTATATATGTATAATCGTATATATAAAATATGTTTTATTTTAATACATATGTTCAAAAGGTGAAAATGTATATGTATATTATATTTATATTTATGTATATATAAAAAAATGCATATGTAAATGAGTAACTGACTGACATTTGTTATAATTATGTACCATAGTTTAAAGGAATAAAACTATTTTTATATTATTATTATTTCCCATATATCCCACTCGAGGAATGAAATATTTAATATATCATTTTATTCGGTGTCGAGGCAAAGCACGGCGTCGACTTCTGCCACTCGTAGTGCCTCCAAAATTCGGCGGAAAATAGCAAGGTAGGCAGAGGGAATCTAGTGTTAAGTCACTTCTTTCGAGACATTGTGTGTTAAGTAGAGGAACTTAACGCCACGCTTCGACACCAAAGCGAAGAAAATGGAAATATGAATACTAAATATTTTCACTCCTCGAGCGGGAATATCACTCACAACCAGTCGCTTTGCAGTCACAATGTATGCCTCTGCGCCACGACTGTCTCAATTTTTGATATTTCTACGAAGAATACGATACAAAAGGGATTTTGCGCTTTATTCATACAAAAGAATTTGAGGGCTACTCGTACTTTCTCGAAGAACAAATACTGAAGTTTATGATACAATCCATGTTTTTAAAATAAACGAAACCAGAGTTTGAGCTAATCAAATGGACGTAAGGATATAAAAGGACCTTTAACATTATTTTATAAATGTTCCTCTTGTCTAATAATACCAATGCTTGTATTCATTAGAAAAGTAGAGGGCTAATTACACGGAAAAAGTCATATAAATTAAAGAATATTCAATAGAACATATCTGCCTTAATATAAGGATTGAAATTAATATCGTATCCGAGGTTATGTAAATTTTTATTTCTTTTTTAGTTCTTCAATCTCTACTTAAACAAAACAGGATGTCCATATGCTCTGATATAAGAAAGAATAAAATAAGTAGTAATTAACTGAAATAAGACAAGGATAGTAAAGCACATAGTTAGCAATAATTTAGGTTCCATTACCCATAAACATGGTTATTGTGGTAACATTAATAATAGTTAATTACTAAATAATATCGCAACGTTTCATTAGTATGGCATTTTGATAATTATAAAGCTGTCTAACATTAATATAGAGGGATGATGTACGGCGCGTATGTATTCATTAGTAGTAGTTATGTAATTAGGTCCATAATTACATGCATTATTAGAATATCTAGCAGATTAGACAGTCGCTGCTTGCTTAATTTATAAATATTTGATAAACTAAATTAAAATTAAAAAATACATTTTAATAGACAGCCATAGAAAAACAGTGTCCAGACACTCAATTTTTGTATTTTTGCCATTTAAAATAAAAATGCTTACACAATCAAACGCGGATCCACTCACGCTTGTAGCTACTCAATCAAGCAAGCCCACAACCTAAAGTGCTTGTTTAGTAGTACATTCTTTGTGTCTTGAGTTTAGTTAACTGACTTACGCATTTTAGTAGTACCGTATCACCTTAATATAAAAAAAATAAAAAAAAATAATGCGAGATTCTCAAATGTTTTCTCAAATGATTCTCAAATTAATTATCTTTGCGGAGTATCGGAGTATAAACTACTCTGACTCGAACTTGTCAAATTTCAAGTTGATTGTCAACCTTTTTTGGGAAAATATTATATCCATGCATATCTCTCTTATCTTGAAGTAAAAGCGATTTTCATTTTAAAAAGAGTTTCTAATTTTCTTACTGTACTGCATCCAGTTACAGAGTTCACGAAAACAAAGTAACATACAGTAGCATACAATAAGATAAAAAATATTCTTTTTGTTCAACACAACTTTTGAATTCTTTCAAAAAACTCATACTTTTAACAAAGCATATTTTAATATTCCATTCAGAAAATAAGAAAACAGTATTATATTAAAAAGGTCTACTCAGAGAGATCTCGAAATTCATTTAGAACGACGCAGGGAAAGGATAGTTGCTTGTTGCTTACACAAACATAAGGTAAACAGAACCTTAATTAAATAAACATAAAGTACATTTTCATTTATATCAACTGGTAGCTAATTTAAATTTCACATTCTCAAAAAGATGGACTCATTCCGCGGCTTTCCAAATCATTTATATTTTCAAAGTACAACTTATGCTGGAAATTATAACAAGTTTAATTTGCAACTACACTAGAGATACTTCAATTTTGTCGGTACATTTCCGTTTCGCTAGGCTATTTAGTTACTTTAATTAAAGAATATAAGAGAGCCATTTTAAATATGAGAAATTATAAAGTCAAATATTTGGATTGAATTAGTGTTGGCGCATGAAATACCTCCTGCCTTAGCACAAAGTATTAGCCAATATACCTATACCTATACAAAACAGTATGTGTCAAGGTCATGACAGTGTGACGAATGTTTATTTTTTTTTTTTTTTAGCTTGACGCTGTATCCCGCACACAGCAGGGTAGGCACTTTCCGCCGAATTCGGAGGCATTGCGTGTTAAGTGGCGGAACTTAACGCCGCGCTTTACCTCGACACCAGCGAAGAAAATGGAAATATTAAATATTTCCACCCCTCGAGTGTGAATCGAACCCACAACCAGTCGTTTACAGTCACACGCTTGTGCCACGGCCACGACTGGCCACAAGAGAGAGAATGTTTATTTTATTAATTTAATTTATTACTAATGCGTAATTATGAGATATATTGACTTTCTGTGTTTTATCTCTTTATAACATTATACTGTGCCAAATTTCATACTCCTTCTTCCACTCCTTTCCATTTTTGTAAAACATAATTTTTGTACTAATATATGAATTTCAATAACAATTTTTTAAGTTTGGTTTTTGTAATTTAAGGAAACAATAAATTACAATTAATTTTTTTATTGTTTTCATATTCTGTATTACAAAAAAAATTAATTAAAGTTAGTGTAAAATCGAATTATTTTTCAATAGTGAAATTTCCCACATGCTCATATAGAGACATGTTTCAAAAAGAGTTAATAAATTAAATAGCTTCACGCTATATCCCGCACACAGCAGGGTAGGCAGAGGGAACCTAGTGTTAAGACACTCCGTTCCCCACTTTCCGCCGAATTCGGAGGCTTGCGTGTTAAGTGGCGGAACTTAACGCCGCGCTTTACCTCGACACCAGAGCGAAGAAAATGGAAATATAATTTCCACTCCTCGAGTGGGAATCGAACCCACAACCAGTCGTTTACAGTCACACTCTTGTGCCACTAGGCCACGACTGGCCACATGTTCTGGCTTCATTTTCTAGAGGAAAGAAGAGCAAATGGATGGAACCCATCACCTTTACAAAACTCTACCCCACTACGCTACGGTGACATTTCTTCGTTAATTATAATAAATATATATTACTTAATTATTAAACTAGAATTACCTAAACATTCAAAGATACTTAAACTGCTTTAACTAACTGTAATACAATTTAAATAGTTACGCTTATAAAATATGAGCGCAGACAAAGTTGCTAAAAGCTTGTCACATAAAGCACATAAAGGGTTCACCTTTTGTAACTTATCAACTATTTCCCATTAAGTTTCAAGCATTTCTCCCTACTCGACTACGTGGAACAGTTTAAGCGATGTTAAGACACTCCATTCTCCAATTACCATCGTTTCTTGAGATATTTTGTGTTGTATTGCGGAACTTAACACCGCACTGTGTCAGTTCGATATCCAAATCTGATGAAGGATTAAATAACTTTTTGAAATTGATTTATTGAATTAGAGGAGGTCCCAACCACTTAAAAAAGTATAATTAATAATGTTTAATTTTTTAATCTTATTAACTATGTTATTTAACGATCTGACAATAAATTTTAAAATATTTCTTTTTTTAGATTTAGTCGTAGCGCAGTATGACAGCCTTTAAACCTGACTTTAAACGTTACCGTGTGGATTCTATTCCCACTGGGGGATATGATTATACATAAATTTTCATCTCTACGTTACTACGCGGCTTAGTTCCGCCACCTAACTTTGAATGTCTAGATTGTGGGCAGAAAGTTTAGGACGGAATATATTGACACTAGACTCCCAGTAACTATCCTGATATGCAGAAAAAGCGTGGTGATGCAAAAAGAACTTTAATTGAACTCGCTACATTCTGTATTCCTTCATAAGTTTTAAAGTTGGGTAATAATTTTTTATAAATTTAGAAAACTAAATACAAAATACAAATATTTCCCCGCTAAAGCCACGCAGATACCACAGATTGCTATTTTAAATATTTACTACTTTGCATTACGTAATGGAAGCGATACCCGAGCCGAATGTAACGGCCGATAGTGATTGATGGCGATTTACTGCGTTCTCCCGCCAACGCTCCGAGATATGACAGACATGTATGAGTACTATTTACGCTTAATGTGAAATGCTTAATTGTGTATTTTATTGATTGCAAAAGAAAATTTAAATGGCGTATGCCAAATATTTTTAGTTTATTTGGTTGCTTTGCATATTTTTCCACTGTGTGTGTGGTTTGCTGAAAGTTTTCAGCAATACAAATGTTTCAGGGTAAGTATAAGTAGTAAAGGTTAGTAGTCTTTTTTTACAGCTTCTCGCTATATCTCGCCTAGGTAGACAGAGAGAACACGATAGGCAGAGTGTTTTCAGAGTCAAGACACTCCGTTCTCCATTTTCCGCCGGAATCCAAGATATTGCGTGTTGAATGCCAGAACCCAACGCCGGAGTTTGCTTTATCTCGAGAGTAAAGAAATATGAATAATTTAAGCAATGTCCTACCTCCGTGTGGGAATCGTGTGTAGTGTATGCGCGTGTCACATTACAATCATGAAACAAATTTATAAATATAAATTATTTTCGTTGTTGCGCTTTGTTAACTTGATTTTAGCCGGAAAGTGGAGAGTGGAGTGCCCTGATACTAGAATCATTCTGCCGTGCTACCCATAAAAAATCAAAAAGTTGTAGAAAAGTCAAATTTAATGACGCTTTTTTGAAACGTCTTTCTTTTTTTATTGAATCAAACGAGCAGAAAGACCACATGTTGGTAAGATGTTACTTTCGCCCGTGGACATCCACAACGTCAGAGGCATTGTGGATGTGTTGCCGACCTTAGGGGTGAAGGAGGGAAGGAGGGAGGAAGGATAGAACCGTAACACATTATTTGATGATATTTGGTACAGATGTTTGGCGGTTCGTCTTTAACATGATAGTGATCGCGAGCCAGTCGGAGAGCAAATCTCCTACCACCAAACTACTGGGTTACCCGCCTTTTACGGGATGCTAGCGGTGGAGGGAAATTGTATTCTTAACCCGTCCCCCCACGGGCGAAATCGAGTTTAAACAATATAATAACCCACGATTAGACTAAAAGGCTATTTATCTTTTAAATAAAACTATGGAAACAAATTAATATATCACACATATATATTTCAATAATTAAATAATAGTCAATAATTTTATATAACACTAAAGTTAAAAATGTATATCTTTTTATATCTTAATTTATTATTTCATACTGAATGCTTCCTAGATGCGCGCTATAAAACCCATTCTGAAATAAACCCGTAAAAATAGATGTCAAACATTTTATTTTTAAGCGTTTTGTGTTCTCTACTGTGTTAAGAAAGCTTTATAAATTTTATTACCTATTACCAGGTATGTTATGAAGCTCCGTAACTGTAACCGGAAGTATCGAATATCCGAAATAAAAACCTATCCATAATGACAACCTAAGCCGATATAAAAGTTTTGGATAATTTTGGATATACCCAGCCGAAATTATATAAATGGAAAAAAGAGTTTAAATGAGAAGTGTCAATAATAGATTATTTATAAAATGAAGGTACATGGGATGAAAGTAACATCAAACGTAAGTAAATTTTAAAATTAATGGCCAAAATTAACTTATTAGACTTATTAAAATATGTATATGTAAATTTACTTAGGTATATATTCCAATTGACCTCCTTAACCGAAATTATGCGAAACTAACGGATAATCCGAAATATTTTTATATCTGTGGCCAGTCGTGGCCCAGTGGCATAAGCGTGTGACTGTGAACGACTGGTTGTGGGTTCGATTCCCACTCGAGGAGTGGAAATATTTAATATTTCCATTTCCTTCGCTCTGGTGTCGAGGTAAAGCACGGCGTTAAGTTCCGCTACTTAACACGCAATGCCTCCGAATTCGGCAGAAAGTAGGGAACGGAGTGTCTTAACACTAGGTTCCCTCTGCCACAGCAGGGTTGCTGTGTGCGGGATACAGCGTGAAGCTAAAAAAAAAAAGAAAATTTAGAAAAAAAATAATTATATCTGTAAAGGAAACCGAATTCGAGAGAGTGTTTTTCTATATCCTCATCCAAATTAAAATATGAAATTTTACGCCCGAAAGACCCATCCGAACGTGTTTGTTTTATAGAAAATAAAAATTTAACATTATGCATTATTGGGACAATACTATAACAATTATTAATTCAAAATTTTCA
Organism: Dryas iulia moderata; assembly: GCA_019049465.1. NCBI lineage: Eukaryota > Metazoa > Arthropoda > Insecta > Lepidoptera > Nymphalidae > Dryas > Dryas iulia. The sequence continues at coordinate 12,937,327 of CM032428.1, forward strand.
CATCAGTAATATATTTTAAAAATAGTATTTAACTATAATACAAAAAGTCAATACAAATTAATAAACATAATTACAAAAGACGAAACTACTTCATTCCCTCTCCAGTATATTTACATTTACTTTAGTGCAAATGAAAGGGCATTTCGAAGCTGTTGGCTCTAAAACGTCACACGAAGTTTATTTTCGTCGAAACGGACACAGAACTCAAAATAGAAAAGTCCACCATCTCTGTTCAATCGTGCAACACGCACGCGGAACGAAACTAAAATACGAAATAAATTATTTAAATATTCGATTGCTTAACGGTTCTTTTTAAAACGTTAATATTTAAAAGCTAACGCGTAATACAACCGTTCGTGATGAAGTTGCGACCGCAAATGGCCGCCATATTGTTTTTTATTTGTTTTTACGTCGGCCTTTGTTCAACATGTGACGTGGATATGGCTGTGTATAAAGTGACGATGAAATTTTTGTGGAGCGAAGAAACGTTCCCCAAAGATTATCCGTTGCACCGACCGAAAGCGCAATGGTCATCTGTGTTTGGTTTGTATGGATTTTAAGAGTATTTTTTTTTAATAATCAAATGTAATATTTTCATGGTATTTTAGTATCCATTGTTTTTATAATATTTAGCATAAAATAATGAGGCTATCGTTGCGCAATGGCACAGCGTCTGACTGTAATCGCAAATGGTTGCAGTTTCGATTTCGACTCGGAGGAATGGCAATTATTTTATTATTATCTACTCTCCGCTCTGATGAACAATACAAAGCGCGACGTTGAGCTCCAACACTCTAAACGCATGTCTCTAATTAGATTCTCTTTGGCTGCTATGAGGGTAAAAGGCGTGAACTTGAAAAGTTGATAAAAAGATAATGATAGTTATATATATATATAGCTTATAAAGCCTCGACAAACGGCTACAAGAAAAAGTGTGTAAACAGGGTGTTCTACCAAGTATCATAATTTGAATACAAACTGAAAGAAAATTGTGACAAGCGCTTGCGACGTATTTGCACGTTAAAGTTGAAGGTTATAGTGGCTTGCCGTACCTTGTCAAGTCTTAACAATTTTTGTCAAGCAATGCCAAATATATAGATAAACGCACCTAAATATGTACAAACCTGAAAAATCTACTTTTTAGATTTGTTGACTTTAATAATAATAAATCAATTATTATGTGCCAACTTATTACTAATTTAACTAAGAAATCAAAATAAAGGTATTCAAATTTCAACTTTTCTACCTTTTCTATTATAAGTAGTCTCTTTTATAATTACTTTGCGTCTCTTTGCCTAAGAAAATTTGTTTATAGGTATTAAACACAGGTACAATACCGTAGCATCTCTGATTCAAACCATAAAACATTTATTCGTCCCTACCCCAGATACTATCAAAGTGGGTTTCCCTATTGCTCGGTGACATATCTTTTACCAAAGTGCTTTTAGATAAGATTATTGAATCGAAAACGATGTCGATTTATAACAATCCTTTAGAAAAGATTTCAAGATGGAGTTGTATTGTTTTAGTTAGTATGTGTATTGTTTCTAGTAGTACTGTGTATCTTTGGTTAATATAAAATTAGGTATATTCTTGAAGTTTATTTTATTTATTTAAAAGTTTTTAATAAATAATACGCAGTTCCAGAAGCGTTATATCTTCACGTCACCTAGTGTCAATACAATCCTTTCTCTACTTTCTGCTCTAGTTTGAGACAGATATGAAAAAAGTGGAAGGTAACACCGTACCTTAACTTGTCAACAGACCAAACAAATTAAAATAATTTAGATACAAAATCATTCTGCAGAAATCGGATGTCCCGGTTCCCGAATGTAGTCAGATGTAGTCGCACTGCGCTACGATTACTTATAAACATTTATAAACAATATTTAATAATAATTACAAACTTCATAAACCAATTTTAGTTTACAAAAGTATATTGTTAAAATAAAAATAATACTTTATTTATATTTAAATTATAGGGTAAAGTTAACAAACGATTTCTTGAAATTCGTACGGGAATGGGAAACTACGAAATCTTATGTTTTACGATCGAAAGTATGGAAGATAGAATTGGAAATAGAACGTACGGTACAGTATTAACCGTAAATTCCACTTAAACGATATTACGGACGCCTAGTTAATTAATTAATAAAAAGTACTACTCGTAGTATAGTTTCATCTGCATATAACAAAATACTTCGTTGCTTTTTATCTGTTTCTCACTTATTGCAATTCAATGTAGGCACAGAGATTCTAGACAAACCCTGTCAAAGCTCCGATCTCCATAATAGATCTAACACATGACGGAGCTCAACGCCGCACATTATCTTCTTACCACAGAAGAAACGGCAGTAGAATAATTATTATCGTCACCCAATTCATAAATAAATAATTAAATATGATATATAACAAACCTTCATAGACGGGTAGCTTACAAAAGAACTAAACATAAATAATTCTATTACAACACAAAGGATTAATCTCCTTTACACAATTAACTAGGCTGGTCGTGACCAGAAAAACAAAAAGTATTCGTTATATTATTAAATTATTTGATAGGATATACAACTCTTTGAATACGACGCGACGCTCTGTGAGAGGCGTTTTGTCCTTTTTCCAAATCCTTTTGTCTGATTTCAATAAAAAACCTAAAAGGGGTAGGGCTGGTGAATATTTTTTTGCAATTTAATATTTCAATAAACTTAATAAATTAATTATGTTATAGCAGTTGCAATATCCCTGCCTATGTTTTCACTTACAGATGTTGTAAAAAACTTTCTTTTTCACTTAAGTTGACAAAAATAATATTATAATGGCATTCATCATATATTATGGCCTAAGAGATTGTTATATCACTCATACAAATTACATTTAGGCTTTGGAATGCGATTGATACCACCAAGAATGAAGCCATTTATACTTTAAATTTATATATATATATATATATATATATATATATATATATATATATATATATATATATATATATATATATATATATATATATATATATATATATATATATATATATATAAATATATATATATATATATATATATATATATATATATATATATATATATATATATATATATATACGATTTTTTAAATATATTTTTAAATAGCTTTTCAGATAATGTTTTAAAAATATAATTCAAAAAGCACAACTAGAATAGGCCATACTGATCGTTGTCGATCAGTTGTGAAAAAATACCTCTAAAGCGTTAATTGAACTGAATCGTTTGATTTTCATTTCTATTTTGCCAACCCTCATGCTGTATTTCACTGAACCTCCAAGATCAATGAGAAAAGGTAACCCTGTGTGTTACACCAAATAAAATTCGTATCAGACGATGAATTTCACGTACTACGGAGTTTCCTTTTTTCGTCCATTCTGATTCGTTTTTATCCTACTTGCTATACAAAGCATTTTATAGGTATATTTGTATAGTTATAAAATTATTTGAAGTCATCGATGCACAGTGGGACCGTCTGATTGTAAATATGATGAGTGTAGACTCAATTCACATTCGGGGAAGTAGTGTCTTTGTCGGTAACCTTCACAAGACATTCCGTTCTCCACTTTCCATCTAAATTCAAAACATTACTTGTTGAGGATCTTAACGCAGCGTTTTTTTCTTACCAGAGAGGATAAATGATAATACTTTGATAAAATCATTCAATTCAACCAATTGCGTTTCCAGGCAGAGGCTAGCCCACTGCACGACAGCCTTTATCTATTAAAAGTAATTAATAAAATTCATAAATAAAAACATTATAAAAATAATTTATAATTACAATTAAATTGATAAATTACGTAAATAATATAGTTTACATATATAACATGACTAATAAATCCTAAGCAAGAAATATTAAGTCCTATAGTACTCATAACAACTATTACTAATACTACTAATGTAGTAGTACACTGATAATAAGCACTTCAGTAATTACTGATAATAAGCTTTATGTATAACTGAACTGAATTGAGTTTTCTTAAAACTCAGATAACACAATAAAATGAGGTTACTATGCAATTAAATATTTAACCAAAAACTGCAAGAAATATAGAAAATTTTAAAAATATCAGCAATTTCTATTTTATTATCTACTTGTGGTGTGCATGGAGAACGGATACAGATTACTTTGATGTATTCAATTTACGACTAACCTATTTAATATTGCCATTCCCAAAATATAAGGTGAGGTCAACGACCTTTGGATGTAAATAAAATCATTGTAAGGATTTCAATGAATATAAATGATGTATCCAGCACACAGCAGGGTAGGCAGAGGGAACCTAGTGTTAAGACACTCCGTTCCCCACTTTCCGCCGAGTTCGGAGGCATTGCGTGTTAAGTGGCGGAACTTAACGCCGCGCTTTACCTCAACACCAGAGCGAAGAAAATGGAAATATTAAATATTTCCACTCCTCGAGTGGGAATCGAACCCACAACCAGTCGTTTACAGTCACACACTTGTGCCACTGGACCACGACTGGCCACAACTTTTTTTTTTTTTTAAATGATGTATAAAGAATGTTACTTTATTAATAGTGCTCGATGTGGTCTTTTGTTACTGGAAAAGTCCCATAATTTTTCACGTATAAGAACGTTTTGTTAATGTAAAAATATACTGTCGTTCCATTTGTCTCTTAGTAAATATATCTATATTTTTTAAAACAAAATCTTTACCACTTCAGCGTTCTAGTTAGTTTTGCAAGAGTATTTTTAAAAATCTTGTATCGTCTAACTTGACTTTGGTGTTTATGCATTTTGAATAAAGCAAACTGTATGCTTGTGTAATATCAAGTACGTACATATAATGTCTGTATCCATATCACATACACAATCACATACGTAATATATGAAAGTGAAAGGTGTTCCTAATTATTTAAATATATTTATTAAAATAATATGATAAAACTTCTGACTTTTCCCGCAAACCAGGATAGTTGTCCTAATAGATTCCACTGTACGGAATCGAACCCACAACATCGTGGACATAGTCAGAAAGCCGCGAAAGCCTATCAAGATTAATATAATTTCAAAAAATATTATTCTCAATAGGTCAATCCCACAACAGCTCTTACCAACTGTACCGTGTGGGAGAAGTAGCAAGACAATCAGTTCGAAATTTTGCCGAATTTGGTAAATTAGATGAAATGGTACAAGAAGGAGAGGGAGATATGAGAGTTTACGATCAGTTCTCAGCACCGCCCGTGGGTGGTGGGACTGGGGTGACAGAAAATATGGTATTTGTTGATGGCGATCATAGCTTGGTAAGGCTTGTTTGCATATTAATTTCTTTTACGTAATCATATTTACACTACGTGGCAGGAAGAACACATGGTATTAGATAAGCACAAGATATAGATTTTTAAATGTAAACAAAAATTTGTGATTAATATGTTAATAATCAGCTTCGCGTTTTTTCCCGGTTTTACAAATTTTCATTTGAAAATCATGCAACTAGAAACATTTTAGAATTATTAGCTAAGTCAATTTATATGAAGAAAAAACAAGAATGCAATATTGAATAATTCAATATATTGATCTCAATATTATAATATTCACATTGAGAGTCCTCCAATCCATAGCTTAAAAGATATTAAAGTATATTTACAAACATATAATACTTTTCATTACCAATAATATTTATTTATGAACATACCAGAAGAAAACAAACGTTTTAACGTAATTACACTGTGGAAAAAATCAATTTATTATCTGTAATATAAACAAAACTTTTTAAAACAAAAGCTATCAAAACACATAGAAAAAGGGAATAATCCAATGTTTTAATGCAGGTTTCAGTTATTAGTCGCATCATTCCCTCACCCGATTGGTTTGTGGGTGTTGACAGTTTAGATCTTTGTGTCGATTCATCGTGGGTGGAAGAAATTACTCTTGACGTAAGTAAGATATATATAATTGCTTAAAATTTGTAGTAATAGTACTAAAACGTATGGCTTAGGGATACGCAAAATGGTTGTGGGTTTGATTCTCACTCGTTCTTTGCCAATCTTTTAAGCTTACCCCAGTAAAACAGCGAAGGTTGATACTCGAATTTACCGAATTTTTGACACAGTGTACCTTAAATAAACATAATCTAGAAAGCGGAATGATTTTTCACTATTTTACTTTAATTCAATCATTGAATATTCGACATGACATCATCGCAATGTATTTGAGATGTAGCCAACCAAATGTGACAACATCGAATTCAAATTCCACAAATATTTATTAAAACGTGGACACTAGTTTTTATAAATTAAACTCCTTGCTATTACTCTTCCCACATATATTATTTTTAAAGCTAACACACTTATATAAAAAAAGATAAATGTTTTTAAAATACCTATAAAAATAAACTTAGGTGGATAAGAGATTGCCAGAATGCTTCAACATTCTGGCAATCTCTTATCGAGCTTCGTCAAGATTCTTCGACAGTTGTTTTCTATGCTCACAACCAAAATAATATGTGCCTTATTACTTTATAATATCCCATAGGAGTGCGAATTTCCCATAGAAATCCTGCTATGATTAAATTATTATATATTTTTCTAAAACATCTTAAATAAAAAAATATATTTGTCCATTTGCAGCTATCTCCGTTAGACGCGGGAGCTGCAAGTGGACTAACTTTTACAGCCCCTCGTTGGGAGACATCCCCTCCGTCTCCAGTTACCAAGCACGGACCTCGATCACCAAACCATCCCGCTGCTGGTTTCTACTACCCTAACTTGCGAGAATTGTCGAGTATTGCTAGAATTGAATTTTCTAAGGTAATTTTAACTTATATATCTTTTACAGCTTTATCTAACAAAGCAAGGACCTGACTAGGTCCTGACTAGGTCCACTCCAACAATTAGTGTCCGTCTAGGCACTCCGTCCTCCACTTTCCGCCCGAAATCGAAACCGAAACATTTCCCCAATTGGATATGGAACTAACAACCATCCCGATACAATCAGACGCTGTCCCAGCAGCGCCAAGAGGGGCTCTTCAAGTGAGACTTCCTTTATTTTTTTAGATCCATACGAATACATTAATAAAGTAGGTATTTTACTAAATAATTTAATCAAATAATAGTAAGTACAGTAAGTACCGTAATAGTAAGTACAGTAATAATAGTAAGTACCTTTTTAGTAATCTTTTTTTATATAATTTTAATAACCACTATTAAAGTACATATAAAAGCTAACACTGTAAATGTGTACCATGTCACTCTTTCGCATGTTAAAATGAACAGTATCATATTGAAGTGCATGTGTCTATCTTTCTTTAAGTTTAAGTGCCAAATCTTAACGGCTCTTATGAAGTTATACTCCAAAAAAATCTGTTTTAATTACTCTTTTAAAATATTTTTATTTAAGATAAAAATAAGCATAATAATTACTTTTGTAGGTCAAAGAATATTCAACAAAAGAAGTTAACGATTTAGCAAGAAAGGAATTATTACTGTCTATCAAAGAAAAAGACAGACGTAAAGGTATACCAAGAAGGAAAGTGAATCTTCTAGCAGAATATCCAGCAGTACAAAACGACTTTACCACAAAAAACTATATGGAACAGTTAAACGATTTGGAGGAAGAGGCTGTGGGCACCCCAAGATATAATATACCAGAGAATAATGTTATAGTTGTAACTAGTTCTCCTCTCACGTAAGTATTTGAATATTTATTCTTGTATAGAAGTCGAACAAGATTAAATGTTAAGTCATTCTTTTAATTTTCCGTCTATTTCACCATTTTCTTTCTTTTAACTTTTTTAAATTATCTGTTATTAATGCATTACTTACTTTTTGTTAAAATAAGGTTAATTGTTATCCGAATTTTTCGAAGTCAATGCAAATTATTGATTAAATAGAAGACCAACTGTGCTCTTTTTGCGACCTAACAAAGACACGTTAACACAAGTCACACGTGCAATTGAAAGTATATCAACAATTTTTATACATTTTGAATAAACTATTTTAGCCAAGATAATAGCATAAATTTTGTTTATGGAAAAATATTTTAAAAAATCCGCTGTTTCAAATACCAGTAGTCCGTGGTAGGTAACTATGAGATCTACCTATAAAAAAATTACGCTAACAATATTATTGAAATTTTACAATATATCAAAGAAGTTAAAAATGTGTATTAATAAAACTAAAAAAATACTTAAAATAAAAAAAAAATTGGACAATTTATAATTTATTCAAATGCTAAAACAATAAAACATAAGCAACGTCACAATGTCTGATGTAAAGTGGAAAACGTAGTGTCTTAACACTTAGCCTAGAAGAGTAGAGTATCTTGACACTAGGTTCTTTAGATATCCTGATATGAGGGAAATATAGTGAAACTAAAACACAAAAATACTTTAAAAGAAACATTCTTCAAAGTAAACCTCATACATTCCATATTCATACATGCCGCTTCGTGTAATTAGTGAACAAAGTTTGTTTTGCATTCAAATCACGCAGTTCATAAGAACTACAAAGGGTAAAATGGTAATTTTCTTTATTCATAATTCATTAGCATTTTGATCTTCATTCATCTCTTATTTAAAGACGTTTCACCTTCCTTTGTCTAAACAGTTAGGTAAAAGTCTGTAATTTAATTTTCATATGAACAATTCTATAAATGCAATTATTTATTTATTGGACATATAGACGGAAGGGCCAGTCGTGGCGCAGAAGCACAAAGTATGATTTTAAACCGACTGGTTGTGAGTTCGATTTCCATTGGAGGAGTGGAAATACTTAATATTTCCATTTTCTTCGCTCTGGTATCAAGGCGATGCTCGACGGCGAGTTCCGCCACTTAACACGCAATGCCTCTGGATTCGGCGGTGCGTGGGAAACGGAGTGTCTTAACGCTAAGTTCCCTCTACCTACCCTGCTGTGTGCGAGATACAGCGTGAAGCTAAAAAAAACAATGTTTACTTAATGGCATGGTTATTGCTCCAACTAAGAATCGAGTCTACGATCATAGCGTAAACCCTCTGACACTATCCCAATGCCACTGTGGCCTCTCTAATAATAAGTTCATATTTATCATAAAACTGTACAATATGTTTTAAATAGAAACTGAAGCTACTAGGATTCCGTATAGGTAGAAAGTCCACTTTTGAAACTACTTTGATTTCAGTACGCCCGTACAAGAATTTGATAGTGAACTAAGAAGCATGGACGATGTAGTTTTAGCCGTAGCTAAAGGCAAGAAACTTGGATTAGGAAAACACCTTCCTAGACATTTTAGGTCCAGACTTCATCATGCAGTGAATAGGATCCAACGTGAGTATTTATAAAATATTCTACCAAAGCATATACAGCCTTTTTAAAAGGTTTTTTATGGGAAAAATATTTAAAAAGAAAAACGGACAAATTAGGTAGTCTAAATTTAGGGTTGAAGATTTAAAAAAAATATAAATATAGTGCGTGTTGAGTGGCAGAACTCACCGCTGCATTTTGTACAAAATATTTTATTGTGGCCAGTCGTGGCCCAGTGGCACAAGAGTGTGACTGTAAACGACTGGTTGTGGGTTCGATTCCCACTCGAGGAGTGGAAATTATATTTCCATTTTCTTCGCTCTGGTGTCGAGGTAAAGCGCGGCGTTAAGTTCCGCCACTTAACACGCAAGCCTCCGAATTCGGCGGAAAGTGGGGAACGGAGTGTCTTAACACTTGATTCCCTCTCCCTACCCTGCTGTGTGCGGGATATAGCGTGAATCTATTTAATTTAATTTTAATTTTTTATTTTATGAACAAAAATAATAGTTTAAGTTAGAACTTAAATCATTATTTTCATTTAAATAATATATTTTTACAAATATAAATGTTGGCTAAAATTAATTATCGGCTGAATATCGGCTAAACCGTATTTAACATATAATCATTCCACCGAATGGAAACCAAACCCACAACCAACCGTGCTTAAAATCAACCACTAAACCACTGTGCCACTAGACAATCTAAGTTACATTAAATATATTCTTTATTAAACATTATTATATTATATTTCTTTGTCGTGGCCCAGTGGCACAAGCGTGTGACTGTAAACGACTGGTTGTGGGTTCGATTCCCACTCGAGGAGTGGAAATATATATATTTTTTATTTTTTTTCGCTCTGGTGCCGAGGTAAAGAGCGGCGTTAAGTTCCGCCACTTAACACGCAATGCCTCCGAATTCGGTGGAAAGTGGGGAACGGAGTGTCTTAACACTAGGTTCCCTCTGCCTACCCTGCTGTGTGCGGGATACAGCGTGAAGCTAAAAAAAATATATATTTCTAATTAATTTCTTTACAGCTGAAGACTGTCTCGTATCACAATGGAGCGAATGGAGCCCGTGTTCCGTAACTTGCGGCTTCGGTAACAAGTTCAGGACTCGCGCAGTACTCAGGGAGAGGCAGAGGGAGGGCCGCGACTGTCCTTCGTTACAGGAAAGACGACATTGTGGCAATATCAACTCTTGTACGCATATTGATTATTTTGAATGGTAATTTGTTTGATGGTGTAATAAAAAATTGTATGATGTAGGTGATTTGTGTTTTTTTATGGTCCTAAAAATGATGATTATTTGGATGAGGTTATATTTAATTTTTAATATTTATTAATGTTTTTCAGATTTTTTTACATTTTAAGCGCTTAGAATATGATTGCTTTTTATATTTTAAAAAGTTCATATTAAGTGTGGGAACAGTCCATTAAATACTGAAAAATATTTAATAATAACATTTATTTATACATTAAGAGGTTTCTAAAAGGTGAGAGTTCGAGTCCCACTTCTTTTAAACGTCTATACGTTTTTAAGAAGGATATATTTTTGTAAAATTTTGTTAAAATTTTGTTACTTTTTTTTTAGCTTCACTGTATCCCGCACACAGCAGGGTAGGCAGAGGGAACCTAGTGTTAAGACACTCCGTTCCCCACTTTCCGCCGAATTCGGAGGCATTGCGTGTTAAGTGGCGGAACTTAACGCCGCGCTTTACCTCGACACCAGACCGAAGAAAATGGAAATATAATTTCCACTCCTCGAGTGGGAATCGAACCCACAACCAGTCGTTTACAGTCACACTCTTGTGCCACTGGGCCACGACTGGCCACAATATTCTTTATTCAAACAGGCTTTCACACGTACTTAGTTATTTGACTATGATTAAATAGATTATCGCCAGCTATTCTCAATAAATGTGCTATCCAAGCAAAGCCCTCTAAGCGTGTTTTTCATTTTGCTATCTTTGTCCATCTTACATTACAAAGGTGCTAGTATAAGTCTTTTTAAGTACTTTAAATTAATTATTTTGAATTTAAATACATTATTAAATTATATATCATAGTATAGTGGCCAGTCGTGGCCCAGTGGCACAAGCGTGTGACTGTAAACGACTGGTTGTGGGTTCGATTCCCACTCGAGGAGTGGAAATATTTAATATTTCCATTTTCTTCCCTCTGCCTACCCTGCTGTATGCGGGATACAGCCTGAAGCTAAAAAAAATATCATTCGTAGGCAATCAGGCATGCAGCATACACAATTTTTAAAATTAAGATGATTATGAACAATTCGCAGTACTTCTATAATTTCTTTATTTTCTCAGACTATAGAATCACACGTTCTACAAAAAATAACGAATATTTCTTAACATACATATAGCAAAATATTAAACATCGTTTTTGTTATAATTTATTTTAGCTGCAATCTTCGCAAACTTCGTATACTCTTATTTATTTATAGGCACACCATCGTAAAGGGGTAACTTTATAGCGGTCCGGCGACCGGCCAAAGTGACAGTGGTTGTGAATCAAAATTTGAATATTCCATGTCTGTACGAAAATAATTAATTGAATTTTGTAATTATGTATACTTTTAAGTTCTAACTTAGATTTATCTAACGTTATATTAGCCATTACCTTAGCTTAGCTTCCGTGGCTTCTTGAGTAATGATATAGATTACAAAAGTTTATACTAATTGTTTTAGGGGAACCTAGTGACCAGACACTCCGTTATATACTGTCAGCCTGGATTAAATAACTTGCGTATGAGCAGGGGAACTCAAGTCCACTTTACCTTAAGAACCAGTGTGGAAAAATAAAAATAATTTAAATAAATCCGGTCTCCAAAGAGGGATTAACCCACGATCATCACCGGTTACAATCAGAAGCATACCACTGAGCCAGAGTGCCCTCTACTTACGAAAATGAATACACTTTATGTTTAAAAACTTAACAAAATATTAAAATAGGAAGACATAATAGTAAAAGGATGGGCGTCGTGACGCAGTGGCACAAGTGGTGGGACTGAAACGACCGGCTGTGGGTTCGATTCCCATCGCGGGAGTGGAAATATTAATATTTCATTTTATTCGATTGGTTGTCGAGGCAAGGCGGCGTTAAGTTCCGGCAACGTAACACGGCAATGCCTCCGAATTCAGCGGAAAATGAGGAACGGAGGTCGTAACACTAGATTCCCGCTGTACTACCTACGGTATGAGGGATGCGCGTGAAGTAAAAAAATATATGTTTAAAAACTTTTTAAAAATATTAAAACACGCGAAGAAAATAGTAAAGGAATATATA